>CM062811.1:1183677555-1184029348 GCA_031772625.1 Pinus tabuliformis | reverse complement strand
TTAAAAAATGAAAAAGCAAGTTGTGTCAAAGCATCTAAAATTTATTTTTAATCAGAATAACGTCAATGTTCCCTCGTTAGTCTTAGGTTGAGAAAATGGAGTCCAACAACCAGGATTTCCTCTTGGGGGAAGTCCTACTCCTTCTCCTCTTGGGGAGATGTTGGTGCACCTCATATGGCCACATTGTCCCTTCCAGGGCTGACAATTGGCCTGCCGGTATGGATTTTCTCAACCTCTGTCATTCAAAACACCGTGATTCCTAAACAATCAAATCAACAACTAGATGATACCAGAGTTTCCCCCAACCTTCTACTTCATTTGTCTCTCCCTCTCCTTCTTCCTCTTCGCTTGGTGAAGATAGTAAAACTAAAAAACAAGTAACTGAGAAGAAGAAGAAGGGGAAGGAGAAGAAGAAGAAGGATCCAACGAAAAAAGGGGTAACCGTGCATCATCTAGCGAAAATCCACACATTGCACCATCCAAACCTAAATCTCCATGTGTCATATGCAAAGGAGACCACTATCACCGAGATTGTCCTTGCATCCACGAAATCCTAAGGGACTGGTCTCCCCGCTTGCACAATCTGGTGTCATCAACCTCTGACGACCTTGTTGAAAGTGCACCATCAACTAGTGAAAGTGAAGTCATCGGACAAAAAGGAAAATCTAAATTTCCTTACAGACTGTGTGAAGGCGATCATGCCCTCCACCGTTGTCCCTTCCTGGACAAAGCTAAAAGAGTCTTGGATAATCATCCTATATCACTGCAGCGGACTCCCTCTTGGGTACAAGAAACTCTTGTCAAATCCATTGGTAGTTGAAAACCCGACTGACCCACTTTTGGAGTCGGTCGAAGTACCTATCATTGAAGATAGACCTCTGAGTCCACATCGGACCAAAGTCAACAGGTTGAGATGGCAGTCGACCCATATTGACTTCAGAAGATTTACCTTCAGATGATACAGTCACTGGAGAGAATGAGAACGACACGATTCAAAATCATTTCGTAAACATAGACTCTGATGAACATGGGGGAAATCTGCCCATTCCTTTAACGTAGGAAGGAAATTCATCAGAGTTGTATCTGGCCGTTTATTGGGTCCCACCTCCAAGCAACCTACTCATTTCCTTCGATTGGAATCTACTAGGTAGACCCCGTTTACCATCTAATGTACCATTTCGATTCATAGTGCAAACTTACAAAATGGTCATGGTTGGTACCATCATAGATGAAGGGGGCTTCTGTGAGTATCCTTTCCTCAACTGCTTGGAAAGTGCTTGGTTCGCCATCACTTTTGCCTGAGATGTGATATATGACAGGCTTCTATAAAGGAAGCAGTCAGTCGTTAGGGATCCTACCAAGTTTTCCTATAACTTTGAGAAGGAAAACTATTTATCTCAACATGATGGCAGTCCAAGGACCTTTAGATTACAATCTACTCCTTGGGCGTGACTAATTTATAGCATGGGAGCCATCGTCTCCTCACTCTTTCAAGTAATGTGTTTTCTGCATGAAGGCAGAGTGGTCTAGCCCGTAGACCAGCTTTCATTCCCCGGGTCACACATAGCTAATAGTCAAATTCCATCCCTAACAGGTCTTTTTGCACAAGGAATGTCTCGTCAATCTCCAGTCCGTCCACCTGATGAGTGCAAGTGATTCGGTGGTCGTGATTGAAACCCAGGGGCATACACCCTGGTCTGCTTTGGCAGGAAGACTTCAGGTATAGGTAGGTTTCCGTGGAGGATATATGACTGGTCTGACACACCCATCCATTTAGGAAAATGGGATTAGACTAGAATAAGATACCTCTATTAGAAGGTAGGCCTTTCCCAATAGAACAAATGTTTTGTCTGCAAATTGAAGGGTAACCTGAACAGGTAGGCCTTTCTCGATAGAACAAGTGCTTTGTCTGCAAATTGAGGGGTAACCTTGGAAACTCTACTTCGCTATACCTGGGGGCATGCAAAATGTTTGTGCGAAAGTGAAAAGAGACCATTTATTTTCTTAGTTTATAGGTCCTTAACCTTAAAACTCACAGGATTGGTCGTTCCTATCTTACATAATAAAAGGAGTCGGAGCATAATTTTGAATGGGTGCAAGCTCCCTAAAAGATGAACCTATTAATGATACATCCTTTTATACGACTGGCACGAGCAGCTTTACGCGAAGTTCAAGATTGTTAAAAATTAAACCTATCAATGAGCATAATAATGTTCCACTAGAGTTTAGCTCATTAAAAAAGAACCCACCTCCAGTAAATAACCATTGTGAATGCATTATCATCAGCTTTGAACCTTGGTGTTTCTTACCATCACCTCCACTCTGTTGTTGCCGATCATTCACCTCCATTTGATTGTTTACCCCTTTGAGGAACAACTACGACGAGTGATCCTATTAGCCCCTTCTTTACACTCCCATGATTGAAAGTTCCAGACCTTACCTAGAACCAGCTGCTATCTGAAAACATCACTTGTTCCTCAAAAAATGAGTCTCCTTTAAGCTCTTTTCATCTGACTCATAAAATATGAAAAGATTGTTGAGCAATTGGCCTCTCCAGCTCATTAAGTGATTGGAAGTGCTATCCCTCCTCTAGATTTTAATATTTTTGGACCTGAGGGATTATTACACAAAAAGATCGAGCGTTTGTCTTGTTCGGCTCCTTAAAATTATCGAAAATTCATCCTTTCACATTGTTTTATACTTTTTCAGACTTAAGGGATTATATTACGAAAAAAGGAATATTGAAGTCTTCTTCCTGTCTCTTTTTAGACTCTCTAAAATTGAACAGAACTGAGTTATCCTTGTCATTAAACTCGTAAAACAATAGCGACAAACTTGTCCATTCAGACAAGAGTGAGTTTAACTGTTGCTAGGCTCGTTAAAACATAGCGACGGGTTTGCCAGAAGGGAAAATTATAGAACAAGAATATGTTATCTCCTCAAGCTTGACAAAAATAAAGAGGTACTGGTCAGAAATGACTGGGGAAAATTGGGAAGAAAACTTGAAGAAACTTTATTGGTAGCAGGTCACTCTTGAACATGACACTTTCACTCCATCACCATGATTGAGTTGGGTTGGGTTATTCTATTCACCAGTCATATCACCATTGGTCCACTGTACCATCCACTTTTCGGGTTACACTACTAATCCATTTCAGTGTTGCCGATATGTTTAAGAGAAGTCGCTCATAGAATTCACCTACCCAACTTGTGTCTCATCTTCTACAATACCTTCAGGCTTCATTCTTTCATGACCACCACCCTGAACCTTGTATCATCAGATTGTTTTCACCTCTACAAAATCATTTGCTCTGTTTTGTGTCGTAGATGTGCGATCCATTAATGCCCTCCTATGATGGGTCACTTCTTGTCGACATAAGCTCATTATCCAAGAAGCTGACCTAGGGACAACCTTCCGTACTTTGAAGCTTGCATGCCTCAATGGCAAGTTTCTCACTTCCAGCGACAGGTTTACACTAGCGGCCTTCGACCGCAAGACTTTGCGTGGTGTTCGACATCAACTCATGTATTCACACACATGAATTGTACTGCAGTACCTTGAGGGTCATCATCATTATTGGTGATTCCTCTCTCATCTGTTAACAGCTTAAATCATTGGCTGGTAATCAGACGATGTCCTTCCATGTTCGACATCAGAACATCTTTTCACATGGATCGACTTGTACTTTCGGGCGAAGATTGAATGAGTTTTGAAGACACCCCGGATATGGTTTCATCCATCCAGGCTACGATATAATAAGGAAATAAAGACATCAAATGTACAGCATTTTTGCCACTGATAATCATCCAAACTAAGGGATGATGGCTCTACCAAAATCATCATTCTACACACAGACGGTTATCTGTCCTATGTACATGAAAATGAATTTATCAAGCTGAGCATGGGAATTCCTGCCTTAGCTAGATCATGAAAATGTTATGAAATAATGTATTGTATCTTATTACAGGTCACCTTCAGTGTGAAAAACCTCAGAATCATTATAAAGCATTTCACCCGACATCAAAAGATTTATGACCTCATGCTTTAGGGGGCAAATGTTATAGACATATTTGGGCACTACAAACCAATCACATATGTCCATAAACCAAGGGCTTCTAAGCCCTAAAAGTGTTGTTTCATACCCTAAAGGAGCAAGGTCAATGATTACATCATCTCCCAGAAGTTTCCATGAAAAGATACTTAGAACTGGTCAAAGCAGGACCATACAGACTAACCAGTGCTAAAGGTGTGATGCATCTCACTTGTCACAATGCAAAAAAGTGTGATGCATATGGAAAGCCCTTCTATAGGGTGATTGAGTGAGAGCAGACAAATGGCACAAGCAGTTTGCTAGGTGGAAACCCAAAGAATCTTCTAGAAATGCTCATTGTTGGTCGCTTTAATTGTTTTCACAATTCGAGCTCCACATAAATTGTCAACCCGAGAAGGTCTTTTTATTCCAAAGGTAATAGCGCACTGTATGTGCTCAATTTCAAAAGCAGTTCAATGTTGTAGTAAAAGAAGTCACACACAATTGTTAAATTCAGTAATCTATCAATTTACAGTCTACTTAATTAAAGCTGAAGTCAATTAACTTATAGCAGACACGATTTCTCTGTTACAGCCAAAAGGAAGATAAATGTATAAAGAAAGAAATCATTCAACTATAGCAGGAACAGGACCCTATTCCTTGGTGGGAACTTCAGCACCTGCTGCCTGGCACTAATCACACTGCAAAAGAAGTAATCTCAAGAGGTCAAGACCTTATTCCCAGGAACAGGAATCTTCAGCACTTGGCCTCTCTGTTCTAATCACACTGCAAGTAAAAGAAAGCAATCAATGGAGCAAGACCCTATCCCTCTGTACGGGATCTTCA
Source organism: Pinus tabuliformis (assembly GCA_031772625.1). Taxonomy (NCBI): domain Eukaryota; kingdom Viridiplantae; phylum Streptophyta; class Pinopsida; order Pinales; family Pinaceae; genus Pinus; species Pinus tabuliformis. The sequence goes on along the minus strand of CM062811.1, from coordinate 1,184,024,471 downwards.
GCACATGCTCTCATCATCCACTCGTGCAATCAATACATGTAGCGCTAGGAACAGAGTATCACAAACCATGTAACTAGTGTTTCAGCAACAGAACCAAACACAACGCAAATACATAAGAAATGAACAACTACAGGAATGAAGGGGTGAATCTTGTGAGGAAGGCGGGCCCTTTCCTTCTCACAAGATTCCCCAAGAGAAAGAATTAAACTGGAATGCTCAAAACAGGTCTTTATTCATCTGTCTAGAAAACTGGTACATACAAAAGAGGAGACTAGCTCCTGTCTCACACGTTGTTGTTCTCAAAATTACAATTTGATCGATTTCGTCTAATGATGATGTCTCCTCTTTTTAAAGAGGAGGCATCATTTACAATTTTACACAAGAACGGAGATCTCGATTCTGTTCTAAACAAAACTATTCTGTTCTTTCTTAAAAAGAGATATTGTTACAACCGAGACAACAGAGATGCTATCTTCAAGATGATTCAGGTAACCGTATCTTCTGGCTGCTGCTATTATCCACAAAAAGTTCTTCCAGAATCGCAAAACGCATAGCGGGAGTTGCGTGCTTTGACGGTTGTTTCAGCAACTGCGTTGGCTGTTGCAGCAACGGGACAGCTGTTTCAGCAACGGAGTTGACTGTTTCAGCAATGAAGTTCAGCTGTTTCAGCAACGACCGCTCATTCCCAATAAGGCATATATTATCTGCGATCTTTGACTTGTGTTAGCAACAATGCACTTCAATAATTGATAAAATATAAGAGTATTATGGAATTAAATGTAAGACAGATTAATCATATAATAAAGAGAAGGTTTCCATATACCTTAGGATATAGTGAATGAAAAAGACATTGGAGCTTATGGTTTTGAGAGTAAAATGATATGAAAGTATATAACAAAATGATACATATTGGAGTCCTAACATCCCCCCCAGCTAAAAATGTTGCATGTCCTCAGGCAACCCCTTCGTCTGAATCAGAGTCTGAGTACTGGGACTGGCAATGCAGATTACTCAAGCAGTAGCTGGAGAAAGTGGCGTCTGTAGGAGCTCGGAATCCGTTGTTGAGCTGTAACCGTTGCCATGCCGAGGCTTCCTCTTCGTCAGTCAACAGGTAATGATTTTGATATTTCTCTGACGGCAGCCATAAGATTGGAAAACGGAAATGATACCCAATCCAGTTGACTCCGCAATGCTGAATGCAATTGACATACTTAGGGACTCTATACAATGCAGCGTGAAAATTGAGAGGGTTAAGAGGATGATAATCCTGTCTTTCCTTATCTGATTGCTGCCAAAAGAGATCATTGGCCTTCAGTGCAGCAGGACCCTTCAGTCGAATATGCTCTTGACAATTAAAAAGGATGGAAGCCTGTAATTGTTCTATGTGCTCGCTCATACCTGGCTTCTGCAAGTATTCATAGTGCTGTGCTATGAACATGGCTGGGCTTACCGGCTCTGGCCTAATCCACAGGAGTTTATTCTCCTCATTATGACTGCTTGTATTGAACGCAGTCTGCCAAGTGAGCTGATTAGACAAGAATGAAGCGAATGCCCTTATTTGTATATCTCCTGCAATTGGAGTAAGATTAACTCTTCTTTCTTCAGGCATGGCTTCATTATGCAAGTAGAGTTCGCACAGCAGATGCTGGTCGCTTTCAGGGGCCTCCTTGAAGGTCTCAACAAATTTTTCTGAAGTCAGTACTTCATGTGGTCTACCATGTGCAATTGATTTAATTTGAAAGTAAGCTAATCGTTCAGCAAGAAAAAGAGCATAGTTTACAGAAGGTTTCCGTGTAACCATCAACTTTCGCACCAATGAAAATATCAGGGCTATCCGTTCCTTAGACCGTCTGGCTTCCTTCTTATATTCCCTGTGCTCTTGCAGTAATTGTTCCAAATTCTCCCAGTTAGTGTATACAAAGTTTTGCCATTGCAACTTATGCTGTTGTAATATTATATCCTGGTTCTCGGCATGTTCCTTCTTCCATCTGTTGAATTGTTCCAATGGGTCCCATGGCCGAGTCTGTGTCTTTTTAACAGAAGTAGTAGGCTTGGGCGCTATTTCCTCTGTTTGTGTGGCTGCCTCAGAAGAAATGCACTGAGGCATTATTTCTTCTGTTGGAATACTTGCACCAGTAGTGTGCTGAGGCAGTGTCTCTTCTGCCGAAACAGTTGTTTCAGTAGTAGTATGCTCTAGTGATGTTTCCTCAGCTGGAATATCTGAATCAGTAATCATGTGTTCTGGCAATGTTGCTTCTTCTGGAATATCTAAATCAATAGTGGTGTGCTCTGGCAGTGTTTCTTCTGCCGGGATTGCTGCATCTGTCCCCAAGGGATGAGATATCTCTTGTTCGGTTTCTTCTTCTTCTTCTTGCACCGCAGGAGGTCCGACTAGTTCTTGTGGAGCAGTGAGGCATTCCTCCTGTGTTTCCTTTGTCATAATTGTCTCAGGGAGTGAAATTTCAACTATTTTATAGCCTGCATTCTGATAAATAATGCCACACTCTTTGCACATATATTCTATACATGTTTCCCTGTTCTGCATTGAGGCTACTTGTGCTAATGTATGGAGATTGAGTTCTTTTTCAAAAGCCTCTCGAGCCATGGCTAACTCAGCTTTGTAGGCTTCTATTTCAGTCTTCAGGAATTCATTTTCCTGTAGTAGGGATGCCATTGTATGTGGGCCTTGTATGCTAGTTGTTTCTGCTGGAATATTTTGCTGGTGCATAGTGGTGGCTGGTTGTTGCACCACAATGGGTGCCTCTGGTGTTTCATCCATTATGCCAGGAATGGATTCTTGTTTGTCAGAAACTAGTTCTGATACCACAGTAAATAGTCCTCGTGCTCTGTCAGGAATGAATCCTTGTTCCTCAGCTACTAGTTCTGACATTTGAATCTCTGGGCATTTCCGACTATCATCTTGCTTGTTGTGTTCTTGTGACTCAGTGACTGGTTCTTGTGGAACAGTCACTGGGCATTCTTCAGTATTGATCTGCTCTGTGAATTCTTCTGCCTTAGTGACTGGTTCTTGTGGGACAGTCACTTGGCGTTTTTCAATATCCTGCTCTGTAAATTCTGCTGCCTCAGTGACTGGTTCTTGTGGGACAGTCACTGGACATTCTTCACTAACAATCTGCTCCGTAAATTCCTCTGCTTCAGTGACTGGTTCTTGTGGGACAGTCACTGGACATTCTTCACTAACAACCTGCTCTGTAAATTCCTCTGCTTCAGTGACTGGTTCTTGTGGGACAGTCACTGGGCATTTCCCCTCATCAACCTGCTTGGTGTATTCTTCTTCCTTAGTGACTGGTTCTTGTGTTACAGTCGCGGGGCAAGTGACTGGTTCTTGTGGAGCAGTCACTTCTTGATCCAGAATCATTGTCGTATTATCCCGAGGTACTGATTTTTGTGGGACTGTGTCCTCGGATGAAGCCGGCTGAGGAGTTCGGGATGGGGATAAGGGTTTCAATACAATAGTGGCAGGGTTAGGGAAAATGGAGGTAGATTCTGCCTCAACAGTCTTTGTCCTCTTTCTTTTTGGTAGGAAGGCAGCAAAATCGCTGCCTTTCCTTTTTCTTGAATGGGAGTGCTTTTTCTTCAGGACAGGGTTTTGCGGAGAGGTAGGAATTTGGGATGTGGACCTTGTCCGTGGTTTGGAACTTGTGACTGCTGGGGTTTTCCTTTTTTTCTTGATGGGTGAAGAAGGGGGTGTTGGAGAGTCGTCACTAGGGACAGGAATAATAGAGGGTGTTAGCTCTGCTAACTGTGGCGAGCTCGGGGTTGGGTTGACGGGAGAATTCAGGATTTCCTCCTATTGTTCTTCATGAGGATTTTCAGACAATTGGGACGTTTTCTCTTGTTGAGGAGTTTCGGGTGGGGTTTGCAAAGGGACTTCAGGTGGGGCCTGCGAAGGAATTTCAGGTAGGGCCTGCAGAGGAGGATTTTGCTGAGCAAAACCCCTCTGTATTAGCAGCTGACATAAGCGATGGTGGGTAAGGGATGTCATGGGAGTTTTGGCTTGCTTACAATAATACGACATGTTCTTAATACAACCAAGCAGATAATAAGGGATATTAACCAATCTTCCATTTCTCAAATGATTCAGCAGAACAAAGTCGTGGTTGTACACTACCTGATAACGCCCTTCGCATGTGAGGTAGTGTTTGACGAATTCTGCCACTGATGGCCATGGTTGAGGAAGTGAATGCAGACTGACCCCGCGGCCTCTAGATTCCACTTGCTCGTCCGGGCGCAAAAAGTCTTGTTGGGCGTTAAGAACGACCGTCTTCCTGCTGAACCAGCGAATGCCCTCAGCTGGCAACCCTGATACCTGAACTATGTCATCCTCTGTCACTGAAATGCGAACCCCCCGGACCACTGAGAAATTGCCTTCAAAGTTCTGTGCGAATTCTAATACTTCTTCTGCGTTAAAATCTCCCAACCTTTCAAAATATGCTGTCCACCCTGCTTGTTGGAAGATCTGATATGCTTCCGGAAAGAACTGTAGAAGACTTATGGAGCCGGGCTCACTTCTAATGGCCGCCTTTCCCATGGCTAAAGCTCTGAGTTTTTCCGCAGAGGCACAATTCAGTATTCTCAGACCCTGATCAGACTTAGTTGTTGCAACAATGGCTGCGAAGTCTAAATGACGGCAAAAATGGATACGATAACAGGCGGCAGGTTGGTGCATGCGAAATAATCATTCCATTTTTGGAATTCCCCCCCCTACGTATGGTATAATTATGATTGGACGTGGGAGATATGCAATCATTATGAAATGAAATCCTCTCCTTTAGTATGATTTAACCGAATTACATAAAACCATATACCTTATACTTTACCTTTAATTAATAATTCGAAGTGTCGGTTGCAATAGCCTTGCGTGATCATGGAAGGGTCTGTGGATTGAAGGTGTAACTGAGTCTGGCATATGACAAATAATTTTCACCAGGAGTATTGTGAAGAACCAGAAAGCTTCTGTAAGAACCAGAAGGGATATTACTTTGATGATAATCAATTGCTGAAACTGTTATTTAAGCAACTGAAAAATGAACAATGCATTGCTGAGGTAAGTGTTTCAGCAACCGGAGAAATTGATCATGTATTGCTAAACCAGGTGTTTCAGCAACGAGTGGAATCAATGATATGTTGCTGAAACAGGTGTTTCAGCAACGGGAAAAATCTGGTGTTTTAGCACGGGAAAAATCTGGTGTTACGTTGCTGAAACAGGTGTTTCAGCAACGGGAAAAATCAGGTGTTTTAGCACGGGAAAAATCTGGTGTTACGTTGCTGAAACAGGTGTTTCAGCAACGGGAAAAATCAGAGAATTGGGATAACTGACTTAGGTCTGTGAATGGTAAGGGATTATTTCAGCAGTAAGGGTGGAAAATACTGACTGAAGGAGGATGTTTCAGGAGTGGTGGGAGTGATAGAAATAATGTGGGTATGGGGGAATATTGCCTTTTTAGGAAAAGGGGTAAAATGAATGGAAGAGCTTCTTGATTTAAAACTCCAGATCTTCTCAGGATGAATCTGTCCTCCTTATTGCCTTTCCAGAATCTGCAAAATTCAATTGTAATATGCCAATCCTTGACAGGGATTATTAGTGCTAAATCTAATCTACTACTAAAAAAATATAGTGCAGAAAATTAAGTGCTGTGAGGAGCAGAAGACTCCCCTGGAAAAAGATAATGAATATCAGTCATGCAAGCAGTCTTGAAATCTTCTTTAGAAACAGGCGTTCATATAAACGGAGCCTATGGCCATTGACTAGTAGAGGTGTTTTAGCATCATCAATTGTTACAAGTCTTACCGTTCCGTTTGGAAAGACATCTTCTACTTCATATGGTCCAAGCCAACGTGTACGTAGCTTTCCCTGAAAATTTTCAAACCGAGAATCATACAGCAAGGCCCAATTACCTTTTTGGAACTGCTTGTGTTTGATAATTTTGTCATGCCATTTCATTCTTTGTTGTTGAATCATGTTTGTTTGGTGAATGGCATCCAATCTCTTTTCATCCAACTCCAAAAGTTGCTGCAATCTAGCTGTCTGCACATCATTCAAATCAAGATTAACAGCTAAGGCAGTCTTTAAAGTTTTAATTTCAAATTCCACAGGAAAAATAGCATTTTTACCGTAAACCAATTCATAGGGAGAAAAACCGGTAGTGTTTCTCCAAGTAGTCCTGTAAGCCCATAATGCCTCAGGGAGCCTTTGGGACCAATCCTTTCGGTTGTCCTTGACTGTTTTAGTTAGAATGGCCTCTAAAACTTTGTTTGTGCTTTCCACCTGCCCATTGGCCTGGGGGTGGTATGGTGTGGTCATTCTATGTTGAATATGATATTTGTGGAGAGTAGATTTGAAACCATGAGAATTGAATGGAGGTCCTCCATCAGTAACTAGCTCTCTGGGGATTCCAAATCTAGTGAAAATATCTTCAAACAAGAAAGACAAAACAGCCTCTTCATTGGCTCTAATAAGTGCTTTGGCTTCCACCCACTTAGTCATATAGTCTGTGCAGACTAATATATAGGTTCTTTGATTGGATGGAGGGTTAATGGGTCCTATGAAGTCCAAGGCCCATCTTTCAAATGGTTCAGAAACTACCTGGGGGTTTAGTGGCATTTGGTCTCTATGATTGGGTTGACCCATTCTCTAGCAGCTATCACAAGCTCTTACATACTTCTTTGCATCTCTGAATAATGAGGCCAATAGTAGCCCATCCTCAGAATTTTATGCGCTGTTCTTTTATCAGCAAAATGGCCTCCGCAAGGACCATCATGACAAGCTTTGAGTATGTCATACACTTCATCTTCTCTAATGCATCTTCGAATCTCCTGATCAAGCCCAGTATAGAAGAGACATCCGCTGATCCAGCTATACCTGGCACTTTGTTGAACAATTCTTCTTTTTTCCCTGTATGACAGGTGTGCTGGTAGTTTTCCTACAACCAAGTAGTTAGCAATATCTGCATACCATGGGAATGAGCAGAAACTGCAAACAAATATTCGTCAGGAAAACTATCATCCACTGGAATATTATTATCATTTTTTAACCGTGAAAGAAAGTCAGCCACCACATTTTCTTTACCAGGCCAATCTATAATTGTAATATCAAATTCCTGCAATAGTAATAGCCATCTGGTAACTCTAGCATTTGTGACAGATTTGTTCATTAAGTATTTAATAGCTGAATGATCAGTGTGCACAAACGTAGGATAACCAGTAATATAGTGTCTGAATTTATTAATGGCATAGATTACTGCAAGGAACTCTTTCTCGGTAACTGTATAGTTAAGCTCAGCAGAGGTCATGTTCTTACTGATAAAGTATATAGCATAAGGAAGATGATTTTCCTCTTGTCCCAGGACTGCTCCAATAGCACTGTCTGAAGCATCAGAAGATATGTGAAATGGAAGATTCCAGTCAGGCCCCCTCAAAATAGGAGCAGTAGACAGCTGCTGCTTCAGTTCTTCAAAAGCTTTTTGACAAAGACTATTCCACTTGAATTCAGCATTTTTCATAAGCAATACAAACAATGGAGAAGCTATTTTAGAGAAATCTTTAATAAATCTCCTATAATAACCAGCATGTCCTAAAAAACTTCTCACATCAGTTTGAGTTTTAGGAATAGGAAGATTCTGAATGACTAATATTTTAGATGGATCTACCTGAATACCTAGAGCTGAAATAAAATGTCCAAGCACTATTCCCTCACTCATCATCATGTGACATTTTTCTGTACTTAAGGAAAGGTGAGCTTGAATACATCTTTCTAGTACTTTCTCAAGGTTTTTGTAATCCCTCTTCAAAAGACACACCATAGGGGGTAAAATCATCCATAAATATTTCCATACAGTCATTCAGCATATCTGAGAAAATTCCTATAACAGCTCTTTGAAAGGTTGCTGGTGCATTGCATAATCCAAATGGGAGAACTCTATAGGCGAAAGTTCCCCAAGGACTGGTGAAAGTGGTTTTGTCTTGATCCTGGGGCGCAATTTTTATCTGATTATAACCACTGAATCCGTCTAGAAAAGAGAAGAATTTCTTCCCTGCAAGACTGTCCAACACCTGATCAATGAACGGTAAGGGAAAGTGATCCTTTTGGGTAGCTTTGTTTAAAGCTCTATAGTCAACACATACCCTCCATTTCCCGTTTTTCTTAGGAACAATTACTAACGGGGAAACCCATTCACTGTCAGATATGGGGTATATAAACCCTGCATTAAGCAATTTTTGAAGTTCTTCTTTAACAATTTCTCGTAAATTAGGATTCATCCGTCTTTGGGGTTGACAAACAGGTCGGCATCCTTCTTTAATGTAAATTCTATGAGTACATAATTCAGAAGAAATACCTTTCATGTCCGTGTAATCCCAGGCAAATGCCTCCTTATATTTGTGTAATAGCTTCATTAGCTGCTCTGTTTCAGTGTCTGTTAAATCAGGATTTATGTTTAATGTCTTACCGGGCTCAATCTCAACTGTTACGCTCTTAGATGGGATCGTGTTTAAAGTTTGAGATGAATCTTCAGGTTCAATCTTTTCTTGCATATCAGTTTCGAAAATTGCAGTCAATTGGTTGTGTGTTTCAGCAATAACAGAAGAAGGTTCACAAATAAAATTATTGATTATTTCATCTTCTGTATTGTCCTTAAGAGTTAAAGCTTGTCCTATAGTTAGAATCGGCTGAACAACATTATCATCATAATCCATCCATAAAGAATCTTCATTATTAACTACTGGCGTAGCGTGAGGATAAAGAGTTAACTGTTTTGTTTCATAACCATTAGAAATTTTCATTGAACCAGATCTGCAACTTATAAATGCATCAGCTGTGGCCAACCATGGCCTTCCTAGAATTAAGGGATGTCCCCCCAGCTTTGTTTTGGTTTGCAATACAACAAAATCAGCTGGATATTTCCAGGATTCAACTGAAATGAGCAGGTCTTCGACAACCCCTTCTGGTTTAATTGTGGAACGGTCAGCTAACTCTAAAATGGTGGGTGTTTCTCTGATTGTGTTATTCAGCTGTAGCAATTGTGAAGTTTCCAGAGTCATTATATTAATTGCTGCACCTAAATCTACCAAAACCCGGGGGATTACTGCTTTACCAATCTGAACTGTAACAGTAGGATGGCCAGGATCACCGTATTTTACAGGAGGGGTTTTTCCAGACATTAATGCAGACAAGTCTCCCATCACATGTACTGTAAGGGGATCCTTGGTTTTCCTACCAGGTTTCTTCACACAAATATCCCTTAATGTTTTGGCATAAATTGGTACATCTTTTAATGCTTGTAAAAGTGGAATCTTAATATACAAATTTTGCAATTCCCCCATAAAATTAAAAGCAGGAGTTTCAGTTGTTTTGGTTAAAACCAAACGCTCGGGGAATGGAGGTTCTGTTGATTCAGTATTTTTGTTAGAAGGTGGTTGAGCTTCTTTTTGCTTTTCGGTTTCATTTTTATCTGAATCAGTTATATCATCAATAATATGCTCTACTACTCTTCCAGATCTCAAATGAATATCATTACATTGCATAGTAGGGGATATAGACTGATTCTGAATTTCAATAACTTGCACAGCTTTATTGTTGGGGTCTCATTTGGTTGTTTGGTGGGGCATTTGATGGCAGAGAGAGTGATTGTTGGAATTGAGGCATCTGATTTGGGTATGGAAATGATTGATTATTCCAACTTAGGTTCCAAGGATTGAAAGGAGGTGGTTGCTGTGGAGGCCAGGGAGTCCACATTGAAGGATCAACAAAGGGAGGGTTTTGCATTTGCATGGGTGGGAAGCTCATTTGATTGAAAAGTGGATATTGCATTTGGTTGAAGGAGGGGTAGCTTGTTTGGCCAAAAGCTGAATGATTATTCCAACGATTAAATGGCATACCAGAATTCGTACCTTGCCCTTTAGATGGCCATTGTCTTCTTTGAGTTAGCAGGTAGACGGCTTCAGCTTCTTCCTCCGTTGGCTGCATCGCTGCTTTTATCCCCGGTAGAGATGGACATTGTTCTGTCTCATGATCTTTCTCACAAAGGGTGCAAACTGGTACTTTTTCTCTTGGGCACTCCCTTAGTGGATGTTTATCTCTACATTTCGGGCAGTAGACAGCCAGAGTTGCTTCTGCCTCAGCCTGCTTCTTCTTAACCTGCAAAGTGTCAATCTGCGAAGCAAAATAACTTAGCATTTCGGTTTTAAATTCTTCAAGCAAATTACCTATCTCTGCTCTTGTTGCTCCTCCATTGGCTGATTTCTGTACCCTTGAATAGGTGGAATCTCTTATTCTGTTTCTTGCAGCTCCCCTAGAACATCTTTTAGCAAGTTCACAAATCTCATCATATGATTCTTTAGATATGTCTCCCTTAGCAAGCATATTTAACATATTTAAACAATCATCCCTTAACCCTCTAAGTAATATTGTTTTACGAATTTCCTTACTTATATCTGGATGATCGGATCTTTGTATGTTGTATTGCAATCTTTCGATGTAGTCCTCCAAGCTTTCATCCGATTTTTGTGCATATTGAATAATTCATCCTTCTTCTCTCTTGTCCAGCAGTAGTCCTGATATTTAAGCAGAAATTTTTGTTTCATTTGCTCCCATGTTGTGATTACCTGGCTCCCAAGGCTCATGAACCATCTCAAGGCATTTCCTTTTAAGGTGGCTGGAAACAGTTTCAACTTTTGAGCATTAGTAACATAATCATAGCTTCTGCATAAAATATCAAATTCAAAAAGAAACTCGTCAGGATCCTCAGTAGATAAACCATGAAAGTTAGGTAGGGCAGACAATGGGATATTTTTCATTGTTCCTGCAGGAAGATCACTGATGGGAAATCCCAAGGTAGAAAGAGAATTTTCATCCCTTCTTTCTTCTTCAGGACCTATACGTCCTCCTCCAAAGAGGAGATTATCATTGTTGTCTTCCATTGTTGGTCCTCCTACTGCACTTTCTCGATCGTCAGAATCCTCTATTGGTTCTTCAATATTTCCTACCGGTCGTCCAGTGCTTTCTACTATCTCCTCGATATGTTCTTCTATTCTGTAATCTGACTGAGGGGAACGCTGAAATTTTGACTTCCGAGAACTCAGTCTTTGTGATGATTCAGCCTTTGATACGATTTCGTCAATAAACGTTTTTCGTCCTCCCCAGCCCTTGCCACCTGCGCGGTTATTTTTCTTCTGGTTTCCTCGTCCTCTCATACAATCTGCACATTAGAAAAAATAGATAAATGCTTTTTGAAATCTATAATTACCTTCCCCGGCAACGGCGCTAAAATGTTGGTCGCTTTAATTGTTTTCACAATTCGAGCTCCACATAAATTGTCAACCCGAGAAGGTCTTTTTATTCCAAAGGTAATAGCGCACTGTATGTGCTCAATTTCAAAAGCAGTTCAATGTTGTAGTAAAAGAAAGTCACACACAATTGTTAAATTCAGTAATCTATCAATTTACAGTCTACTTAATTAAAGCTGAAGTCAATTAACTTATAGCAGACACGATTTCTCTGTTACAGCAAAAAGGAAGATAAATGTATAAAGAAAGAAATCATTCAACTATAGCAGGAACAGGACCCTATTCCTTGGTGGGAACTTCAGCACCTGCTGCCTGGCACTAATCACACTGCAAAAGAAGTAATCTCAAGAGGTCAAGACCCTATTCCCAGGAACAGGAATCTTCAGCACTTGGCCTCTCTGTTCTAATCACACTGCAAGTAAAAGAAAGCAATCAATGGAGCAAGACCCTATCCCTCTCTACCGGGATCTTCAGCACATGCTCTCATCATCCACTCGTGCAATCAATACATGTAGCGCTAAGAAACAGAGTATCACAAACCATGTAACTAGTGTTTCAGCAACAGAACCAAACACAACGCAAATACATAAGAAATGAACAACTACAGGAATGAAGGGGTGAATCTTGTGAGGAAGGCGGGCCCTTTCCTTCTCACAAGATTCCCCAAGAGAAAGAATTAAACTGGAATGCTCAAAACAGGTCTTTATTCATCTGTCTAGAAAACTGGTACATACAAAAGAGGATACTAGCTCCTGTCTCACACGATGCTGTTCTCAAAATTACAATTTGATCGATTTCGTCTAATGATGATGTCTCCTCTTTTTAAAGAGGAGGCATCATTTACAATTTTACACAAGAACGGAGATCTCGATTCTGTTCTAAACAAAACTATTCTGTTCTTTCTTAAAAAGAGATACTGTTACAACCGAGACAACAGAGATGCTATCTTCAAGATGATTCAGGTAACCGTATCTTCTGGCTGCTGCTATTATCCACAAAAAGTTCTTCCAGAATCGCAAAACGCATAGCGGGAGTTGCGTGCTTTGACGGTTGTTTCAGCAACTGCGTTGGCTGTTGCAGCAACGGGACAGCTGTTTCAGCAACGGAGTTGACTGTTTCAGCAATGAAGTTCAGCTGTTTCAGCAACGACCGCTCATTCCCAATAAGGCATATATTATCTGCGATCTTTGACTTGTGTTAGCAACAATGCACTTCAATAATTGATAAAATATAAGAGTATTATGGAATTAAATGTAAGACAGATTAATCATATAATAAAGAGAAGGTTTCCATATACCTTAGGATATAGTGAATGAAAAAGACATTGGAGCTTATGGTTTTGAGAGTAAAATGATATGAAAGTATATAACAAAATGATACATATTGGAGTCCTAACACTCATTTGACTCTTGCCTCTCTGATTTCACCCAGGGATGAGTAAGAGATCTAAAATCTCCATGTGGAACCAGGAACTATTTGAGAGATGACACTAATCAAAATCCTAGAAGCTGACTCACCCCCCTGCAAATATCTATAAATGGATCCCTCATCCAAGAGATCCAAAGGTTGGAATTTGGTAATTTGTAAAGAGGAGTTGCTGGTTTCTCTCTGAAGACATTGTTGGGTGATCTTTCTTTGTGTGAGGTGAAGAGGGCTTTCAAGCTGGGAGGATGGCACTGGGTCAGACCAAGTGGTTGTAATCCTCTCTTCTATGACTTTTACTAATAAAGCTATTTGAGTTTTCCTCCATATTCTTGTGTATCTCTGGATACTGCGTTTGTTATATGCATTTGTATGGTCAATATATATCTGATCCTATATTGTTTATAGTGAAAGATCTCTATGCTTTGATGATATTATGTTGCTATGAATCTACAGGTGCTCTTTGAAATGGGACAAGTAAGGAAGCAGTGGCGAGATTCTGTCAAAGGGGAAAGGAAACAAGCAAGGAGCCAAGCGGAAGACTGAGGTTGGTACTCTCTTCTTCTTTCTCATCTCTCTCTCGTAAAGGAAAAACAAGTAACTTTAATCTGTTTGTTTCTAAGATAGCTACCCGTCTTAGTGGGACTAACAGCTCTAAATAGACACTAGATTTCTTGATAACAATAATAAAACACGTAGCTTAATGTATCTTAGGGGAGGAAATCTTGTATGCACAATCAATCCATATTAGCATGATATATCTTCAAAATATATTAACGCAAACATAAATAGATCATGATATCGAAATAGTCACTAGCTAGCATTTTTACATCATAACTCATACACAATTATCATTCACACATACGCAAGGCTAATCTAGATTATTACAACACCATATCATAAATATGTCGACCCATACCTAAATAGCACAACCATAGCCATCTACATAGCCCAAGCCAGGCTAACACAATACATATAACATCAAGATATTCAATGCAATGAACATAACCATCACACATATGGCTAATCCAAATTACAACATCAAGATCTCAATGAGATAACCCTAATCATCAAGTTAATAACATATAACAACAATAAGTTATATATCATGCTCATCAACAAAATATAACCTAATCATCAATTTATCTAACATAAAACAACAATAGAAATGCATACAACCACAGGTTACCATCATGCTTGGCTATCTGACACTTGTGCATATAGCAACACTAATAAACTAACATCTATCTTGAATGTAACCATAACCTCAAAAGACATGTACTTAAACCTAATGCATATAATAATCCTTAACTTGCATATGTGCATTACAACATACAATACCCATACGAATATCTCCTCTTACCCCAAATTTTAATGCTTCAACCTCATTATTATTATCTACATCTCCTGTTCTATCTCAGTTAACACATTAGCATCCTAACATGCCAATATCACCCTGATGACCTAAATTTCAGATTATGAATTCACAAGGCATGCTTGACCTACTATTCAAGCATAACTACAATGAATACCTTACATGCATGAAAACTACATATAGACATATAACCATATTCACACCATTCTAGCTAGAGTCCAGTCATCAATGCATGACCATATTAACTACACAAACCATGACCTCATGCATGACAACAACCATTACTCCATTGTACACATTGCCACATGCAACCATCAACATGAATAAACAATGCTTAATCAACTACACATAAGCATGAACACATGTAGTTGAGCATAAGCGATCAATTCTTGTAACCAACTGTTGAAACCCCGAAAATCAGGTCGACAACAAGGAGGATACCCGCTCGATCCGGACCTTGGTTGGCAGCTCCTTATCCGTTTGGTATAGTGGGTCCAACTGGGGATAATGGGACCAGTTTCCCAATCTATGAGTGTGTGTGTGTGTAGAATTCGATGTTGTTGATCTAACAGTTCCTATCTAAGATATTCTAATTCAAACTTTGATCTAATTCTATGCTATTGTAATCTAATAAAGAGCACATCTAAATCTATACTAACCCGGGATGTAATTATTCTATTATGCGATCTAAAGATATTTCAAATAAAAACTGGTAATAAATATCATTCAGCGATTATAAGAAAGGAAATCAAACAAGATGAACCACTTCGCATAAAAGGTTAAATGAAACAGTTGTGAAAATCCTATCGCATAATGAGCTATTCATACATTAGGCATAAATAAATAGCTATCACCGTACAAAAGTGCCAAATGATAACTCAAGCATTCATGCAATAATACATAAACAACTAAAAACTATATATCATTTTAACATATAAGCAAAAATGGTCAAGAGATAAAAGTACCATTTATGACTAGTCCTACTCATAAGCTTCAAGCAACAATGATTTATCTCTCCTCGCTCTAACATCCACTAAGAGTACAGAAGTGCAACATCAGTAGCAGATATCAAATGAAAAAATCAACAAGTCTTGATCCATTCATTCACCAAGACCTCCTCTGAGGGTTCAAAAGTGCATGTTCTGAGGACAAGTTTTTGATAAATTTCTAGACCCTTCTCTAAATGCATGAGAACGGTTTAAATACTACTAACTAAATAAATTAATTACACAGATTCAGGATACGGTTTAAATGACCGCCCTTTTTCTAAGAAAAACTATTTCTAAAAATTAAATCTAACATCCAACTATTTCTACATTTGCTCCTTAATGTTGCGAGCATTCAATATTAGCTTGGGTAGAGTCGGCTGACTGTCTTCCGATTTTGGTTGAGTTAAGCGAACAGAAATGGTAAGAGATAGCACCATTTTCTCAGAAAAATCGATGATATACTCGAGATTCATCCTCTGGCTATGTGGATTTACTGTGTATGCCCAGTAATAATCCAAGTTCCACTTGGTTAATCCTCGAATTGCTTCTACCTTTTCTTTCAGCTTTATGTTTCCAGTTTGTTCTTTACCATTGCTTTCTTGCATTTTCCGGGCTTACAAGTGATTGAGTAGTTAGAGGTTTTGCTTTTTGAGCAATTTTCTAGGCGCTAATCGTGCATCAGAAACTGCCTCCGTTCTTTGATCCAGGCCTCTCTGATGTGTTTTTTTTCGCCTTTAGCACCTTTTCATTTACCGGGTATAAGCTTCAAAATTTGTAAAAATACTACTTTCGTGAGCTTCTGACCTTGAGTGTTAATCTGCCTGTTTATATCAGCATAGTTCAACTACTCATTCAACCATGACTATGAATGAAAGATCTGTAATGGATAGCTCAGCAGCGCTCTGTGAATCTGCGGCTCTATTGCATGCGGTATCCATTCTTTCAAGGAATCTCTTCTTTGTCTCTGAGCATTGGAGCTTTACCCTTTTCCTTCATGGCTCCCTGCACATTGCTTTCTGTTACTTCTGTTTTTCGTTCCTGCAGTTCACACATGAGGAGAGAGTAATGATAATTAAAAATCGACAGGAAAGCTTTAAACTCTATGGATGTACAAAAACATGCCACCTGACATGAACTGACTCTTCGAAGAATGCAAAATCGTCTTTCATTAACAACTGCGGTATCATTCATTAATTATCATTAAAGCGTGTATCCAATTTTTGGTTTATGGAAAAAATTTTCTTGAATATTGAGCCAGGGAAATTTGTGATGGGATGTTTCTTCGATTCACATCGCAACATCGCATTATCGCAATTTCATTATGATGTGTTATCGCAAGGTTGCTCGATCGCGCTATCGCAAGATCGCGGATCGCAGTATCGCGCTATCGCAAAATCGCAAATCGTTACAATCGTTAAATGATTATGTGTTTTTCATCCGACATTGCGATATGCAATATCACATATCCGATATCGGCGATTTTTTAAGGTTTTCCAACGTGAGTGTTTCTTAATGCATGCAATGGAATTCGCGTCGCACTCTCGCAGTTTATCATTTTTACTCATAAGGAAATGTCCTAGCATTCTTCGCGCGATGCGATGTTTTCTTAAGGAGTAAAATACATGAGCCTTAATTGAATTTTTTGAATTTTTTTACTAAGGGTCCCCACTTACCTAGTGTTATTGTTAATACTAAATAAGGAGGGGGGTTGTTGGTGGCCACAACAATTGGCAATTCACTTGGAAGAACCAGTTATCTCTGTTTTTCTATTGAATTTTTCAAACTTCCAAAACAGAAAATTTTTCAAAAAACTAAACTTTATTATGGAAAGATAAAGTACATTATGCTCTAAACCGTCAATGATATTTTGTTTCAACCTTTTTCTAATTTGATTATTTGCTTCCTCAGTCTAGTCCTTGTATTTACATCAGCCATTACTTGGTCTTGTAAAGATAAAACAAAGTCTCCTCTGTAAACCAGTTTTAAATATGCTCATTTGTCGTAGGTAGAACCTCTGCTGCCAGCAGGCGTTTATAGCCTCAACAGTGTTACCTGTTACCCAACAATGATCCTGTATCCTACTTAAGGTGGCCTACAACTTTCAAAAATAAATCCATATCGACACTTATAGCTTTGATTTTTTCTTTTTATTCTTAAAGAACAATGTCTTGGTTTGGTAGCCAAATTATGACACAGTCATTCACTTGATTTATAACTTTGCTGAACAAGCTGGCTCGTGATGAGACCCTTTGTCTTTTGATTGCAACAATCTTGAGTTATTGCCCTATTGTGGTGTACAATATTGCAAAGTCAGTAATTTATAATATATGTGATAATGATAAGTTGGCTCGTGATGAGACCTCTTATTCTTCAAGATAAAGTGTATTCTTGGGTTGTTCCTCTGAAAGTTGTGATTTCCTTAGCAGGGAGGAAGTCATTGTTTCCTTAAGATAGCTCTGGATGACAATAATAGAGTTTTTGGAAATAGCTGTTCTACAGAGAATCTTCAATTTGTTATTGATACCTTTCATTGTACTGAGATAAAACAATTTCTTCACTAAAGGTTGCTTTCATCAAATTTTTTGAAGTTGAAACTAGTATCATATCTAAGCTAAAGTTTTTAACTGTATCTATCAATAATAAAGATCTGTTTTCCAAAATATTTGCTATTTATACAAGCGAAAAGTTCAAAATCTGAAAGAGAATTGGTGTCTTTTTCGTAAATGCCTAATGTGACAACTCACATCTTGTTTTATTATGAAAAATAAAAACAACTATTCTACAAAAATATAAGAATAATCTTCTATGGAAAATATTTCTTGAGAATTTGTCCATTAAGAGGCAAAGGATCCCTCTTACCTGCTAAATCTTGTAATAGAAATGTTGATGGACCTATGACTTCTACAATCTGAAAAGGACCAAGCCGCATCCTTTGAAATTTTGTATGTTTTCCCTTTTCTTCATGAGCCTTGTCCCACTTTAAAACTAAATCTCCCATCTGAAAATATTTTCTAGTCATTATGTTTGAATCAGAAGAGGATTTTACTAGTGCTCGATGATGAGCATTTGTTTTCCTAGCATGTTCTCGTTGTTCTTCTAATTTAATTATTTCCATTTGTCTTAGCTGTAAGGAGGGAGTGGGTACTTCATAAATGTATTGTACTAAAGACAAAGAGGGAATAGCTAAGTGAGTAAGAAGAACCACTTCTTTCACATAAACTAAATTAAAGGGAGAAGTTTCGATAGAAGCTTTTTGCGTTATCCGATCTGCCCATAAAGCATATATCAAAGCCTTGTGCCAATTTTTACGATTTTGATAAATTGTTTTTTAATAATCCTGATTAGGTTTTTATTTGTTGACTCAGCTAACCCATTACCTTGTGGGTAGTAATTGGATGAATATTTAAGTTTGAATCCTATTTTAAGTGCAAATTTAGTCATTGCATTTCCATAAAAGTATGATGCATTATCAAACATTAAAGCAGATGGCAATCCAAATGTGGTGATTATAAATTGATTTATGAACTCCATGATATTTTTAGAATTAGTCGTCTTGAGCGGAACTACTTCTACCCACTTAGTAAAATAATCTGTTGCTGTGAGGATGTATCTATTCTGCTTAGAAGAGTGAGGAATGATCTCACCTATTATGTCCAAGCCCCACTGACTGAAAGGTTGCTCGATGTTTACCGGCTGTAGTGGCAGGGACGACTTCTTTTGTCTTCCAGCAGTAGTTTGGCAGACTTGACATCTTCTCACGTAACTGTGCGAGTCTTTAAACAGCGTGGGCCAATAATATCCTGCGTGTAAGATTTTATGTGCAGTAGCATCTCGAGCATACTGTCTACCTACTGGCCGATCCTGGAGTTCCTGCAAAACTTTTTCAGCTTTAGCTTTCTCAAGACACCTTAGAAGAACAGAATCATAATTTTTTCTAAAAATAATATCATTTATGAGCTGATATTGCTTAGCTTTCAACCTTAGAGCTCTTTTCTTAGTATGATCAAGGTATGAAGGAGCATACCTGTTCTTAAGATAATAAATGATATCAACATATAATGATTCTGCATTGTTTAGGATTACCTCACACATTTGTACCTCTTCAGATGGAATTTCAGAAATTTGTGATGCTCCAGCCAGCATTTTGCAGAAGCTTTGACCTCTTACAATGTTTGCTAGTTTGATCTCAATATCATATTCCTGTAAGGCAGTAACCCAATTGGCCCTTTTCTCACCCACATCCTTCTGTACTAGAAGATTCCTTACCACTGGAAACGATACTATGATCTTAGTATGGGTTTTAAGTAAGAAAGGTCTGAAGTATTTGACGGCTTTGAAAACAGCATAAGCCTGTTTCTTCACGTCTGAATAATTTAGTTCAGCACCCTGTAAATTTGAGCTAAAAAATGCACTTGGAGCTTCCGCTTTTTCTTGATTTGCTTGAGTTAGAATCGCAGCATATGACTTATCTGAGGTAAATGTGTATAAAATAAAATGCTCTGAAAAATTCGGAGTTGCTAAAGATGGAGCATTAATAATAGCTTGTTTGATTAGGTTGAATGCTTCATGTTCATCTTGACCCCATTTAAAATTTGAATTATTTTTAATCATGGTTTGCAAAGGAGACACGATTCGTGAAAAATCTGGAACGAATCTCTTTACAAAATTGATCTGACCAAGGAAAGATGGCATGGCTTTTTTGTTAGGAGGTAGGGATATTTCAGAAATTTCTTTGATTATGTCGGGATCAATGTGAATACCGGATTTTGACACTATGAATCCTATAAGTTTCCCTTCACTTAGCACGAAACAAGATTTCTTTGGGTTAAGTGAAATTCCATACCTCAAACACCGTTGAAAGATTTGTTTAAGGTCTTTGAGATGGTTGCTTCGCTTCTTGGAGTACACTGTTATATCATCCAAATAAATTACTACAGATTTATTGACTAAACCTTTGAATGCGATGTCCATGGCTCTCTGAAATGTGGCACCAGCATTAATCAAACCAAATGGCATCTTTCGATATGCGTATGTGCCCCACTTAGTTCTGAATGTGGTTTTCAATTGATCATCAAGATGTACCAACACTTGATTGTATCCTGAAAATCCATCCAAGAAAGACATTAATTCTGAGCCCGCCACTGCTTGCAGTATCTGTTCCATAGGTGGTAGAGGAAAATTATCTTTTTGACAGGCTTTGTTAAGGTTCCAAAAGCCAATGCAAGTCCTAATATCTCCGTTTTTCTTTCTAACAGGTACCATATTGGAGACCCATTTGGAATGTCTGACGGGAAAGATTATCCTGGCTTTCAATAACTTATTGAGTTCAGTTTTTATCTGATTTTCTAAATTGGGGTGGATCTTTCTTAGCTTTTGTTGGACAGGTTTTTCATTATCGATCATGGGAATAGTATGTTGGATGATGGAAGTGTCTTATGTTTTCATCTCATCATAATTCTAGGCAAAAACAATTTTATATTGTCTCAAAAGACGAATATACGCTAGTTTCTCTTCAGGGTCTAGGCCGAGGCCTAGATTAATGTTTTGTGGTTTAGCATTGGTCCCTAGGTTTACTAATTCGTAGTTCAAGGTTGAACTTTGGAGTTTTGAATTGGTAGACCTCTTAAACTGATCTTTCAAATCATACAAGTCTTCTAACTTGACCACCGACTTAGGTATAGCATTATTAGTGCTATTTTGTTGCAATTGTTGATCGTTCTGGTCTTCGTCAACTATTTGATTGGAGTAGGATCCTTCAGACGTGAGGAAATTTACGATATCAAGATTGTCATTGAATACTCTCCAATTTGTGATATTGTCAGGAATGGATGGTCTAAAGATTAATTCTATTGAGAATCTATCTGGACTAAAATCTTCGGACGGAATAAGCTTAGAAGCTACGTTAGCCAAAAGGTCTGCACTTGCGTTTTGGAGCCTGAGGATTGAAGAAATATTAAACACTATGAAATGCTCAGTCAGATCTTGTACTAAGGATTGATAATGTTTTAAATGACCTGATAAGCAATGTATAGTGTTACGTACCTGTTTAACCATAATCTTAGTGTCTCCAAAAACCTGAAGATACTTGACGTCTAACTCGATTGCTTTGTACAGGCCTTGAACCAAAGCCTCATATTCTGCTGTATTGTTTATGCAATCGAATTTGAGTCTGCATGTGAGCATGATTTTATCTCCTTTTGGACTAATTAGAACGCATCCTGCTCCTGCTCCTTCGTTAGATCTAGAACGATCAAAAAAAAAATTCCAAAACAAAGATTTATTTACAGGTTTATCTAAAAAATTGATACATTTCGAACTATCAGTTCGAGAAAAATTTTCGACTTGGGACAAAACAGAGTGTTCTAAATAGGGCGACGTATGAGCATTGAAATTGCTGAGGAAATAATCTACCGAGTAATTGCCAATAATGTTGTTGTTATATGCTACTGGTTCATTTTCTCCCTCTAACTTCGTTACTATGTACTTCTGGTGTAGCTCTTGTTCAAGTTTTATTTGATTCGGTTTACTGTTGTAGGGTAGCCACATATGTGACCAATCGGTTGCGAAGTATCCATGGAGTTTTTCTGACCAATCCCTGGTAAGAATTAAGCCATTAAATTCTAGGATATCGGTAACTAGAATGTCAATAACCTGGCATACCTTCGGGTTGGATGACAACCTTATGGTTACTTGATTTAGTTCGCCAATCACTTCGACTTGAGATCGATCTAGCTGAACTATGCGCACTGTGGATTTCTATGGTTGAACATTTAACTTGGCACATATAGATTTGGGTAAAATATTCGATGAAGCACCAGAATCTACCAAACAATTGTGCACATTTTTATTGAAGATTTCATAAGTAAGGAGAAACGGGGGAGTGTGAGATCTTGATCTTCCTCCAATTAGAGCAATGTCATTTGGATCAATCTTATTGATCACGTTAGTTGGAGTTCTTCCCATGTTATGGGAAGCTTGAGAAAGTACAGCGGCAGGCAAAGGTGCAACTGGCACGGCATGTAATTCTTTCATCATTATCTTCTGTTGATGTTTCAACTTGCTTAGTTCATAAAGGGTGATGTTAGCCCTAGTCTTCTTCATGTCTTCAATAATATTGTACTCCATTTCATCCGACACTATCAGTGTTTTAGATGGAGTCATTTCATTTGTTTGGACTGGGCTGGTTTGAGTTGCTTTAGATATCGTTTTCTTTGTCGTGACTTTATCCTTTATTGCAGAGCTTGCGCTCTTCGGCTTAGGGGTAGTTTGGGAAGGATAAAGCTGATTTTTGCTTCGTGTGCTAACTGGAAATACTTCTCAATCTTCTTCTTATGGGAGGATGAAATCCCATATTCCTTGTAATTCCACAACTTATTCATCATCAGTCTGCCCTTCAGTGGAAATTTCCTCTTCCTCTTCCTCGGATTCAACATTTGAAATGGAATTGGGTGGCTTTCGATCCATTGAAGGACCTCTTTTAAGAGGTCCGTAAGGATTTTTTGAAGAAGTTTCTGCTACTTGCTTTTTTATGTCGACCATTTCATTGGACATGGTCTTTAGAAGTTTCTGCAATCCTTCCAAATCAAATGGGTCTTTTGCTTGTTTCTTCTTGGAGTCTTCCTTGAAGGTGACTTTTTTGGATTTACGTTCCTCTATCGCAGATTTCTTTTCCAGGGCTATTATTCGTTTCTCTACCGCTATTGCTTCCTTCATGTTCTCGGCTAGGGTTGTTTTATTGGCCCTGTCCACGAAGATTGCTATATTAGATGGTAGAGCGGTGATATACCATTCACATCGTACTTCTTCGCTGGTCTCGGAAGCAGTAGGAATTTTGTTGAAAATTTTGTTGAAACATAAATTGAAATCCTTGATAGGCTCTCTAGTTTCGGCTTTAAGATTAGATAGGTCATTGATTAACGTTGTCGTAGACCTGTCATCACCAAACTTGGTTAGGAATTTCTCCTGGAAGATGTCCCAACTTGTGATGGATCCGAAGGGTAATGAAAAGTACCATGACCCAGCTGTTCCTTGCAGTGTATAAGGAAAAACCCGAACAACAACATCTTCATTACTAACCCCATTGAGATTAATGGAAAGCATGAAGTTGTTTATGCGCTCTTCTGTTAGCATGCCTGCCTCGGGATTGAATTTAGGCAACCATTTCTCAGGATGGGCGGCTATTTGACTCAAGGGTGCAGGCATTAAGACTGCCCCTGGGTTATTCCATGGAGACTGGGCCATTGTTGAACTGCTAACAGAGGAAAGTGTAGAAGATGATCCTTGTGGCTGGGAGGATGAGGATACTACGATTGTAGATGATTGAAGAGGGGTTGTGGGGGTTTCAGTGGATGGATGGATGATGATTTGGAGTGGAGGTGTGGATGGTTGACTTCACGGTGAAGTGGTTGAGATGGACGATGTTGATGAAAGAGTCTCACTGTCAGAATCTTAAGGTGATTTCCTCGCTCTTTTCCTAGTGGGAAGAGGTAATTTGGTTGGCTGGATGCCAAACTTTTCACTCTTTAGCCTGGTCAGGGGATGAGCAGGTTTGTACTGTGAAGTCACGCTGCCTTGAGATTTATCAGACCTCTGAGGAGAAATGGAAAATCACTGAAGTTTGTGAATCAGGGATTCGACTTCAGGAAGTTCAACAGTAGATTGTTCTGAAATATCAGGGTCTGTAGCATCGGTTGATACTCGAGAAACTTCTGACTCTGGATTTAAATGTAATGGAGAAGTCAGGGGAAATGATGAGGGTGATGTACTCTTAGAATGGTATTCAGATTTGGATTTACTTTCCATTCATAGTTCAAGCTCTCCTTCTAGCGCCAAATATGTTGAAGCCCCGAAAATCGGGTCGACAACAAGGAGGATACCCGCCCGGTCCAGACCTTGGTTGGCAGCTCATTATCCGTTTGGTATAGTGGGTCCGATTGGGGATAATGGGACCAGTTTCCCAATCTATGAGTGTGTGTGTGTAGAATTCGATGTTGCTGATCTAACAGTTCCTATCTAAGATATTCAAATTCAAACTTTGATCTAATTTTATGCTATTTTAATCTAATAAACAGAACATCTAAATCTATACTAACCTGGGATGTAATTCTTCTATTACACGATCTAAAGAGATTTCAAATAAAAACTGGTAATAAAGATCATTCAACGATTATAAGAAAGGAAATCAATCAAGATGAACCACTTCGCATAAAAAGTTAATCAAAATAGTTGTGAAAAGCGTATCGCATAATGAGCTATTCATACCTTAGGCATAAATAAATAGCTATCACCGTACAAAAGTGCCAAATGATAACTCAAGCATTCATAAAATAATACATAAACAACTAAAAATTGTATATCACTTTAACATATAAGCAGCAATGGTCAAGAGATAAAAGTACCATTTATGACTAGTCCTACTCATAAGCTTCAAGCAACAATGATTTATCTCTCCTTGCTCTAACATCCACTAAGAGTACAGAAGTGCAACATCAGTAGCAGATAACAAATGCAAACATCAACAAGTCTTGATCCATTCATTCACCAAAACCTCCTCTGAGGGTGCAAAAGTGCATGTTCTGAGGACACGTTTTCGATAAATTTCTGGACCCTTCTCTAAATGCATGAGAAGCGTATAAATACTACTAACTAAATAACTTAGTTACACAAATTCAGGATAGGGTTTAAATGACCGCCCTTTTTCTAAGCAAAACTATTTCTAAAAATTAAATCTAACATCTAACTATTATTGCATTTGCTCCTTAACATTGCGAGCATTCAATATTAGCCTGAGTAGAGTCAGCTAACTGTCTTGCGCTTTTGGTTGAGTTAAGTAAATAGAAATGGTAAGAGTTGGCACCATTTTTTCAGCAAAATCGATGATATACTCGAGAGTCATCCTCTAGCTATGTGGATTTACTGTGTATGCCCAGTAATAATCCAAGTTCCACTTGGTTAATCCTTGAATTGCTTCTGCCTTTTCTTTCAACTTTATGTTTCCAGTTTGTTCTTTACCATTTCTTTCCTGCGTTTTCTAGGCTTACAAGTGACTGAGCAGTTATATGTTTACCTTTTTGAGCAATTTTCTAGGCGCTAATCGTGCATCGGAAACTGCCTCTGTTCTTTGATCCGGGCCTCTCTGATGTGTTTTTTCGCCTTTAGCACCTTTTCCTTTACCGGGTATAAGCTTCAAAATTTGTAAAAATACTGCTTTCATGAGCTTCTGACCTTGAGCATTAAACCGCCTGTTGATATCAGCATTGTTCAACTACTCATTCAACCATGGTTGTGAGTGAAAGATCTGTAATGGATAGCTCAGCAGCGCTCTGTGAATCTATGGCTCTGTTGCATGCGGTATCCATTCTTTGAGGGCATCTCTTCTCTGTCTTTGAGCATTGGAGCTTTACCCTTTTCCTTCATGGCTTCCTGCACATTTCTTTGTGTTACTTCTATTTTTCGTTCCTGCAGTTCACACATGAGGAGAGAGTAATGATAATAAAAGATCGACAGGAAAGCTTTAAACTCTACGAATGTACAAAAACATGCCACCTGACGCGAACTGACTCTTCGAAAAACACAAAACCGTCTTTCATTAACAACTGGCATATCATTCATTAATTATCATTAAAGCGCGTATCCAATTTTTGGTTTATGGAAAACGTTTCTTCAATATTGAGCCAGGGAAATTTGTGATGGGATGTTTCTGCGATTCGCATCGCAGCATTGCATTATCACAATTTCATTATGATGTGTTATCGTAAGGTTTCTCGATTGCGCTATAGCAAGATCACGGATCGCAGTATCGCGCTATCACAAAATCGTAGATCGTTACAATCGTTAAATGGTTATGTGTTTTTCATGCGACATTGCGATATGTGATATGCTATATCGCATATCAAATATCGGCAATTTTTTAAGGTTTTCCAATGTGTGCATTTCTTAATGCATGTGATGTGATGGAATTCGTGTCGCACTCTCACAATTTATCATTTTTACTCATAAGGAAATGTTCTATCATTCTTCACGCGATGTGATGTTTTCTTAAGGAGTAAAATACATGAGCCTTAATTGAATTTTTTGAATTTTTTTACTAAGGGTCCCCACTTACCTAGTGTTATTACTAATACTAAATAAGGAGGGGGGTTGTTGGTGGCCACAACACCAACCTAGAAGACTAATTGATCTAATAATGAGATCTAAGACAAATAATAAGGTATTACAGACTTAGTGCATGGATTTGTCTATGTTATTTTATGCAATGGATCAATAATATTGTGAAATACACTAACAATGTAGTAAACAAAATATAATAGATAACACATAACACAACAAATTTAATGAGGAGTTCACCGAATACTCCTGGGCTACATCTCCTAGTCCAGCCTTCAGTGGTGGCCTCTCTATTATGTCTTCAAGCAGAGCTTTTACAACAATATGAGCTCAATTTGAGACTCAATACACAACAGATGCAACAACAAGAGCGTTGCTTGAACCTCTCAAGCCTCTATGAGTACACAGACTCCCTCTATTATGCCCCTATACCAATAGGTGTCATATATCATGATTGACTTGGTTTAACTGTGAAAAGGGTTTGCTAGTCTAAGTGAACCCTAATAAAGAAGTAAAAATGCTACGATAAAGCATGCAGGGTAAGTAGATGATGGTTGCAGAATAAATGTGTGGTGAATGGTTAAGTTTTATGCTTAAATATTTTTCTTTCATCACTTGGACAAAACACAATTCACATTGGAGACAACACATCAAGCAAACAAAGTCAAAATAATTAACTTCCTTACTCCATTTTTCCCTAAAAATTCACTAATTTCCCCTTAAGTGATAAAGGTACCTATAAACAAGTTAGAGGGGCTCAGAGCATTTCTTTGACTTTTGGAGGGATCGGACCCTTGGCCCAATAATTTGGAATGACTAAAGTACTTAAATCCCCTTCATCAACAATTACCCCTTCATAAAGTCACTCATTGCCTTTATAAAACTTTTCCTAAGTAAAATCCTATTTTACTTAGGGAAATTGAAACATTTTATCTCTAAACCCTCATATTAGCCTAAGTAATGTTCTATGATGAAATGCTTTCGGAAACATTTTTACTTAGCGCACTTCATATTCCATAATCATATTAACTTCTAACTATTATTATTATTTAACTCCCGAAAATAAACTACCCCTTACCCATATTATTATGACAAACCCAATAAATTATATATCCCGCTCCATGGTTGAAAAATAACCTTAATAACACTGATAATTGGGGTTAATTAGACAATCCATGACTAAATAAGGAACCCGACCCCCGCCACGCTAATAAAAAGATTAATTAATCTTCACGATTAATTAATAACTCCAACCAATCGCATCGCCCCCGATGTAATTAAAATATTTTGATTAAGTCGAGCCCTCACCATCAAATGCTAGTCACTTCCCAATCCCTGATCACCGTCCGATCATATCTCTCAGATCTGACGGCCATTGCTCATATCGCACGGGCCTTATGGTTGGATTTTATACACGCGATATGAGTGGTTTTCTCAAATAGTGTCGATGCTACGTGTCAACCGACTGGTGGAATCGTGCGGCCCTCCTTCAATACCACCCACCTCCGATAAGCGATGCGATAAAACCCGCTTACCACTTCCTGCAAACAATAAAAAATGTCAAATCAGCCCCGCTAACGCAACCTTTCTGTGTCACAAACCCGCCAAAAAATTAATTTTTCATAAAAAACAAAGTATAATCAATTTTTTCCCTTTATCCTGAACAACCCATGCATGCAATCAGTACATAGAAATCAACCAGCTCGTACCGAAACCATGAACTACCCTGAAATTTGCAGCCCAATGCTACTCCAGTCCACTGTATTCTTCCAGCCAATTAGTTCACCATTACAAGTTGCTCAATAACAGGTATTCTAGAAACCCTGTTAAGTACTAAAATTCCTCTGTAATTATGTTGAAACCCAGAATTCCAGTGTAATTTAGTTGCAAGGTTTAAAATGAAGCACTCCCACGACCTATGTTTCACCTATTTTCACTCAAAGAAGCCCCATTTTCATTTCTGAATCCACAATAACCAGGAATGGAAACCCCCGTGGCCCTCAATGTAGCTCCAGTGGATGTTCCCCATAAAGACTTGGATTACCTTCCATTAACAGATAAAGAATTCCAAATAAAGGACCTTGAACTTGTTAAATGCCCCCTGAAAGTATATTTTCAATACCGAGACGATTACATTACCAATTCGGATACCATAGGACTTTGGGAATCAAATATCCCAAAATTCCTATTCCCTTCTGTGCACATTTTCTTGGAAATTATCCACCAATGACAGGCCAATTATAATGCTAACCTTAGAGTTGTAATGTCCCCCGACCAGTCAGTCCTGTTTACCATTACTGGTAATTCAATTAACAAAATGTTACAGCTTCAGCCTGGCCAGAACCTCATCCCCATTTCCATTGGAGAATTACTTGAAAAATCCACTAAAATATCAAATTCTGAACACAGCTGCATTTTCCATACCTTCATGGATAAGAGTCATCTACCCAAAGACCCCCCTCCCTATTTGACATGTTTCTTCACTGATATAGGAAAAGATATTGTTAATATGATTGCTGCCATTATGGGTTTCAATACTATGGAGTTTGTTGATGAACTGACCCTAGTTCTAATGTCTATCTTCACCCCTGGACAACCTCCTGCTGTAAAATATGACTGTGCTGCATTAATTGCTGAAAAAATGCATGACAAGTTCATGAGGCTAGAAAATGAGAGAGTGTTTAAGTATTCTATAGTCATATATCACCTCTTCCTTTACTATCAATCTGACAAGTTCCCTTTCTCTGTGCATAAGCTTGATACAAAAGGTAGTCCTAGGTCAGTCATTTTCTGGACCTCTATCTTTCACTACTCACCCTCCTCTTCCTATTCATATATAGATTTCATTGATCAGTTTGTCCATCCTATAACTACCATACTGACAGGAAGTTCTCCTCCTAGAATCAGTGATGATATCAAAAGAATCCTTCAGTTGTCAAAGCAGTATAGGACAGGTGACTGGTACTTATACCAGAATCATACTGAGATTAGAGTCTATGGGTGTGAACTGCCTCCATTGAAATTGCCCAAATATGTCCCCATGAGATCATTTTCACTGGAGCACTACAGGAAATAATCAACTCTGATCAAATCCATTTCATGAAAGCAAAGAAGAAAGCCCAGCTAAGAATCAAAGACCACTTGGGCCCATTTGTGTGCAACAATAGAAAGGCAGGGCAAGAAGCAAAAGAAATCATAGAGAGGATGATACATTTAAATAAAAGATTTTCTTGGGCCTATGATCCTCACAATTTCATCTGTGATAGGATGATAAAACACAAGTTATCACCTTACATCCATCACAGGATCCCTAAAACAGAACAACATGCCAATATGAATGAATGGAGGGAAGGGACATTGATAGAGCAAGATAGTGATTAAGTTGAAGTTGAGAATGTGATGAAAGATTTGGAGAAAAGACTTGACCTAGACCCCTTTGTACAGGTGCATGTAGAGTCTTCCCAAATACTAGCCCAAGAAACCAATGCTCCCATAGCCGAGCCTTCATAGAGGCAAACTCAGGAAAAAGGTCCATCTACATCAGAACAAATAGAGACAATAGAATAGCTAGAGAAATCAGAGCAGCAGCCTGAAATCTCTATAGAGTTGGACCCACCATAGCCACATCTAGCTCAAACTAATATGGGAAATATTCCAGTACTATAGACTCCTCTAAATGAGGAAAAGAATCTAAAGAGAGACAGGGAAGCAGCTACCCCTCCAAGCATACCCACAGATCAACCCTTTGCTAAGAGGAAATGGATGAATCCATATTCAGAGGAGGAATTCATTGGAGAAACTACAAAAAGCATGAGAAAGGAAGGGACAAATATTTTACAAACATTCCCAACATGTTGGACACCCTCAAGTTCACAAAGGCAGGAACTAGAAAGACAATAGAGCATAGAAGTTTCGTCTCTCAGGTCTTCTTCTGAGAAAATTATAGATATAAAGTGGAAGTTTAAAGAAATCAATACAAGGAATGTGAAACTTAAGGCCCAAGCCTATGCTCAGTACTTAAAAATGGCCCCTACAAACCAGACCAGATTGATGTCAGCCTTTGACATCGAAGAGGGCAAAATGCAAATGAGTTTCCTAAAGCCCATAGTGCTACAACCAAAATCTTTGGCAGATTATCTCAAAACTGACTTTGAGGTCATGGCTAAATGCATCCACTCTATTGATCAGATTGAATGACACAAGAAAATAGGTGAGATGGTCTACTCAACACTGACTAGTAAAGCAATGATGGCTCATAGATTGCAAAATTCATTGAGCAACACTACAACCCAATTGCAGCTCGAGAAAGCCTCCTCATAGGCAAAAGATAACAGGATAAAATCATTGGAAGAATTAGTAATTGAGTTGGGTCATGACCCAAAAGATGTTAAGGAAGTAGAAAGCTTAATTAAGAAAAAGAATGAAGATATAGCTACACTTAGAAACCAGTTGAAGTTGCCACCACTCATTCACTGTCAAACTCCTGAAGTGATAGAGAAGAAAAATGAAGAATAACTTATGGACTTGGTCCTTAAGTTAAACGAGCAACTGAAGGAAATAGAGCAAGAATTGGAGAAAGCAATGCAGTCAGGGTAGAGTGAGTCGACCACACAGACTCAAACTATAGTGCCAGTAGTTTCAACAGTAGTCCCTTCCACACTGACAACTGTTTTAGCACCAAACATTCCTTTGGCAACAGCTACACCCATAGAGGTAACAGGTACATCACAAGCAGGTACAACAACATAGAGCACAGAGGAATTAATCAAGTCAATGGAAGAAATGAAACTCCAAGTCACAAAGTTGTAGAAAGTAAAAGAGAAATTCACTACTTTGGAGCAGAAATATTATATATCCAAGATGAATTATGTAGAAGAAATAAGGAAAAACAAAAGCATGACACAACAAATTAAAGCATTGGAGAAGGATCTATCATTTGAAAAGCCTTTTACAGACATCAAGAAAATACTATGGACCAATATCATTGACTCCAATGATATTTGGTCATAAATCCAGATTATTTTTGAACAGATTGAATTAGTAAAGCTTTCTCTTGAAGAAATTAAGAAAACCAGAGAAGAGCTGGGCATGAAACCTAAGGAAGCCATCAGATTAATCAATTTTATGAACAGTAAAAATAGGCAATAGTTAGAACAATTAGACATTGAGGATAGCACTGCTACCATCCTCGAAATAAAGAAAGTGTTGACCAAAAGGAATTTGATGCAAGACCTGGAACGAATATGTCAAAGCATGTTAAAAGATATAGATGAGTTCATGAATAAATTTGACATCTTAAGAATGAAAGGACTCCCCAGTCCTTTAGTCATCAATGATAAGTTAACGGTCCAGATTGAGTACATTAACAAATTAGATCAACAGGCTGAGAGTCAAGCTAGTTCATATTTAGCCAAGGCATTACCAACAGGGAAAGTGTTGTATGACGGTTTAGAGAACCTCTTTTTTATTGAACATCAAGTAAAGCACTTATTCCTAGTACAACCTAATTTTGTAAAATATATAGAATCAGATGAGATTTATAGGAAGCTAACAAAAACAAAAATACCAAAGGATTATTGGTGGTCTAAAATGACTGACACTATAAATTACCATGGTAAACAGTGAGGTAAATCGAAATATTTACCACAGTAAATTTTGGTAAAAAGTATGAATATTGGTGAACAGGTAAAGAGTATCAGTTACAGGTGAAAGAGTATAAGTTGAAAGGATCAAATCAGATGTCCAGAATAGAGTTACTAAGATGACAACAAGATACAGATTCGTAGAGCATACCTCCATCTCCTTCAACAAAAATAGGGACAACAAAAATCAGTTCATTATCTGTCACTATATTGGAGACCATTTGTCTCTATATTTGTGTAAATATATATTTTATTTTCCTAGAATAAATCTCATTTAGTTATGAGATATTTTGATGTAAATTTTGTATAAATACTTCTTTATTCGAAGTATTAGGTGTGGATTCAAAGAAATTTCTATAGACATTTTTTTCTAGAATTGAAGTGCTATTGTACCAAGATTTATATGGCTTGCTGGATCAAGGAATAAAGTAAATACTGTTCATGGGATACTTGTGTCAAACATAAATCAAATAAGTAGTCTATATCTCTTGTTTATTATTGTTTTTCCTTTGTTTATTAATAATCACATGTGTTTTCATGAAATTTGAATGATAAACGAAATAATGATACTTCAGAATTTGCTTTACTGCAATTTGTTTTAAAAGGTTTATCTTTCTTAATGTTTTCTTATAGCCTATCATAGTTAGGGAATTCTTAAATGCTCCCTCATTTTCATAGTTTACCACAGTGACCCATTTAACAAAGAATACTTAATTGCTCCTTGTTAATGTGTACCCCCTATTCTGCATTTTAAACCCGGATAAAGGATTCTTCATTGCCCTTTCTCCCTATTTATTACCATTTCATCCATCCATCTGAACTTTGCATTTGCCTTTTGTTTTACCACCTTTCCCTGTGAGTTTTCCCTTTAGTAATTTGATCTGATCCAATTGGGCCATCAATTGATTTGACTCCATAGCCTAATGGCTTGAAGGCCTTGCTCTATCCATCTATTACCAGAATTCCACCACCAAACCAAAAATCCCCTACAATACTTCATAGCTAGCCTAATATCTCACAAAACAAAGCTAAATCATAAAGAGAGATCCCTCTTTGAGTACAGATTGGCTAGATTCTATACTTAAAAAATTGGTTTGTGGTTACCTCGGAGTGTCCCTTCTCTTAATAACTTCTAAGGGAAAATTTGAGTGATAACATAGTGGCGACCATACTGGAGAAGACCAATTCCTTAGTCAAAACAAATCTTTAAGAAACACAAAGTTTGATTACATGAATCTTAAAGAATTCATAGAAGTTATGTTGATGTCTTTATAAGAAATTGCAAAAAGAAAGACCTGAAATCTGGCTTTAGAAAGAACTCAGTACACTAGGGATAATCCTGACCCTAATCCACCCCCAGTGTTTAAGAACCCCATTTTGATCCCATAATTCTTAGAAGACAAGAAAGCTCTGTTATCCCTTGACCCATATTCAGATCCCAATCATGTCATGTCAAGTGGCTTTACCTAGAAGACCTATCCTTTGATGAGTACTTTGAAACCTCTCTGTTTTGGACTTCATCCGACTCTGAATTAATAGATCTAGTCCAAGACCCAGAGTTCATCAGAGAACTCAAAATCCACAGAGTTAAGTTGTCAATTGATCGATATTTTCGGAACTCACCTCAATATGATCTTACCATTGAAGGAATCCCTAATCCTTCTATAGTCACTTCTTTTTTTGCAAGCTCCTCATCCGTCCCTCATATCTCTCAACCTCAAACCACTCCACAGTTGAATTTAACCCGTAGTCCTCCATCCACACCTCAAACATCCACTGTTACCCCAAATACAGTCTTTGTTTCAACACTACCTACAATAATGGCCAACAGATATGCTCGCCTGGTACTACCAGCCAATTTAGGTGCCATGCCCCAGGACTACCAAAGTAATATTACTACTTTTGATGGCACTGGAACCTATACAACCTAGAAACACACCAAGAAGATGACTGATTATTTTGAAATTTATGAAATAGATACTTCTGATGTGCAAATGAGAATATTTGTTCAAAGTTTGTCTGGGGAAGTTAGAGCCTGGTTCAGAGCCTTAACACCCAATAGCATAGATAGCCTAAGAACTCTCTACCAACAATTCTTGAACAGATGGGAAAAGAGGAAAGACCCTCATTAGATTTTATCTAAATACAAGAACCTAAGAAGAGGACCCCATGAAACTATCCAGGACTATTGCACTAGATTTAACAGTGTGTATAATGCCATTCCACTAGATCTTAGGCCCCCACTTGGTTTAGCCTTAATCAAATTCTCGGATGGATTTTATTCTGATATGGCTTTCTAGCTGAGAGAATGAAACTCCCTACTTTAGAAGATATGCAAAGCATAGCAGTTAGTGTTGAATCCAACCTGCTATCCAAAATATCCAAGGCCAAGAGTGAAAGGAGGATACCATTAAAAGAAGAAAGCTCACCCTTCGAACAAAAGCTAGATGCCATAATTAAAGAAATGGATAGACTAGGAGATAGAGTGGAGATAATTGAAAGGAAATATACTTTGGATAGCCAGCAAAATAATGTAGGGAGAAATCCTAATTTTAGGAAAAATCAAAACCAGAACACTGGAAAGAATGGTCCTAACCAAAACATTAGACCCCCTTTCTAGGAGAACTATGCAAAAGCTTCTCACTCTGAAGACCCAGAAGAAGATACTCAAAGGAATTTGATGGGGCTTGATGATGAAGAAGAAGTTTTCTTATCCCAACATGATCAGGAAACCTACATACTCTGACAGTTCCAAACCCAATCAGGAGAATCGTTCGACTTTAGGCAGGGATATGACTCAGCCATCTTTGAGGTACACAAGCAATACAATCTAAGAGGTAGGAAAATTGATGTCCCTGAAACAAACAAGAAAACAATCCCAAATCAGCCCAAAAAAAGGTATGATAGTAACCAAACCTTTGTAAATTATTTCTAGACCAAACACTAAGCCTCTTGACCCCATAATTAAAGATATCTCTGATAATCAACCAAACAATGAATAGCCTTCCACTTCCCTTCCTTCCAAGGAAACTATGGAAGAACCTCCAAAGGTTGATTTCGGAGAATCAACAAATCATGAATCTAATCCCGAAAAGGTGAAAAACATAGAAAACACAGTTGTTCGAAATCCAAGAGCTGAAACAGAAAAGTCCTTTAATCTGGAAGCAGAAGTTGGCAAGCTGAAAATTTCTGTTCCATTATCTGAATTAGCTAAACATGATGTTTACTGGACTAAAATCAATAGATCACTGAAAATTATTGGAACTGAAGACTCATTTAATCTTTATGATTATCAACCTGAGTTAATATTTGGCCCGGAAGTGAATGGGAAACCATTGGAAGGAGGAATTCCTCCCTTCTATGTTAGCTTAAACATACATGATAAGATTCTTCACAATCTCATGTTTGACTCTAGTGCATCTCACAATATTATGCCCAAATCTGTCAAGTGAGATGTTTAGGATTGATAAAAGACTTGTGTGCTTCATTGGTTCAATATCCTGCAAAAAAAATATTAATGGACATAGTGGTAGCTAATATACCACCCAAATATGGCATGTTGTTGTCAAGACCTTGGGGTGCCAAGCTTTAAGGATCTCTTCAACTGGATATGTCATATGCCACTATATCAGTTTTTGGACAACCCAAGAAACTATACAGAGAAACATTGATGAAATATGTAGTAAGTATCCAGGAAAAACCCAAAAATTTCCCCATCTACTCAGTACACTCTGATATGGATTCTTTCTTTCTTTACAACACAAAAGCTAGTCCTTTAAATACTTTAGATTTTTTAGCAGCAAAACCAAAAGAAATTGAAAAATAAAAATCAACTGTTCATATTCAAGAAATATCAAATAACAAAGAAAAATCAGATAACAATGAAAACCCAAATGCCATGGTTAAACAAGTTCCCACTACCCCAAATAGAAATTATGAACATGAAATCCTTTAGCATTTAGAGTTTGATGGCTCGGCTAATAAACTAGGAACAACAGCAGGAGTTTGGGTGTATAATTTAGAAAATGATCATGCTGAATTCCATGCCTACAAATTAAATTTTAGATGCACCAATAATATGGCAGATTATGAGGCTCTCTTATTAGGTCTTAAACTTGTTAAAAGATTAGGAGCTATAAGGGTTTCCATCATGGGACATTCATAATTAATAGTTAAACATATTAAAGGAACTTACTCAACCAAGGATCCTAGATTAGGATATTATAGAGGAACAAACATAGAAATCCTCAACACTTTTTTGGAAACCCAGCTTCCAACTATTCCTAGAAAACACAGCATGCAAGCCCACACCCTGGCCATGTTTTCCAGCACCTGCAAATTAACTTTACAACCTAATCATTAGTATATTGTTGAGATTAGGCACAAACCAATGATGCCTCATAATCTTAAGAACTGGAAGGTTTTTGATAGTGATAATCAGGTTAATAATTTTTTAACTTTAGATGAGGAATTTTCTAACCTCAAAATAGATGTTGATACAGTTACTAGTTATAATCAAATAAGTAAGGTAGAAATTAACAGTTCAGAAGAGAATTCAATAAATATGCTTCACCTTACCAAATTCACACAAAAAGAAATTCAAGACCTGAAACAAATGGACCTATATGAGATAATTGAAGAAGTAACAGAGGTTATAAATCTGAAGGATAATCAATTACCCAAAGGATTAACTCCTTTGGAGGGTTTGTTTGACTCTAATGACATTCCAAAGAAACCTAAAATGGAGCCTTTAAAAGTAGATATCGAAGAGTATAACTTAGGAACACAGGATAATCCCAAATTGATAAAATTGTCAAAATCTTTACCTCTTGATCAGAGGCTAAAGTATGTTGAACTTATGAGGGAATTCCAAGATGTGTTTGCCTAGAGTTATGATGATTTGAAATCCTATGACACCTCTATCATTCAGCACACTATACCTCTGAAAGAAAATCAAAAGCCCTTTAAACAAAAACTCAGAGGAATTAACCCTGTGCTATTACCATCAATTGAGAAAGAAATCAAATGCATGTATGAAGTAGGGATTATTGCCCCTATTAGATTATCAAAATGGGTATCTAATCTGGTACCTACTAGAAAGAAAACAAGTGAAATGAGATTATGTGTTGACCTGAGAATTGTGAACAAGGTCTCTCTTAAAGATAACTATCCTTTACCCAAAATGGATCATATATTGTAAAGGGTGGTGGGTTCTTCTAGAATCTCACTTTTAGATGGGTTTTCATGTTATAACCAAATCTTAGTTCATCTTGATGACCAAAAGAAAACAACATTTACAACACCATTGGGTACCTTCATGTACATTAAAATGCCCTTTGGACTAAAAAATGTAGGAGAAACTTTACAAAGAGCAATGGACATTGCCTTTGCAAAAGAAATTGATGATTTTCTTGTTATATATCTTGATGATCTCACTATTTTTTCTAAATCAGATCGACGGCACTTGGAGCATCTCAGGCAAGTCTTTTTAAAGTGAAGAAAATATGGTATTTCTTTGAATCCAAAGAAATGTTTGTTCAAATTGGAGGAAGGAAAATGGTTAGGTCACATCATTTCTAAGGATGGCATCCGAATTGACCCCTCCAAGATCGAAGCTATTTTACAAATTCCCTATCCCATAAACATTAAAGAGTTACAAGCATTTTTAGGAAAGATTAATTTTTTAAGGAGATTTATCTCTAACTTAGTTGAACTCATTAGATCATTAAATAAGATGTTAAAGAATGATTCAACCATTAATTGGACAATTGAGGCTAAACAATCATTTGAAGAAATTAAAATCGCCTTAACAAGAACACCAGTCCTCACGAGCCCATAGTTTGATAGAGACTTCATCATTTTTTCTTTTGCATCAGAACACACCATAGCTATAGTTTTACTACAAAAGGATGATCAAGAATGTGAAAAACTCATAGCATTATTTAGTAAATCTCTTAGAGATGCATCGTTAAAATACAAAATAATGGAGAAACAAGCTTTTGCATTGGTAAAAGCTCTTAAAGATTTCAGGGTCTATATTTTGTATTCTCATGTAATAGCTTACGTTCCTAATGCAGTAGTCAAAGACATCCTAACTCTGGATGGAGTTGATGGAAAAAGAGGAAAATGGATAGCTACCATCTTAGAATAATATTTAGAGATAAAACCCACTAAGCTAATTAAAGGTGAGGGATTGGCTAAACTCATGGCAAAAACTAATTGTCAAGCCCTAGACATAAATGTCATTATAGAGCTGGATAACGAGCAGGAGATGGCGACTTCATAGATCAGCCAAGCCTTTTCAGATTCAATTTGGTATGATAATATTATTTATGTATTACAAAACCTGTAGGCTCCTTTAGGGTTGTTCAGAACCAAGAATAGACTTTTGAAAATGAAGTCTTCAAAATTTTTCATCTTAGACAATTCTTTATTTTGGAAAAGTCATGAAGGCATTTTGTTAACTTGTTTGTTGAAAGAAGAAGCTAACAAGGCTCTCTAAGAATTTCATGCAGGGGACTGTGGTGGACACCTCTATTGGAAGTCAACTGCTGACAAAATTCTAAGAGCTGTGTTTTATTGGCCAACCTTGTTTCAGATGTAAAGAAATTTGTAACTTCCTACCACAAATGCCAAATATTTGAAGGAAAAAGATAATTGTTACCTTTACCATTAAAGCCTATTTCCACTGATAAACCTTTTCAACAATGGGGTCTTGACCTCATTGGGGAAATTCATCAACCCTCTTTTGGCCAACATAAATGGATACTTACTGCAACTGACTATTTTACTAAGTGGATTGAAGCTATTTCCTCCAGACAAGTGAGAGACACTATCATCATAGGATTTCTAGAGGCCAATATTTTGTCAAAATTTGGTTGCCCCCATAAAATTATCACAGATAATGCTGTAGCCTTTAAGTCAAATAAAATGATTAATTTCTATAAAAAGTATCATATCACATTGGGTCATTCCATAGCCTACTATCCTCGATGGAATGGACTTGCAGAATCTTCCAACAAAAGTATAATTAATAGACATAGTTACTGGGGAGTCCATAGTAAAACTTATTTTCCATCAACGTTTCAAATCCCAACTGGGATCCATCATCAGGACTGCTTGAATGCTTGATAGAAGAAGAGCTAAATTGAGGGAATAAATAGTAATGAGGGGAGAATATTAAAGGATGAGATGAATGTCAGCAGTTTTAATATCAATTGTGTCAAATTACTAATATCAATTGATATTAAAACTGTCGACATTCATCTTGTCCTTTAATATTCTCTCCTCATTACTATTTATTCCCTCAATTTAGCTCTTCTTCTATTCAAGTATTCCTGATGATGGATCCCAGTTGGGATTTGAAACGTTGACAGAAAATAAGTTTTACTGTGGATTCTCTGGTAACTATGTCTAAAGATATATACCACAAATTTGTTAAATCCAGAGTCTAATTAATATTATCAAAAAGCTATTGGAAAAGAATAAGAAAACTTGGAACAAAAAATTGATCAATGCTTTGTGGGTAGACAGGATTACAACCAAAAAGTCCATTGGAACCAATCCCTACAAGGTAGTAAATGGCATGGAGGCTATTTTTCCCTCATCTTTAGGGGTTCTTGTCATGAAAATACTCTAAGAAGCTTAGGTGGAACCAAATGATATACAAAGAAGGATAAACCAGACCATCCATTTGCAGCAAACTAGGGAGGAGGTGTACCAAAGATCACAAGTGCTACAAGAAAAACTCAAGAAAATCTTTGACAGAAGGACCAAAGCAAAATATTTCTATTTGGGAGACAAAGTATTAAGATGGGAATGCAGAAGGGAGGACAAAGGAAAACATGGGAAGTTTGACTTCTTGTGGAAAGGACCATATATAATATATGCCTTCAGAGGAAACAATGCATATTTTCCAAAAGAGTTAGATGGTGCAGAACTTGAAAGAGGACCAGTCAATGGTCGGATGTTGAAACATTACTTTGATCCAAGTTTTTAACTCTGATTAGATTTCTAACTGTACATAATATATCCTTTATAACGTTCAATGTTGATTGGATGGTAAAATTGTGAAGTTGAAGCCCAAAGAGAATGCCCTAAGCTTCAGAATTATTACTGTCATACATATAAATAATGCATCAGGAAAGAGGGAGATTGCATAGCACAATCAAAGTTGTTCAGAAAGCCATTGATATATTGTTCTTGACTTCACCAGGGAAAGCCATCTCCAAGTGGAGCCACTGTTATGCCCCTATACCAATAAGTGTCATATATCATGATTGACTTGGTTTAACTCTGAAATATGCTCATACCTTTGCTTGTTGCAAATGTTTTTCATATTTGTGAGAAGCAAAAAACTAAAAAACATAAAGAGGGTATACCCTAGAAAAAGAATAAAAGGGTAAAAAGAATAAAGAAAAGGTTGAAAAATTAAAGAAAATGAACCCCAACAAAAAGAAATACCATGAAAGTGTGCAAGTCTAAATGCTACTACTATTTACTTTATGCATAGTAAAGATTGTGTACAACTTGTTACTTATACCACAATCCACAATAACCAAATATTTTGATCTTGGTTATTACATGTTTTGAATTTCATGCTTAGAGATAGAGAATAAAATCTGACCAAACTGTTTAATCTTGGCAGATAAGTAGATAGGTAGAGTGAATAAAAAGAGCTCAACAGTTTAATCTAAGCCCTTGGATGTGATAAGTGTAGATTTAGATAGCTATCACTATGTAAAAGAAAAGAAAGTGTGAAAAGGGTTTGCTAGTCTAAGTGAACCCTAATAAAGAAGTAAAAATGCTACGATAAAGCAGGTAGGGTAAGTAGATGATGGTTGCAGAATAAATGTGTGGTGAATGGTTAAGTTTTATGCTTAAATATTTTTCTTTCATCACTTGGACAAAACACAATTCACATTGGAGACAACACATCAAGCAAACAAAGTCAAAATAATTAACTTCCTTACTCCATTTTTCCCTAAAAATTCACTAATTTCTCCTTGAGTGCTAAAGGTACCTATAAACAAGTTAGAGCAGTTCAGAGAATTTCTCTGAGTTTTGGAGGGACCGGACCCTCATCCCAATAATTTGGAATGCCTAAAGTACTTAAGTCCCCTTCATCAACAATTTCCCCTTCATAAAGTCACTCATTCCCTTTATAAAACTTTTCCTAAGTAAAATCCTATTTTACTTAGGGAAATTGAAATATTTTATCTCTAAACCCTCATATTAGCCTAAGTAATGTTGTATGATGAAATGCTTTCAAAAACATTTTTACTTAGCACACTTCATATTCCATAATCATATTAACTTCTAACTAGTATTATTATTTAACTCCCGAAAATAAACTACCCATTACCTGTATTATTATTACAAACCCAATAAATTATATATCCAGCTCCATGGTTGAAAAATAACCTTAATAACACTGATAATTGGGATTAATAAGTTAATATGTGACTAAACACGGAACCTGACCCTTGCCACGCTAGTAAAAGGATTAATTAATCCTCACGATTAATTAATAACTCCAACCAATCGCATCTCCCCCGATGTAATTAAAATTCTTTAATTAAGTCGGGCCCCCGCCATTAAACGCTAGTCACTTCCCAATCGCCGATCACCATCTGATCACATCTCTCAGATCCAACGACCATCACTCATATTTCACAGGCCTTTTGGTTGGATGTTATACGTGCGATATGAGCGTTTTCTCAAATAGTGCCGATGCTACGTGTCAACCGACTAGTGGAATCACACGGCTGTCCTTCAATACTACCCACCTCCCATAAGTGGTGCGATGAAACCCGCTTACCGCTTCTCGCAAACAATAAAAAAGGTCAAATCACCATTGCTGACACAACCTGTCTGTGTCACAAACCCTCAAAAAAATTGACTTTGCATAAAAAAAAGTATAATCCATTTTTGCCCTTTATCCTGAACAACCCATGCATGCAATCAGTATGTAGAAATCAACCCGCTCGTACCCAAACCATATACTACCCTAAAAGTTGCTACCCAACGCCGCTCCAGTCCACTGTATGCTTCCATTCAATGAGTTCACCATTACAAGTCGCTCAATAACAGGTATTTACTAGATCTCTTCCAGAAACCTTGTTAAATACTAAAATTCCTCTGCAATTACCTTGAAACCCAAAATTCTAGTGTAATTTATTTGCAAGGCTTAAAATAAAGGACTCCCACGACCTTTGTTTCACCTATTTTCACTCAAAAAAGCCCCATTTTCATTTCTGAATCCATAAGAACCAGAAATGGAAACCCCCGTGGCCCTCAATATAGCTCCAATCAATGCTCCCCATAAATACTTGGATTACCTTCCATTAGGAGATAAATACTTCCAAATAAAGGACCTTAAACCTGATAAATGCCCCCTCAAAGTATATTGTCTATGTCGAGACGATTACATGAACAATTCGGATACCATAGGACTTGGGGAATCAAATCTCCAAAAATACCTATTATCTTCAATGCACATTTTCCGTGACATTATCCACCAATGCCAAGCCAATTATAACCCTAACCTCAGAGCCACAATGTCCCCCAACCAGTCAGTCTTGTTTACCATTACTGCTGATTCAATTACTGAAATGTTACAGCTTTAACCCGACCAGAAACTTGCCTCCATTTCCATTGGAGAATTACTTGAAAAATCCATTAAAATGTCAAATTCTCAACTCAGCCACATTTTCCATACCTCCATGGATAAGAGTCATCTACCCAAAGAACCCCTTCCCTATCTAACATGTTTCTTCACTGATATAGGCAAAGATATTGTTAATATGATTCTTGCCATTATGGGTTTCAATACTAGTGAGTTTGTTGATGAATTGACCCTAGTTTTAATGTCTATCTTCACCCCTAGATAACCTTCTGTTGTCAAATATCACTGTGCTACATTCATTGTTGAAAGAATCCATGACCAATTCATGAGGCTAGGAAATGGGAGAGTGTTTAAGTATTCTACAGTCATATATCACCTCTTCTTGTACTATCAATCTGACAAGTTCCCTTTCTCTGTGCATAAGCTTGATACAAAAGGTAGCCCTAGGTCAGTCATTTTCTGGACCTCTATCTTTCAGTACTCACCCTCCTCTTCCTATTCATATATAGATTTCATTGATCAGTTTGTCCATCCTATGACTACCATAGTGACAGGAAATTCTCCTCCTAGAATCAGTGATGATATCAAAAGAATCCTTCAGTTGTCAAAGCAGTATAGGATAGGTGGCTAGTACTTATAACAGAATCATACTGGGATCAAAGTCTATGGGTGTGAACTGCCTCCATTGAAATTTCCCAAACACGTCCCCATGAGATTATTTTCCCTGGAGTACTATAGGAAAATAATTGACTCTGATCAAATCCATTTCATGAAATCAAAGAAGAAAGCCCAGCTGAGAATCAAAGACCACTTAGGCCCATTTGTGTGTAACAACATAAAGGCAAAGTAAGAAGCAGAAGAAATCATAGAGAGGAGGATGCATTTAAAGAAAAGCTTTGCTTGGGCCTATGATCCTGACAATTTCATCTGTGATAGGAGGATAAAACACAAGTTATCACCTTACATCAATCACAGGATCCCTGAAATAGAACAATATACCAATATGAATGAATGGAGGGAAGCATCATTGATAGAGCAAGATAGTGATAAAGTTGAATTTGAGAATGTGATGAAAGATTTGGAGAAAAAACTTGACCTAGACTCCTTTGTACAGGTGCATGCAAAGTCTTCCCAAAGACTAGCCCAAGAAACCAGTGCTCCCATAGCCAAGCCTTCATGGAGGCAAACTCAGGAAAAAGGTCCATCTACATCAGAACAAACAAAGACAATAGAATAGCCAGAGGAATCAGAGCAGCAGCCTGAAATCTCTGGAGAGTTGGACCCACCACAGACACATCCAACTCAAACTAATATGGGAAATACTCCAGTACTACATACTCCTCTAAATGAGGAAAATAATCTAAAGAGATACAGGGAAGAAACTACCCCTCCAAGCATACCCATAGATCAACCCTTTTCTAAGAGGAAAAGGATGAATCCACATTCAGAGGAGGAATTCATTGGAGAAACTGTAGAAAGCATGAGAAAGAAAGGGACAAATAGTTTACAAACATTCGCAATAGGTGGGATAGCCTCAAGTTCACAGAGGAAGGAACTAGAAAGACAACAGAGCATGGAAGTTTCGTCTCTCAGGTCTTCTTCTGATAAAATTATTGATATAAAGGGGAAGTTTAAAGAAATCAAGACAAGGAAGGAGCAACTGAAGGCCAAGTCTATGCTCAGTACTTAAAGATGGCCGCTACAAACCAGACCAGGTTAATGTCAGACTCTGACATCAAAGAGGGAAAATGAAAATGAGTTTCCTAAAGCCCACAGTGTTGCGGCCAAAATATTTGGCACATTTTCTCAAAACTAACTTTGAAGTCATGGCTAAAGACAGCCACCCTATTGATCAGATTGAACTACACAAGCAAATAGGTGAGATGGTCTACTCAACACTGACTAGAAAAGCAATGATGGCTCATAGATTGAAAACTTAATTAAGCAACACTACAGCCTAATTGCAGCTGGAGAAAGCCTCCTCACAGGAAAAATATAACAGGATAAAATCATTGGAAGAATTAGTAATTGAGTTGGGTCATGACCCAAAATATGTTAAGGCACCAAAAAGATTAATTAAGAAAAAAAATGAAGACATAAATGCACT
This sequence comes from Pinus tabuliformis, assembly GCA_031772625.1. NCBI lineage: Eukaryota > Viridiplantae > Streptophyta > Pinopsida > Pinales > Pinaceae > Pinus > Pinus tabuliformis. The sequence goes on along the minus strand of CM062811.1, from coordinate 1,183,979,899 downwards.
TAGAAAACAGTTGAATTTTCCACCACTCATTCACCCTTAGACTGCTAAAATGATAGAGAAGAAAAATGAAGAAGAACTTATGGACTCAGTCCTTAAATTAAACGAGCAACTCAGGCAAACAGAGCAGGAATTGGAGAAAGTAGTGCAGTCAAGGCAAAGTGAGTCGACCACACAACCTAAAACTGTAGTGCCAGTAGTTTCAACAGCAATCCCTTCCACACTGGCAATTTTTTTAGCACCAAACATTCCTTTGGCAACAACTGCACCCATAGAGTCAATAGGTACATCACAAGCAGGTACATCAACACAGAGCATAGAGGACTTAATCAAGTCAATAGAAGAAATGAAACTCCAAGTCATAGAGTTGCAGAAAGTAAAAGAGAAATTCACTACTTTGGAGTAGAAACATGATATATCCAAGATGAATTATCCAGAAGAAATAAGGAAAAACAAAAGCATGACACAACAAATTAAAGCATTGGAGAAGGATCTATCATTTGAAAAGCCTTTGATAGACATCAGGAAAATATTGTGGACCAATATCATTGACTCCATCAATGATATTTGGTCATAAATCCATATTATTTTTGAACATATTGAATTAGTAAAGCTTGCTCTTGAAGAAATTAAGAAAACCAGAGAAGAGCTAGGCACGAAACCTTAGGAAGCCATCAGATTAATCAATTTTGTGAACAGTAAAAACAGGCAATAGTTAGAACAATTAGACATTGAGGATAGGACTACTACCATCCTCAAAATAAAGAAAGTGTTGACGAAAAGGAATATGATGCAAGGCCTGAAACGAAGATTTCAAAGCATGCAGGAAGATATAGATGAGTTCATGAAGAAATCTGACATCTTAAGAATGAAAGGACTCCCTAGTCCTTTTGTCATCAATGATAAGTTAATGGTTTAGATTGAGTACATTAACAAATTACATTAGCAGGCTGAGAGTCAAGCTATTTCATCTTAATACAAGGCATTACCAATAGGGAAAGTGCTATACGATGGTTTAGAGAACCTCTTTTTTATTGAACATGAAGTAAAGCACTTATTCACAGTACAACCCGATTTTGTAAAATGTATAGAAGCAGATGAAATTTACAGGAAGCTGACAAAAAGAATAATACCAAAGGATGATTGGTGGTCCAACATGACTGACATCCTTTAAATTAACATGGTAAACAGTGAGGTAAATCGAAATATTTACCACAGTAAATTTTGGTAAAAAGGATGAATACCAGGGAACAGGTAATGAGTATCAGTTACAGGTGAAAGAGTATCAGTTAAAAATATCAAATCAAATGTCCGACAAAGAGTTACTAAGACAACATCAAGATGCAGCTTCGTAGAGCATACCTCCAGCACCATAAAAAAAATAGGGGTAGCAAAAATTAGTTCATTATCTGTCACTATATTCGAGACCATCTATCTCTATATTTGTGTAAATAGATATTTTATTTTCCTAGAATAAATCTCATTTAGTTATGAGATATTTTGATGTAAATTTTGTATAAATATTTCTTTATTCGAATTATTAGGTGTGGATTCAAAGACATTTCTATAGACATTTTATTCTAGAATTGAAGTGTTATTCTACCAAGATATGTATGGATTGCTAAATCAAGGAATAAATTAAACATTGTTCATGGGATACTTGTGTCAAACAGAAATCAAATAAGTATTCTATATCTCTTGTTTATTATTGTTTTTCCTTTGTTTATTAATAATCACACGTGTTTTCATGAAATCGGAATGATAAACGAAATAATGATATTTCAGAATTTGTTTTGCTGCAATATGTTTTAAAAGGTTTATCTTTCTTAATCTTTTCTTCTAGACTATCATATTTAGGGAATTCTTAAATGCTCCCTCGCTTTCATAGTTTACCACAGTGACCTATTTAACAAAGAATACTTAATTGCTCCTTGTTAATGAGTACCCTCTATTCTGCATTTTAAACCCGGTTAAAGGATTCTTCATTGCCCTTTCTCCCTATTTATTACCATTTCATCCATCCATCTGAACTTGACATTTTCCTTTTGTTTTACTACCTTCCCTGTGATTTTTCCCTTTAGTAATTTGATCTAATCTAGTTGAGCCATCACTCGATTTGAGTCCATTTCCCAATGGCTTGAAGGCTTTGTTCTATCCATCTGTTACCAGAATTCCACCACCCAACAAAAAATCCCCTACAATCTTTCATAGCTAGCCTAATATCTCACAAAACAAAGCTAAATCATAAAGAGAGAGCCCTCTCTGAGTACAAATTGGCTAGATTCTATACTTAAAAGATTGGTTTGTGGTTACCTCAAAGTGTCCCTTATTTTGATAACTTCTAAGGGAAAATCTGAGTGCTGACACCCTCAATGCTCTCTGTCTCTATCTTAACTTTGTCTTGGCATTTGCCTGCAATAGTGTCTGTCCTGCTTGCTCTCTGTCTGTGGCTTTAAAGCCAGTCTGGGCTATTTTTCTCCTTCTCGACTTTCTATCTCCCTAGCCTTTGTCCACTCGAATCCCTCTTCCAATGTTACACATTCATTGCATAACACCTAAAGGGGAGGTGGCCACCTATTCGGTGATGTAAGAGTGCCTCGGTCCCTTCAAATCCCTCAGAATCCCAAACACAGTCATTTTGTGTTTTACACAGGAAAATGCATTCATGACTGTGAAATCTGGCCAAAGCGTAGTTCCGTTCCGACTTCAAAAGTTCTTAAATCCACCCTATTCTCCTATCAGGTCCGTCTGTAATTCGCCATTGCATGTCGCAAAGGCCCTGCTCCAAAGATCCCCTTTTTATTTTTGAAATATGTTTAAAATCACGAAAATACATTAGAATTGCCTTTTCTCCAGACTTGAAACAATATATAATACCCTTAAGGAACCCTTTCAGGTCTGGCTTATTGCATCGGCCTTCATCCTTCGTGTTTTGTTTAATAAATGAAAATCACGAAAATACATTAAAATGGCTTTGCTACAGATCTCAAATTTTATGGAATAATATTGATAAAACCGTTGGGTCTGGTTCATCGGATCGCATCTATATATATGTCCGCCCTTTTTCATGGATCTGATGCAACGTTTCAATGCGATTAGTTACAGTTGCAAGTCGCAAGGGCCCCGGGTTGTGGTAAATGTTGCTATTGCAATCCGCCGATGTGATATGGCGGTGCAACATGGGTTGTCGATCTGCGTGCTTGATCTACTGTCCTTGTTGACCCCAACGATCACTATCGCAACACACCTATGATTTCCGCCGATTGTTGCTACTGATTGAGATTCGCCGATCAGATCTAGACCATTAATCATCTAGATCTGACGACCCCTGTGCATTCATTGTTTCCACCACTGGCAGCTTTATTTTTTTATGTTTTTAATGTATTTTTGCCTCTAGATAGTGTTTTTCAAGCTTTTTAACAAGTTTTCTCCTGTGGTTTTCTTTGGTCTTTGGCATGATTTTTCACGTTTTCAAGACTTAGAGAGTGTTCTTGGATCCATTTGGATCACGCCTTCTGACTGAAAAAGGTTTATGGACCACCAAAAGTTGGTTTTCAAGCATCGCTTAAGTGAGGATACTGCTGCCTCACTTGCCCAATCTCTATCCATTTGGCACTGCTGTGTTTTGAAGCTTTGAACCTGATCCTAAGGTACTCCACATCCCCTCTACATGTATTCCTCACCTTCCTGTCTAGAACTATATCTTCCTACAGCTCATTGAGGTATTCAGGCAACAGATCATCAATGGAAGGCAATTGACTTTGCTCTTCGGGATCTTCAATTAATGAAGGTTCAAATAGTCTTAAGCTTTCTTCATTTACCACTGAATAGATGTGCATGTATGCTGGCAAATCAAGGCGAAAGGAATTCTCACCAATTTTCTCAAGTACCTTAAAAGGACTATACCTTATTGGCTTCAACTTCTTTCCTTCACCTTGCCTTTTGTCCTTGCTAATATACAGCCATACTTGATTGCCAACTTGGATGTTGTGCTCCACCCAGTATTTATCATGCCTTGCCTTGTACTTGGCTTGGATCTTTTCCAGTTGTTCCTGCACTTCACAGTGAATTTCTTGGATATGTTCAATGAATCTAGTTGCTTTGTCCACATCATTGTGTCTAGCAACTGCTATGTCTTTTCTAAAGACAAAATCGAAGGGAGACCTTGGTATAAAACTAAAATAGGTCTCAAAAGGAGATCTCTGTGTAAAAGAATGTTTAGCATGGTTATAAGCATGTTGCACATAACATAAATGTTCATCCCAAAGATTGGGATGCTTGCTACAATAACCCCTGAGCAATTGGATCACTGTCCTATTGACTACCTTTATCTGGCCATCTATTTGTGGATGAAAGGTTGTGCTTTTCTTTAGTCTGGTGTCCATCAATTCCCACAGACTTGATCAAAACTTCCCAACAAATCGTGAGTCTCGATAAGATACTATGGAAGTTGGTAACCCAAAATGCAGCCAGACATGCTCAAAGAACAACTTTGTTGTTTGTTCAGCTGTAATTTGTTTATTACAAGGTGTTAAAATATACATTTTGTTGAACCTGTCCACAATCACATATAAATAGTCATGTCCCTTTCTAGATTTTGGCGATCCCCCAACAAAGTCCATGGAAACACTTTCCAAAGGATGGGAAGGGACTGGTAGTGGAGTGTACAGGCCTAGCTTTTTATTGTTGAGCTTACTTTTAGCACACATGGTACACCCTCTTACATATCTAGAAACTGTTTCATGCATTCTTGGCCAATAGCAGTATTTTTGTAGCTGTGCTACTGTTTTACTTACACCAAAATGACCTGATATTAGAGAAGTGTGTGCTTCCCTAATTATGTTGACTCTTTCAATTTGTGGAATGCATAGCTTTCCCAAATGATTCAAGAGTTGGTCTTTAACATAGTAATCCAATTCTTCTACCTTTTTTCCATTACTTAAAGCTGCATATACATCTTTAAAGTCTATATCTTGAGCATATTGTTCAATGTAGATTTCATGCATTACTGAGCTATGCTTAAGTATAGTAAATGCATTTGTAATTGGTTTGGACAACATATCTCCAACTTTATTGTGTATGCCCTTTTCATATCTGATGACTAAATGAAACTACTCTAGGAAACCCATCCACCTATAGTGTCTTGATTGCTACAATTTAGTTTGTGAGTGCAAATACTAAAGTGGCTGATGATCAGTTTGTATAACTATTTCTTTGCCCATTAAGTAACGTTTCCACTTTTTTACACTCTGTACTAATGCATACAATTCTTTATCATATGTCAGATAATTAACTACTGTAGAATTAAAAGTCTCAGAATGTTAGCATATGGGTTTACCATGTTGCATCAACACTGCTCCCATGGCATAGTCACTGGAATCAGTTTCGATCTCAAATGGTTGTTGAAGATTTTGCAATGCTAGTACTGGTGTTGTACTAAATTTTTCTTTCAAGGTATCGAAGGCTTTCTGTTGTTTTCCTCCCCACGAAAACACCTTCTTCAATCTTGTTAAAGCATGTAAGGGAGCTACAATTAAGGAAAATTTAGCAATAAAATTTCTCCAATATTGTGATGCTCCTAAGAAGCTTCTAACTTCTGTAGCAGACTCGGGTTTAGGCCAGTTTACAATGACTGCAACCTTAGAGGGATCTATCTTCAATTCACCACCCCCTACAATATGACCCAAATAATTCAAAGATGTTTTACCAAATTCACAATTTGATAATTTAACATAGAGATTTTCTTGCTTCAAAACATCTAGAGTTTGCTTTACATGCTTTAAATGTTCTTCCCATATTTTACTGAATACAAGAATGTCATCTAGATATACAATTACAAAATCATCAATAAAAGGCCTGATTACATCATTCATAACTCGCATGAAAGTGGCAGGAGCATTAGTTAAGCCAAAAGGCATAACTAGCCATTCATACAGCCCTTGCTTTGTTTTGAAAGCAGTCTTCCATGCATCTTGCTCTACTACTCTGACCTAATGGTCACCACTATGTAGGTCCAACTTGGAAAAGTAAACAACTTCTTTCAGCTGATCCAATAGATCATCAATGCAAGGAAGGGGACAAAGGTTCTTGATCGTTATTTTATTCAGTGCTCGGTAATCAATGAACATCCTCCTTGAACCATCTTTCTTCCTCACCAACACGATTGGAGATTCGCATGGTGATGTGCTTGGCCTTATGAACCCTTTCTCAGGAAACTCATGTACCTACTTCTTGATCTCTGCATTCTCTAAAGTGGATAACCTGTACATTCTGATGTTAGGCAACGAAGCATCTTGCTGCAAATTAATATCATGTACAATTCCCCTTTTGGGTGGTAGACCTTTACGTTCTTGAAATACGATATCATATTCTGAAACAACTTTTTCTAAATTAGCTTGCTGTTTAGCATCACAACCTTCAAATACATTGGTTTTATTAAGTTTCTTTTCCTTTACAACCATCAGTAAAAATTACTTGCATGAATTAACAATCCTTTTCTTTTGCCCTGAGTTTATGAGAGTATAATTATTCTTGAGTAAATGAGCTCTTACAATATATTCGATTCCATATTTAACGAGTTGATACTTATTTTCAACTCTATAGAAAATGGCTTTTCTATCATACAAGGACTTTCTAAAACAATTCCACATATATCCAAGCGAACGATATCTAACTCAACCTCATCTACAAATGCTGACCCAAAAGAAAACCTAAGTTTACATTGTCTAGACACTTGTAGCTTTGCTTTATCACATACCCAACCTAATGGATATGGCTTCTTATGAGGTGTGGTTAGTAATCCCAGCTTCTTTACAATTGCTTCAGAAATTAAGTTTACTTGTGAGCCACTACCAAACACAGTATCAATCTTTTGATGCTTGGAAATAACTCTAATATGAAAAAGCTCATGTCTTTTCCTCTCATTTTCTTTGCTATCAATAGTTTGGGAAGAATTACTAGTAGATGCTTCAGAATTTTTACCTTTTATACCTTGTGGTTGTGATTGTTGTTTCATCACCTGAGTCTGACCCCAAATATTTCTGTATAGCAGTAGCAATCTTCTTGTTCTTGCCATCGAACTTCTTGGGTTTCAGCTCCAGATGCAAAGACCAATAATGTTCATCATCATGCCCATCCTTCTTGCAGTGAGTGCATGAAGGTTTTGCCTTCTGTACAGTGTTTGCATTCCTATCTTTCCATTTCTACTTCCTCTTTTCCTTGTTTTTGCTTGTAGTCGATTTTGATGATCCCCCAATCTCTGGGTTCACATTCTTGCCTCTAGCCTCTAGATGGGTAGCCTGGATGAACACCTCATCTATGCTAGTAGGGTTAAACATGAGAATGGTGTGCCTTAAATAGCTGTGTAGACCACCTATATACTTCAGCAAAGTTTCAAGTGAGTCTAAAGAAATGCTTAGAATCAAAGCTCTTTTTCTAAATTCTTGGGTGTAGCTTTGTACACTTTGCCCATTTCATTGGCGAAGAGTTTTCCAACTCATCATAGCTTGTTGCATATAAGCTAGTGGATAGAATTGTTTTTTAATTGCAGAAACAAATTCACTCCAGACAGAAAGAATTTTACCATGCTTCTTCAAGTCAGCTTGTGTCCTGCCATCCCACCATACCAAGGAAGTTACTTGAAGGCGTAGGCTGGCCAGCTGAATTTTACTCCTGTCTGAGTCAATATTGTGCACCCTGCAAAACACATCAATCTGTCTAATCCAGTTATCTAACTTCTCTGCATTTAATTCTCCATCATACATTGGCAAATCAAATTTAACATCTAATTTAATCAAATATATTTTCTTATTTTTATTTTCAGGGCTATCAAGAGGTGTGGATAGAGGAGCCTCTTTTCCTTTCCCTTTTCCTTTAGAATGGCCATCTAGAAGAGATTCTTTTGTTCCTTTGTCTTGTTTAAAGGTTGAAGAATCTTCACCTATACCTTTCTTAAATTCTCAGTACATTTCTTCTACCATGGCTCTCATGGTCATGAAACTATCCATGAACTAAGAGTCTGATTCCAAGGGATTTTCTTCTACCATTTTCCTCCTAGGATAGACTCTACCAATTTCTAGGTTAGTTTCAACCAATTCTCCTTCTCCTACTTTGAGCTTTGACCTGGTTATCATTCACCAATCTAGAAGAAGCTTGTCTAACCTTAGTAAACCTAAAGCTCTGATACCACTTGATTTGATAATGAGATCTAAGACAAATAGTAAGGTATTACAGATTTAGTGCATGGATTTGTCTATGTTATTTTATGCATTGGATCGATAAAATTGCGAAATACATAGACAATGAATCAGTAAACAAAACATAATAGATAACACATAACACAACAAATTTAATGAGGAGTTCACGCAATAGTCCTGGGCTACATCTCCTGGTCTAGCCTTCAGTGGTGGCCTCTCTATTATGTCTTCAAGCAGAGCTTTTACAAAAATATGAGCTCAATTTGAGACTCAATACACAACAGATGCAACAACAAGATGTTTTCTTGAACCTCTCAAACCTCTTTGAGTACACAGACTCCCTCAACGCTCTCTATCTCTATCCTAACTATGTCTCGGCATTTGCCTGCAATACTGCCTGTCCTGCTTGCTCTTTGTCTGTGGCTTTAAATCCAATCTGGACTATGTTTCTCCTTCTCGGCTTTCTATCTCCTAAGCCTCTCTCCACTCGAATCCCTCTTCCAGCATTACACAATCATTTCATAATGCCTAAAGGGGAGGTGGCCACCTATTCAGCAACGTAAGAGTGCCTCAGTCCCTTGAAATCCCTCAGAATCCCAAACAAAGCCAGTTTTTGTATTACATAGGAAAATACATTCATGACTGTTAAATACCGCCAAAGCGCAGTTCCTTTCATACTTCAAAAGTCCTTAAATCCACCCTATTCTCCTATCGGGTCCGCTTGTAAGTTTCCATCGCATGTCGCAATGGCCCTGCGCAAAAGTTCCCCTTTGTATTTTTGAAATATGTTTAAAATCACGAAAATACATTAGAAATGGATTTTCTATAGACTTGAAAAAATATATAATAGCCTTAAGGAACCCTTTCAGGTCTGGCTTATCGCATCAGCCTTCATCCTTCTCATTTCGTTTAATAAACAAAAATCGTGAAAATACATTAAAATGGCTTTGCTGCAGATCTCAACTTTTATGGAATAATATCGATAAAACCGTCGAGTCTGGTTCATTGGATCAGATATATATATATATATATATATATATATATATATATATATATATATATATATATATATATATATATATATATATATATATATATATATATATATATATATATATATATATCTGTGTGTGTGTGTGTGTGTATGTGTGTGTGTGTGCCCTTCTACATGGCTCCGATGCAACATTGTGATGCAATTAGTCACAGTCGCAAGTCGCAAGGGCCCAGGGTCGTGGTGAGTGCTGCTATTGCAATACACTGATGTGATATGGCGGTGCAACGTGGGCCATTGATCTGTGTGCTTGATCGATGGTACTTGTCGACCCTGCCGATCACTATCGCAACACACCTATGATTTCCTCCGATATCCATCGATTGCTGCTACCGATTGCAATTTTCCGATCAGATCTAGACCGTTGATCAGCCAGATCCAACGGCCCCTGTGCATTCATTATTGCCACTGTCGATAGCTCTATTATTTTTATGTTTTCAATTTATTTTTGCCTCCCTATAGTGTTTTTTTGGCTTTTTAATAGGATTTATCCTGTGGTTTTCTTTGGTCTTTGGCATGATTTTTCGAGTTTTCAAGACTTAGAGAGTGTTCTTCAATCCATTTGGATAACTAATACATGTAATCAGACATAAAAGAATCAAACCTAACATACAAGGATGTAATCAAGTTGGATATAATCATATAACCATTCATATACTTTTGACGATGCATTCCACAAAATCAACATCAATTTCCTCATGATAACCATACTACAATCATGATCAATCATTATGTAATGTGACAAGCACATGGAATGCAAGTGTAAGAGACACACATGCAGCTGACATGCATGCATGACCAACACACACCACCCATCCATTCTGAGGGATGAACCATGCTCTGATACCAATCTATAACACCCACTCCTCCCAGGTCCACCCAAGTAGCCAACCAGTTGGGAAAACATGTGACGAGAGAGGTTACTATAAGGTATTAAATCTCCTTGGTGACCTTAAGGAAATGGAATCAACGGAACTCATCAAACAAACCCATCCACATCAGCAATTACACCCCAAGGAGACATCTCAGCCACTTAGACATACTCTCCCTAGTTTCCACTGAAGTTTTTAACCTCTTAACTAACATTTTCTCTCATGTTATAGGCAATACAATGACCAGCAACTCAAAGTCGCTCTCATAGAACTCTATGTCAACAACTGTACACTTTTCTCAGTAGACCTCTACCGGTGACTCCGAGATTTAAGCGACTTTTCTAGCCCAGAATCTAGGCCTATGTCCAAAACATGCTACAACCTTAGAAATCAATCAAGACATGATAACAGTGATGATAAATAAAAAATCAACCTCAAGACTAGGCTTGAGCATCCCCAACTGGGACTGACATTTTGTCAAACACTTGGCATTAATGCAAGCTACAGGTCTAGGATATAAGATAGAGCACAAATGACTGAAATAACTTATGAATCATAACCAGAAGGATCACCTCCTTCCCCATTGAGCTATTACATAATCAATTAGGTCTTGCATCCATCCATTTAACAATTACAAGTAAATACCCGAAATAACCATGACACGAACCAGTCACATAACCATCCTTATAACCAATAATAAACCATATATATATTAGAGATATGACAACCGTTATATCCACATATAAACAAGTAAAAAAGTAGGAGAATTTAGCTTTTATTAATAATAAGAAAATATGACCAAGTTCAGGACTTCCACATGCCACTCAATTGTAGACATGGCTGAACCAAATCTCCCTTTCTACCAATCACCCCCTCTGCCATATTCGAAGCATGAATGTGGGATACAATAGAACAACCAATCCAAGAACAACGAAGGTAATTTAGAGGTTAACCCACCTCCACCCTCATCAAATCATGGTCACAACAAAATTGATGCTTTGATCACAACCGTACTGAACTTGGAATGCCATCTAGAATCCATCATTATCCTTGAGGAATTTTCTATCTCCTTCTCTCATAGGCTTTATTGCAATCCAATCTTGGATCACTAGGACCTAAACTGAGCCCAGTCTCTTAGAATTTATTGCAATCCAAACCTAGATCACTATGGACTAAACCAAGACTTGTCCCTCAGGAATTACCATGTATCCTGCCAAAAAAGGTCAAGGGATTCCTATGCCTTTGGGAATGAAACGTGAGACCACTTCTGCCTTGGATTCTGAAATCCATCCAATAAACCAAAGATCAAAACTGAAATAAACATCCTAACACCATAAAATATAGAAAAAGGAAAGGCTAGGATGAAAACCACTGTCATAACCTGACAAAACAATGCCACCGACAACAAGAGAACCATACACCAAGATGCAAAGTTATGCATGTCCAGACTAGATAGGAAATCACACGTGCAAAATGTTACTTGCAAGTATTCCTGCTGAAGCTGCTTGATCCTATTTTTCCTTCCTCGATCATTGCTTTCCTTCCTTTCCATTTTCTTGCTTTCCCTTCCTTGATCTAAAGTTAGAATGCTCCAAGAAACTCTAAGTGGCCAAGAGTGTGAGAGAGAGAGAGAATAATGAGAGATCTCAAAATGTGAACTAACCAAGAGCTTGCCAACTGATCCCCAGAAGCCTTTATATTAATGAGGTCTCTAATTTCTTCATTTTACATTATTTTCCTTCATTTTCCTTTTCACATGCAACATGTGACCTTCCACCTTATGTGTAACACCCCGAAAGGCATTAAATTATTGAAAATTTTCATTTACAGTTTTACCTAAGACTATGGCAATTGAGCTCGTGGAAGCCAATGAAACTTTTATTAAAGTTGGGTATGAAATCTTGAAAATTCCACAGGAGTGTCTCTATTCCTCCTGACCTTGAGGTAGGCAATGACGCCCTTTCCTTCCCCCAATCTTCTACTCCGAAACAGTTAAGAATAGTTAAGAAATCAATCAGTCATTAAACCTCAAAACTTTCATCCAGTCTAATGCTTTCATGTATGGGAGTTCTCCACTGGCTCTAGTCCAACTTTGGATCTACTCTCAGCCAGTGTCCTTTTGAAATACAGTATAGCTTTCTCTTTTCCTTCTTGGCACTTTTCCCGAACAGTGGAAAAAATCCATTCCTTCCTTCCCACTGAGATTTTCTTTTATCTCTAGAGAATGAGAGTAACTATTGTAATTGTCTCAATAGTTAAGTTTGTTTCAGATTAGTCATGAGGAATTTTCAAGACACTATAAAATCCTAAATAATCTATATAAAATAAAATTCATAAATATTATTTAGGATTGTATAGTGGTTGTTACATTACGTTTCTCCTAGTTTATGTTATTTTCATAAATAAAGTGTCAATAAATGACTCGTGCCTTTCCAAATCCTTTGCCAATTTCCTTAGCCAAAAACACACATTTAGTGATGCCCACTAGGATATTTTTTCCCAACATTCAACTTGGAATATGTGTCTCTTACCCATGGTTTTATATTGCCTTTATTTACTTTTGCTACATGAAATTTTCCGAGGGATGTTATAATTTCATTCTTTCTATTGGGCATGGAATCCCCCCACAGCATGATTTGGAGCTCAAAGCCCAAGTTTGAGTAATATTGTTGTAACGACTCCACGGATTGTGGGCGCAGAGTGCGAATTGTATGTTAGAGTCATAGGGCTATCCGCCGAATGTTTTGAATGTAGTGTCGACCTACCCATGGTTCATGGACCATGGGATTGTATAAATAAGAGCAAGGCTCTAAGTTGTAAAGATAACAAAATAAAATCATGGAGAAGATGGACAGAAATTGTCTTAGAGTGTAGCAAAGGTGCGAAGCATGTCTTGGGTCATAGAGTAGGAAGAGTCTCTCCAGCTGAGTGTGTAGAGGCCTAGTAGAGTCCACAGCTATGTGCACGAACCCCTGCATCTGAGTGTGTAGAGTAGAGTTAAGTCTGTAACCAGAGAAGGAGATAATAAAGAGAAGTTTGATTCCCAATATTGTGTATCTGATTTGAATTATTATATCGTTAATATCTTCTACAATTATATTGTTTTATTTATTGCGTGCACTTGTATGAATGGTGAACATTGTTAAGTACAACTAAACACATACAAATAAGCTAAGGTAAGTAACTAATAATGGGTTACGGACAAGGACTCAGGTAATAATGATGTTCAACCCTCGAGTAGGGTTGCGCGAAGGCAACCTCTCAGGCTGCGAGGTATGGGTGAGTGTGCATAGCGACGTGCGCGTAGGATCAAACCGCAGACCCCCCTAAAACACGTTAAGACATCCCTAAGGTGCAGAAACCTGGTTCTAGCACGCTCCCATACTACTTCCGGTGAGACCTCAGTCCGCGCTTAGCAGACTATTGCCGAAAGGGCCAGCAATACCTAGACTTGTTTGGAAAAATCACCTCTAAACCCGAGTCAGGCCCCAACAAGCCAACAAATGTTTGTGTTGCCGGGACTGAGATCTACATAAGGGTTATTTGATTTCATGTCACGGAATCCAACAAAGAAAGAAATTGAAGGGTGGTTGGATGAGAAGATTCACAAGTTCGCAGTGCAGGAAAATAGGAATCTGCGAGTATCAAAGGAACAGTGGTTGGAGCGCTACTTGTATATGGAAATCCATGAAATTTTCTTTACATCTTTCCCCTTTGAGCTGTATGAGTGGATCGCGAAGCTAGCATATAGTCAGGGAAGGTGTAGGCTCGACAAACCAATTGTGTGGACTCCAGAGTTAGTGCAAAAACTAGAAGCATCAGAAGATAAGATCGCGCACGCTGTGGATGATTGGCTCGATCGAATTATAGGAGGATTTGTCACTACATTCACAGTAGACATGATAGTCAGCTACAGCGAGGCAGAACGATGGTTCCTCAAAGGACCCCGAGGTAAGTACATTAAATCTTTGAATACTTGGATTAAGATGCTATTGTGTGAAACACGGGTTATGCGAATAAATTTATGTTTGGGACTACATGAAGTGGGAGGATCTACATAAACGAAAGTAGCGAAGAGATAGAAAATAGCTCCTTGATTTCGCTACGACGGGAAAGTGAGGAAGAGCTCATGAAAGTTTCTTTGAGAAGCGCGATAAGTCTGATAAGGCAGTGAATTCCATGCATACCACCCCCACCTACATCACCACTAGTTTCACAATCTTCACCCACATCTCCACCCACACCACCTCCGCTAGCACCACAGTTTAATATGGCGAGTGCAATAAAATTTCCAGTATTCAGAGGAGTAGGGAACGATGGTTCGGACCAATTTTGGTTCGTGGTAAAGGCTGTATGGGAAGCACAAGGAGTCACAGATGACAATATTAAGAAGGAAACACTAGTAAGTGTGTTGTAGGATCGTACACTAACATTGTACATTAAGAATTCTAATGGCCATCCAAACGTAGGGATCACAAATATCTAGGCCGCATTGAACAGGGAACTTAGTAGGCCAAAATCGGAGACACAAGCAATTATTGGGTTTAAAGAAATCACGATGCTTCTAGGCGAGACACCATGGGATCTAGACTAGACACTGAAGAGTATGATTCGTGAAGCCAACATGACCGTGACAGATGGACAACACCACGGATGGTTCGTAGCATCACTAACACCGCATTTAAGGACAACATTGTCACAACAAAATCTTTCCACCCAGGGCGAAGCTTTAGAGATTGCAATGAGATTTCACGAGACCCCTATATAAGATCCTAGTCTAGGAGTCTAACAAATTCATGCACAACTACAAAATTTCTATCTAGAAATGCAGAGTTTGAAACAGGACAGGACACCTCAACATGAGGCACAAGAGGAAGTATGGTGCATAAAATGCAAAGGCCAAGGTCATGACAAGGACCATTGTCCAGTTTTCGCGAATTACTTGGTGGGAGGAGGGTCGATGCCATTAAGACCAGAGGTAAAAGTAGGACCGAGTGTGACGCCTGCATTATGGTGTGCGATTTGTCAGATAGAAGGAAAACATGTTATGGATAATTTTCATCTATTACAGAAGTATACTCAGACGTCCCAACAATTGTTCTGTAATTTTTGTAGGTCAGTAGGCCATGATGAGCATACCTGTAGAAGTTATGAGTTGATGATGGACCAAACTCCTGCTTATATGGTGTAGACCGAAAAGAGAGCCCTCAATCCAACCATAGGGATGGCGCATGCTGGATATTAGGGGCATGGCTGAGGTCGAGGTGGAATGGGACCAGGAAGGGGTCGCAGACAACCAATCTATTACAATTGCAACAGGCCAGGGCACTATGCCCACAATTGTACAAATTTGACGAGAGCATCATGTTTATACTGTACCCAATTTGATCATGAGACAGAGGACTTCCCTACACTAATAGCGAGTTTGCATGATAAAGGAGTACCACATCCTCCCCCGACTCAGAACCTACAAATGATGAGGGTTGATCCACAGGAAGAGGAGCCAAACGTAAACATAGTTCTTCGAAGCGGTACCACAACTAGAGATGAAAAAGGTAAGCAGCCAGAAGAAAGAGTGTGGGCACGCAAAGCTCCTACAAAGGAACCTCAATTTGATTTGGAGTGCACAAAGGAAACATTCATGGAAGCTAAGAAGAGCTTCACGTAGGCCTCCACTTTAGGTAGTAAGGATCAACTAGAACTAGGGATGGATCCTTCAATTCTCACTACCGTTTTAGAGACATGCATGAAAATGCTGCACGATAGCAAGGTTGTGAAAGGATTGCAGCAACTTATCACTAGGTGCACTGGACCAGGAGGACCAGACGTAGTCCGAATAATCGGGAAACATACATCGCGAACGGGAAGGGAAATGATATTGACTGCGCAAATTGGGGAATATGAAATGGATTAGGTAATTTTGGATCTAGGATCGGATGCGAACATTCTACCAAAACAAATATGGGAGTGCATGGGTAAGCCCACGTTGTAATGGTCCCCTATTCAGTTAAGAATGGAAAAATCCGCAAAAGATCCTACCAACGGGGAGATTACAAGGAGTAGAGGTGGATATTGAAGGTGCGAGCATGCTGGCCGATTTCAAAGTGATAGAGATTGTCGATGATAGCAATCCCTATCCTGTGCTATTGGGAATATATTGGGCCACTGATATGAACTGAGTCATAAATCTAAAGAAGCAAAAAATGATTTTTGAGAAAAAGTCACTACACGTAGTAGTACCGCTAGATCCTACCGAAGGAGCATGCTACACTAAACCGGTGCGTGACGATGAAAGTGATGACGATATTGATTGTATCTACAAGATAACCATGCAACAATAGGATTGGGTGAACCCAACAGCAGATGGTAGAATTTTGTGGGAGCGTGACAACTCCTGCACTTCAGATTTAGATGAGGAAGTAGAACGATGGTAGAACCAGTTACACGAGGTAACCACGCTAAATTTCAACATAATGCTAAGGTCACTACACTGTGTAGCAACAGAGGCAAGGGATCTGCCTATGTACAATGGGTTGATAGCGGTGGATGAATTTTTGAACAAATTTGAGAGTGATGTACCAGAACAGCAACGTTTTGACACTCTAAAATTGGCATTGCGCTCTATGCCTGCAAGATGGTGGGGTACGCACAAGCAAAGTTTTGAGGATTGGCACCGATGCAGAAGGGGGATACTTATATGATTTGGAAAACCCTAGCTATGAATGAGAGCCAGTTATGAGGGGTAAAATAGCTTGCACACCCACCTTTCCCGATGGATACAGATGTATGGCACACAGTCCGCACAAACACACGGCACTCCCAGAATAGAAAACAAGATCAAAATGAAGCAGTAGGAAAGACAAAGCACATCAAAGATTATCCGCGGAGAAGCATTTGACCAGGTGTGCAAAGTGCTGAACATGATCCACCAGGTGAGATGCACTGACAGGGACCTACGTGTACCAGTGGTTCAATGGGCCTATAGGACCATGTGCAAAACCCTAACCATGAGAACAATTCCAAGGTTGTGGAATGAAGCAGGGATCGTAATCTCTAAGGAGCATGCAAAGATGAATCCGCACGTAACACCTCGCATAGATTCAATAGTGCACGAAGTGCGGGATGAAGAAATCACACAGCTACATGAAGCAGAACATGTAAGGCTTCAGGAAGAAATTCGACAGGGAAACTGTAGACTTAACGAAATTGAAAATGACCAAATACGGCTACAGGAGAAATGCACTTCAATGGAAATAACGGTCAAGAGGCTGGAAAATGAAATAAAGGAAACATTTCTCGTTAAACCAAGGATGGCAAGGCAAGGTGAAAATGGTCATACTAACGAATTAGATGACTATATATGAGAATTGGTTAGTTTGTTGCCATGGCTAGGACCGCATATCGCCAAATGCAGTAACTATGGAAGCACATTACGAAAAGAAGAGTGTTGGTGTTGATCACCACAATGGCAGATAAGGATTCTCCATGAATCATGGAAAAAGATGAGATGGAGCCCTGCACGGGTGGTGTGACCACTTGACTAGTTATAGGAAGAATAGTGTTAGCGCTCCAAGCAGTTGAAAGGGAGTGCGGGACTACAAATTATCCTGCTTGGGAGTTCCGTGCTCTGAGAGGTGCGCATAGGGGCAGAATGTCACAAGGTTCACGAACATGTATGGAGGACTGCGTTGCTGCACGGGTTAGCTGGGAAGTGACCATTGGTGTCATTGTTCATGACAAGATGTCTGATTTGAGGCAAAATGGAGCAAGTGGAGGGCATTTAAGATGTGAGTTATGGGTAAGATTTGGGAAAATTTACCACCAAGAAAGCATTGATGGCTCGAAATTGGGGGGAACGGTTGAATATGAATTCAAAAGGTGCTATAAAACTCACAAGGCTAGCCAGCGAGCAACACTTGGTTATTTGAGAATTGAGCGGTTCAGCAGAGCACAGAGCATTGCGAATCGAGCGATAATTGAGCCCCTAAGTTCGAGAGAAACCACATACAGTGTAGAGATGATGACGGCCACTAGGGATGGGTTAGGAATTGAAGAAGGAACTATCGGTGAGGCCACGTAGACCCTCATGGTGCAGGATGTTCCGAATGGCGCTAGGGCGGTAATAGAAATTCATAAATCACCACGGACTCCATGGCCAAAGAAGGATAAGTAGAGAATGTGACCAATATGCATGTCCCTAAGGAATCTGTGTCATAGCAAGTCGTCAATGGAGGAAAAGGGGAAAGTAGTCACAATTGAAACAAATGAGGAAGAAGAAGACTTGCAGGCCCTGGTCGCCACGGTAGGAGAAGAAGAAGAAGAATATGTGGAAGATGATGTCCAACTATTGTGCTCTGCAGCGAAACTACCCGCGTATGTCCCTCTGCGGAAAGGGAATGCCAATGTACCAAAGGATCTGGATGCAACAAAGAGTTCACTCTAGACCTCGCTCCTCCCCGCTGGTATTGTATTTGAGGGCTCGTGCCTATGATGCGTGCCCACCATGAAATTCGAAAACTGGGACCTCGCGGACAACGAGAAGTTCCCGCATTTAGAGACGAAAGATTTGATGTAGCGGAATACTGAGAGGGTGATGATCACGTTACAACCACGAAAATGGTTGTGCGGAGTGGAAAAGGCTGGATTACTACACCTGTTATGGATACCACATTTCCACCGCATGCCCATCATGATTCTCATCAGTAGGCAGCGGCTCTGCCTATTGCATGATGGATATGTATGGCTGGAGGAGCCTATTCCCATCGCGGTCGAACTCATCCACCAAATTTCTCAGCTTACATGTAAGGGAAAGGACCCCGTGATGATAGCTGGAAAAAGCAGCAATTTGGCTCTCGTAGAGGCCATGAAGGCCAAGTATAAACTGGAGAAGAAAAATAGGGGCTACATTATCACCAGCATCAAGGAAAAATGAGTGCATGTAGCTACTCAACTCCTGGCCGGTAAAGTGATGAGAAAATGTTGTGCTGATGAGGTACTAGCACAGGTGGTTGCATTGGCTAAACAGTGCATGGAGGGGGTCCATTTAAGCTGGGTCGAGTTCCTCTGTGAGGAGATTTCGTTAAACTATTGCAAGGCCTAGGTGTAGGGTAAGACCTTCCACTATGTGTGGTTACTCTTCTCCATATTGCTGGTAGCGATAGAACTGCAAGAGGATAGTCAGTTCTCAACTATTGACCAAGACTTACTAGAGGTCGCGAAGTATGCTTCGCTCTGGGCGACCAATGATGTGAAACGGATTCGCAATACGAAAATTTTATGGGTGCTCATGGCGGCGAGAATCTGAATGTGGATTAAGAGGAAGCCACACCTATCACCTACGGTGCATAATAGCCTGCAGAGTTTTGCAGACTTCAAAGAAGATATGCACAACATATACGTTAGGGCGCGAAAGGATCTGGTGCAGCAATGGATAAAGCTCCCATTTATAGCCACTGATGCCGTGATATTTATGGTATTGGAGATGTAGCCTCCTGAGTGGCGTGCCCTAGATTTCGAGGAACTCGAGAAGGCGACAACACAGAAAAAGAAGGTTGATGCCAAGCTATGCGTCACCTGACTGGCCGAAAGAAGGCAGAACAAAAAAGTGGCAATCGAGTGAAGGGTAGTCTGTGAAGTGGCACAGAAGGCCGTAGAACATAGGAAGGATCTTGAAGCAGCAGCAGCAAAGGTGCCAACAACAAAGGCTAAGAAGGGCCAAGCAACGTCCTCAGAGCCGGAGGTGGAGGACATAGAAATAGCATAAGAGTGCGCAAACCCAAGGACTGCATCCACACAGCTCAAACACCCACTCATTGAAGAGAAATTAGGCTCAAGGGAGAAGTTCAAGGCCTCGAAGCTGGCCATTGACCTAATCACCTTAACCAAAGGTGATATCCATGATATCGGCGAGACGGTTCGCGATTTCACTAGTGAAGTGCTCCAAGAGTTTATGACAGAGCATCGGACTATGTTGGGGGCCCTAAGGCCACAGCTACAGGAGTTACAGGTGTGGCCTCCTCAGGAATGTGCGGTGTCTACCCACATTGTAGTAGGCATGTCAGCAGCAGAATAGATGCTACGTGCGAAGATGGAAAATACGATAGTATTTCCAGATGGAGTGCTAGTCTCCAAAAACATGATGGATGGGGTGGCACTTAATATGATGAAAGGCCTTGGCCTTAATTTGGCTTGCCCTCCCTAGGAAACATTATATCAACTACACGATGGGATAACAACAGAACTCCATGCTAGGGAGAGCCATGCGATCCAGGTTCTAAGCGAGCAGAAGATTAGTATAGAATAGCTTAGCTTGTTGTGCAATGAGTTGGTGTCATAGAACCAACAGTTGGTGCAGATAGTTGATGATGCTTGTGCATGCTTCCCATTGTCCATTGCAGAAGATCTATTGGTAGAAGTGCAAATCAAATTTTTGGAAAGTGGAGTCCGCAACGCATGAGAAGAAAAAACAAGAGTGCAACTGGAGCTGAATCTCCAAATTGTCAAGCTGCGGTTGAAGGTGTAACCTTCCACTCCCATAGAGGTTAGAGAGTAGCATGCCAGTGCTATTACAGCAGGGGTGGAAGAGATTGGAGGTGCAATGACTGTACCAACATGTTGGAGTAGGTGCTTGAGGTCCTCACGATGTTGCAGGAGGACCCCAATATCTAGAAGCTGGAGACCGAGGCATGCAAACTCCAGCAACAATATGACACCATCAGAGGGACTACACAGATAGTAGTCCTTACTCAGTAGCTTTCAAGGATGAAGCAACCCAAGGGATTAAAGGAGCAGGTGGACGCAGTGCACCATAAGGAATTAGTTCTCAAAGCACGCATCCAGCCACGGATTGACGAAGCCTTCACAATCACAGTGGATATTGAAGGAAAGATCACATAGATTCAGGGGATGCATGTAGATATGTAGGGCAGTATGTTGGACACAGAGGTCTGGGAAGATAGAGTGTAGCAGGTTCAGCAAATAGCATCTCAGTGCAATGCAGACATCCAGATCATTTGGGACCAGCAGGAGGGACTCTGCGCCAAGATCACTACGTCAACAGAGTGACTCAAGGACGAGTCATGATGTTTGTGTTGCGGACTTGTTGGGCATGGAATCCCCCCACAGCATGTTTTGGGGCTCAAAGCCCAAGTTTCAATAATATTGTTGTAAAGACTCCGTGAATTGCAGGTGCAAAGTGAAAATTGTATGTTAGAGTCATAGGGCTATCCGCCTTAAGTTTTGAATGTAGTGTCAGCCTACCCATGGTCCATAGACCATGGGATTGTATAAATAAGAGCGAGGCCCTAAGTTATAAATATAACATAATAGAATCATAGAGAAATGGACATAAGAGGTCTTAGAGTGTAGAAAAGGTGTGAAGTGTGTTTTGGGTCATAGACTAGGAAGAGGCTTTGCTGCTGAGTGCACAGAGACCTAGTAGAGTCCGCAGCTGAGAGAGTAGGGTAGAGTCGAGTCTATAACTAGAGGACATAATAAAGAGAAGTTTGATTCCCAATCTTATGTATTTGTTTTGAATTATTATATGGTTGATATATTCTGCAATTATATTGTTTTATTTATTGCACGCACTTATATGAATGGTGAACACTATTAAGTATAACTAAACACATACAAATAAGATAAGTTAAGTAACTAATAATGGGTTGCTGACAAGGACATGGGTAATAACGTTGTTCGGCCCTCGAGTAGGGCTACACGAAGGTAGCCTCTCAGGCTGTGAGGTACGAGTGAGTGTGCGTAGTGACATGCACGCAGGATCAAACCATGAACGCCCCTGAAACACATCAAGACATTGCTAGGGTGCGGAAACCTGGTTCAGTGGTTCTAGCACCATCCCATACTACTTTTTGTTAGACCTCAGTTCGCGCTCCGCGGACTACTGCCAAAAGAGCTAGTAGTATCAAGATTTGTTTGGCTAAATCACCTCTGAAGTTGGGTCAGGCCCCAACAAGCCAACACTTTCTCCTCGGTTGTTTCAATTCTCTCTGGGACTACTTAATTCTCTTTTTTTGACCCATGATTTCCTTTTCCTTACCTCTCTTATACCAACTTAAATAAATAAAGAGAAATACATATTACCATTGAAACACTTTATCTTTTATCACTGAACCAATGCTCAAACAAATACCAATTGCATAATACCGAATAATCCCATATCCACACACCAAATATCCAAACCTCTTTTCTGAAAAATATATATCTCATAACAAATACTTTTTCACATATATATTTTTACGGAACCAACTTCCCAAAACTTCTCATAACTTTCAAGAAACCACCAAAAATGTTCTTTTAAAAATGTACAATTTAAAAGAAATATAATAATATCTCCGTACTCAAATTAATTTAATTATTCCAAATAATATCTCTATATTCAAATTCATTGAATTATTCCAAAAATATGAAGAAACTAATCATGGATTAAAGAAAAACCTTGTGTTCAAAAAAATCCACATATCCTTCTACATTAATTGAAAGTGGTGTTGGCTCACATCCATATTCCACAAAGCAATTATGGCAAAGAGGATGGCTCATTCATTTCCCTGATGATGCAGGGACGACTCTCCTTATGCAACGATGACTTTTGTAGTCCTTCTCACCAAGCTTCATAACATTTCAATATCAGTAATAAAAACGTTTGTAGTTTCCAACAAGCCTACAATACCTGCAACTTTTGCTCGCAAAGTTTAGAAGTAATAGATTCCACCTTTACCATAAAACTTGCAGCTTACAAAGAGGAGTGCACCAAAAGAACCACGTAGAAGTGACTACTATGTTGGAGATCAGATGCACAACAGAATTAAATCCAATAAACAACAGATAAATCAAGCACATAAAGACAAAGGAATTAACGTGGTTCACCCAACCAATCTGGGCTACGTCCACACAACATAGGCATCGACAATCTTATTAATCAAATAGGAGATTACATAATTCAATCCTCACAAAGTCTCACCCTCATAGCAAAAAATCTGAATGGTTGCCTGTTTTATAGCAAAAGGAATCTAACAACTTCATTAACTCACTTTCATCAAATATAGGAGGCATTAATCATCTCCCAACAACCTAGAGCTAATCTAGGAACTGATTCCTATTGTTGTCATCTACTGAGATTTTGCCTATCTTATGCAAAACAGAAAATCTCAACAATCTCTACCTTGACAACAATTAGCCTGATGCCCTGTTATTATTATTTTATCTTTTCTGCAAGCCAAGAGAAGCCAAACACCAACGTAACTTCTCTAACAAAACTAGTTTCGTGAACATGTCTTCACACTTCTCTTTTGTATGCACCTTTTCAAGAGAGACTCCCCTTTCAATAATAACTTGTCTTACAAAATGGTATTTAATTGGAATATGCTTTGATTTACTATGATAGGCCGGATTCTTAGCCAAAGGTATTGCACTTTGACTATCACAAAGTAACCTGATGTTGTCCTGAAACCTACCAAACTCACCAAGCAAACCTTTCAACCAAACCGCCTCTTTGTAAGCATGCAAAGCAGTAATGTATTCTGCTTTAGTAGTGGATAAAGCGACAATGTTCTGTAGCTTTGACATCCAACTTATAGCTCCACCTGCAAGAGTAAAGACATACCCTGAAGTTGACCTTCTCTTATCCAAATCACCTACAAAATCGGAATCAACAAATCCGCAAACAAATTCACTACTCTTATTGTAAGTGATACAATAACTACTTGTGCCTCTCAGATACCGAAGCACCCATTTCACTGCTGACCAGTGTTCTTTACCCGGATTTTCCATGTACCTGCTGACAACCCCAACTGCATGTGAAATATCTGGTCACGTACACACCATCGCATACATTAAACACCCTACTACATTAGCATATGGAATTCGAGACATAAATTCCTTTTCTTCATCTGAATTAGGACATAAACTCGAAGAAAGCTTGAAATGGGAAGCGAAAGGGACTGAAACTAGCTTCACGTTATTCATACCAAATCTCAAAAGTATTTTCTCAATATACTTTTGTTGTGACAGCCATAGCTTACCATTGCTTCTGTCTCTGAAAATCTCCATGCCCAAAATCTGTCTTGCTGCTCCTAGATCTTTCATATCAAACGTCCTTGCCATATGATCCTTCAACCTATTGATTTCTTCTATGCTTTTGCTTGCTCAAAGCATATCGTCAACATACAAAACTAAGATAATGAATATGTCATTTTTCAATTGCTTAAAATAAACACAATGATCATATTCACTTCTAACATATTTCTGACTCAACATGAAAGAATCAAACTTCTTATACCACTGCCGAGGCGACTGCTTCAGGCCATATAATGACTTCTTGAGCATGCAGACAAATTTCTCATTGCGATGCTGAACAAACCCTTCCGGTTGTTCCATATATATTTCCTCATCTAAGTCTCCATGTAGAAATGCAGTCTTAACATCTAATTGCTGCAACTCTAAATCAAGCAAAGCCACTAATGCTAACACAATTCTAATTGAAACAATTTTAACCACTGGCGAAAAAATCTCATGAAAGTCAATACCGGCTTTCTGAGAAAACCCTTTTGCAACCAGCCACGCTTTGTACCTGTCTCTTGTATCATTCACACCCCGTTTCAGCTTGAACACCCATTTACACCCCACAGTTTTCCTGCCTTTCGGAAGCTCAACCAGATCCCATGTGCCGTTCTTACCCAAGGCCATCATTTCGTCCTTCATGGTTGCTTTCCACTTATCACTCTTCGAACCTTCTATTGCTTCCTGATAGCGCAAAGGTTCATTGTCATTAGCAGTAGATGCAACAGAAGTGACATAATCATCATACCTTCTCGGTGGCCGTTTGATTCTTGTCGACCTCCTTAAGGATGTTTATGGCGCTTCCTCGATTGGCTGACTACCATTTGTAGGAACTTCTTGCCGATCAGTATCTGAGACCTGTTCATGATCTAAAACTGAACCCTGTTCATGTTCTGAAACCTGTGCATGACTAGTATCTGAACTATGGTCATCATGACTATCATTAGAAATGCTATCAAACTGAATATGTTGAAAGTCAGATACATCATCCTGTTTCAATCTACTATCTACATCTAACTGTACAAGAGAGGATTCATTAAACTTTACATCTCTGTTGATGATGATTTTAAGGGTAGTATGATCCCACAATCTATATCCCTTTGTTCCAACACCATACCCAACAAATATATACCTTTTAGACTTTGGATCTAATTTAGTTCGCTGATGTTTAGGCACTAGAGCATATGCATCACATCCAAACACTCTGAGTTTAGAATAGTCACAAGGGTGTCCTTTCCATACCTCTTGCAGCCTATCGTCATTGATGGAGATCGGTTTATCACATAACAAGTTGTTGCCACCACTTCTGTCCACAACTCCTTTTGCAACCCGGCATTACTCAGCATACTCCTTGCTCTCTCTAGAAGAGTCTTGTTCATGCGTTCAACAGCTCCATTCTGCTGAGGAGTATAAACCGTGGTCTTATGTCTCTCGATCCCTGCATCCTTGCAATAACTGTCAAACTCCTTGGAAGTAAACTCACCACCATTGTCAATTCTTAAACATTTTATTGTTCTACCAGTGTTGTTTTATACCAATGCTCTAAACTGCTTGAAAACTGAAAAAACATCAGACTTCCTTTTCAACATGTAGACCCACACTTTCCTAGAAAAGTCATCAATGAATGATACAAAATAAGACGAACCACCATATGAGGTTGTAGGGGCCGGTCCCCAAACATCTGAATGGATATAATCAAGTATGCCTTTACTAGTATGTTTGCCTGTTTTAAAGTTTTGTTTACTTTGTTTTCCAGACAGACAATGCTTACAGAAATCTAACTTTCCAGACTTTAGATTTGGAAGTAAATTGCGATCAGCCAAAATTTTCAACCCTCTTTCACTCATATGCCCCAATCTTTGATGCCATAAGTGAATGGAACTACTGTCATGCTCAGACACCATAGACACATAATCTGACCCTGTACTTCCTTCTAACTGAAATAGATTTCCTACCTTCTTAGCTTTCATAACTAGTAAAATGCCTTTGTAAATTTTCATTACTCCACCTTGAATTATAGTTTTATATCCATTTGAATCAAGTGCTCCTAATGAAATCAAATTTTTCCTTAAATCTGGTACATGCCTTACATCAGTTAATATTTTTGTTGTCCCATCAAACATTTGCAGTTGTATACTCCCAATTCCCACAATATTACATGTTACATCATTACCCATGTACACAACACCATCATCAATTGATTTATATGTTTTAAACCATTCTTTATGGATACACATGTGATTTGATGCACCGGAATCTAACAACCAATGTTGACCATGATTTGACACATTAACTGATAATACTTCATCACTCATACCTGAACCAGATGTTGAACCTATATCAGTCGCATTTGCCTCCTTCTCTGTCGAAGAATATGCTTTTGAAGTTTTCTGCTGTCGCTTCCAACAGTCCTTCTTTAAATGCCCTGATTTGCCACAAAACCAACACTTTAGCTTACTCTTCTTCCCTTTCGACTTTGAAAGTGAGTCGCTCAGTCTCCTGGAGTGTCTTTCTTTCGAACGACCTCTAACCATCATAGCTTCTGATGTAGAGTTTTCAGAATGCGACCTTCTCCTTGTTTCTTCCGATAATAAGGATGCAACTACATCATCAAACTCAATAGTTTCTGATGAACTAAGACTTATAGAAGTAGCAAAATGATCCCATGATTCGGGAAACGAGCACAATAAAGTAATAGCTTTATCCTCGGATTGAATATTTACTTCTATACTTTGTAATTGCACAAGAAGAGTATTAAAAGCATTTAAATGATCAGCAATCGATGTACCTTCCTTCATTCGCAAACTGTAAAACTGTCGCTTCAGGAGAATCCTATTGGTTAAGGATTTGGTCATGTATAGTTTCTCCAGTTTCATCCACAAACCAGCAGCTGTTGTCTCCGACATGATATTAAACAGGACATCATCAGCTAGACACAGTCGAATAGCACTTATCGCTCTTTCATCCATCTCGGCCCACTCATTCTCTGTGATGTTGTAAGGCTGTTTGGATTTGCCCAACAACGCCTTTGCCACACCATGTTGGACAAGCAAATCATACATTTTCACCTTCCAGATCTCGAAATTATTCTTGCCATTAAACTTCTCAATTTCAAACTGGGCACTTTGAGTTTTCGTCATTTTGTATCAACAAAAAACACAATAACCTCCAAAACCCAACTTTTAAATACCAGCAATTAAAAAAAAAACTGCCTATGCCTTAAGTGCCTTTGCTTTTAAAAAACAAACAAATATCTGTCCGTGGTACCATACGTTCACATACTTCAGAAATTCATGGCACAGTTTTTATGATATCAATAACTGACATCGGTTATTGAATTCATACACAAAAGAAAAAGATTTCAACGCAGAACATATATCAGTGCATGAACATATTTCAACGCAGTACATAACTCAACGCAGCACATAACTCAACGCAACACATAACTGATCCTCATAAAGGACAACATAAGGAACCCATCTGGAGTTTATTATGAGCCTCCTAAGCAGCATGTAGTTTGAATTGTCTGCGCTAATAAATTCAAAACTATACCAAAAAATCAATAGCTGTCCCGTGCTGCTCCATTGGTAGTATTGTTTTTTAATATTTTATTTTTCAGCGCACAATGTTTCACACGCTGACCGCACCAAAAAACATACCAATTCAAACTATACCAAAAATTCAATAGTTGTCCCGTGCTGCTCCATTGGTAGTATTGTTTTTTAATATTTTATTTTTCAGCGCACAATGTTTCATACGCTCACCGCACCAAAAAACATACACACCATAAAAAAATATACCAACACGCGCAGTGTTTTTTTATGCAATCTATATTTCAAAACTTAAGTTACCTCCACCAGCAAACTCAGCGTTCTCCACGCAGGCGGACAGGAGTTCAACACGCAGGCAGACAGGAGTTCTCCACGCAGTTTGAACAGCAAGCTTCCACACGCAGGACTCCAGCATCAAGCACCGTTTACTTAAGAGAAGACTCCAACATCAGCCAGTCTTTAATCCACCATGCACGCACGCAGAGAATCCTCTCAGCACCAGCACCTCCACGCCTTTGCGCTCCACCTCCAGCATGTGCTCCACCTCCAACTGCTCTGATACCACTTGTTGGAGATCAGATGCACAGCAGAATTAAATCCAATAAACCACAGATAAATCAAGCACATAAAGACACAGGAATTAACGTGGTTCACCCAACCAATCTGGGCTACGTCCACACAACATAGGCATCGACAATCTTATTAATCAAACAGGAGATTACATAATTCAATCCTCACAAACTCTCACCCTCATAGCAAACAATCCGAATGGTTGCCTATTTTATAGCAAAAGGAATCTAACAACTTCATTAACTCACTTTCATCAAATATAGGAGGCATTAATCATCTCCCAACAACCTGGAGCTAATCTAGGAACTGATTCCTATTGTTGTCATCTACTGAGATTTTGCCTATCTTATGCAAAACATAAAATCTCAACATACTAAATTATCCAGAAAATATTATACATAAACAAATTCTTCAACAAAGGTCACCGACCAAAGCTTTTGTCAATCAGTGAAGCACGAAATCCTCCATTGTTATTTCCAGATCTAGCATCAATATCAACACAGCTCTATATATTCCAATATGAGAGCAGTAAATGGTTCCTTCCTTCAACAATGATTGTTCCAATGATAATGAAAAAAAGGGTGTTTTTTAGCGGCATAAGAAAAGAGTATAAATGATCTTTACTTCAACCTTACATCCAGTTGTGATTTGTGCCTTATAACATCACGCTCTAAAATCCTTTCAAGCGGCTAATAATTAAAAGAATTCAGACCCAATAAGATCACATTGATTATTTTATTCTCAACTAATTTGAGGCCATTTTTTGCTCCAAAATGCCACTGTAGTTAGAGCTCGAAGGTCCCAGAAAAATTACACAAGATCCACTCACGGGTCCCAGCAATAAATATCATGGATCACATCGATCTGATGGGGTTGCAACCATAAACACTATCATAATGATATGCCAGACCAGAATTGAACTGTCATGAACCCATGTAAAAAAAAGATTACATATAATATAATTAACAAATCATTACAAAATCCATAATTAATAAATTATTTGAACATAGTTCTAATTCTGAAAAAACTGTACGCATGCAGAATTTTATAACAAATAAATTATTGTACATACAATACAAGTCAGGGTACAAGGAAATTTATAAAATTTCTATGTTGATTATAAGTCTGATGGAGATATTTACTCTTCACCCTATACCCTCTATAAGGTTTCCTATGTTTACTATTAATTTCATTTATATTACATCTTACTCAGTTAAGGTCAGTTATGAGCTGGTACCATCCATTTATGGTGGACTTAAAGGAAGGATGGCCACCAGACTAGGGATACAAAGTGCTCCCTTTGGAGTCTTCTCTGTGGTGGATAGTTGGCTCCTTGCTGCATGGTTGAATTTGCCACATCAATGGCTCTCCTCATTTCTTACTCATTGGATGGTGGTAGTTGTTGTCCACCATTGTATGCACTAGTTGGATGCGTTTTACCTGTTGTATTTTCTGATTGCTAGTTTGGCTCCATACCTCTATTCAGGGTTTCATCTATGAGTAAACTCTTGAACTTGTTTATTGTTGACTTGTAAGCGGGAAGGTTCTAGTGTGGCGTCTCCATTAACTGAGTGTCTTCGCTTGTCCTACAACTCCTTGTTATGGCTATGTGTGCTGTCGAAAATATTTCTGAGGAGCTCTTTACTAGTGCAGGTAAGTTCTCTTCAAATAATGATTTTATTTCCTTTGTAAATTGTCTTCTCCTTTTGATGATAGTTTTTCTAATCAAACGCATTGATAGGAATTACAAGTTCAGTAACTGGTGTCTTGGTTCTATCTGTTAGCTCTCCAAACCCTTCTTACAAATTTCATCAGGTATGCAAACAGGATTCTTAAATTGAAAGAGATGAATGCATTTTCCGCCAATCTTATGGTCCTGTATATTTTATTTAGTTTCAACCCAAGGGTCTAGGGCGTATTTGAGAACTGTATTACTCGTTTAGGTTTGACATAAGGGTCTCTAGCTTCTCTGAATATTGTGTATTTTTTTTAAGAAGACCTCAATGTCTCTAACTTCTATTAGTCTATGTTTCTTGTTAAGATTCGACATATGGGTCTATGACTTTTCTAAATTTTTTCATATTTTTCTTACATCATCCTAAGGGTCTTTGCTTGGATTTTCCTATGCAAAAAAAGATAACTACAACCTTATCTTGGGAAAAGACTTCCGTCTTTTGTTGTTGTATCTACTGGATTATTGATAGAACCTCATGGTGGTTCCACAGAGTTTTCTCAGGTATTTTAAGCTGTAAATATATAAAGTTTCTCACTATGTTGGTGGTAAATGATCTATGTCTTTTTACTTGTTCTCTTGATATGATAGACTGAGATTTAAGTTTTCTTTGGGTAGCCATAGTTGTGTAGTCACATAGTTGTGGGTTCCTGTTGTTACCATGTATTTTTCCTACCAGAATGACAGAATTCATGAATCAATTTCCAAAATTGGGGCTTTTCTTGATCTAATTATGGGTTGAGCTTTTTCTCCAAATTTATCTATTGGGTTTTTTGGAATCGAGAAGGCCGAGGCCATAATTACCTACTTCTTTTGTGGATAATGTAGAAAAGGTTATACTACTTGTGTTTTTGCACAGATCCTCTTTTGTAAATTCTCTTATTGTGGTTGAGGTTTATGATATTACTAGCTGTAACTTGCTCTTTTACTTGTTTAATAGTTCTAGATTATTTACTTAGTTCTAAGCTTTATGTTATTTATAACATAATTACTCTTTACTATTTATTAACAATTGAAGTCTTCATGTATTTCTAACTAAAGTAATCACCCACAGAATTATTCAAAATCTGTAGATAATAATGTTTACTTTCTAGATTAAAAGAAAAACATGCCCAGTCTAACATTAATAACAGAATACTCTGCTAACAGTTAATTCAGGGTTTCCAGATTGTACTTATCTGGCTAGTTGAACTGAATATAAACTTTTAATCTTATCTTACCTCCCAACCATGAGACTCACGATACAACACCCTCAGTCTCCCCCTGAGCTACCCTTTTCTAGGTCTCTTGTCAAGAATTTCACTCTTGAACAACAGTAGATATCTGGTCATGACCAGACTTAACTACCTCATCCTTGTCTGTCCTTCTAGCACAATTAATTATTTCTTTCTTAGTGTTCCTAAACTCACTCCTCCTTCTCCCCAGATTGCAGATGCCCTCATCCTCTTGATCTTTTGGCATAAATATTCCATAGGAGTAGTTAGGGTTGGGTAAGTGCCCATCTTAACTGTTTCTTGAGAAATACAATTGTCACACTTTTGACAAATACCTTCTCATTCAATTAAATCGAATCATTACTTGCCAATGTTCTGGCACTCCACTTTATTTTAACAATTAAAACCAAATTTAAATTTATATAAACTTAAATCAGTTTTAGATTGTTTGAAATGTAGTAAATAAATATTCACATCTATGGGGGACATCACATCTCCCCCCCCTTAGCATTGAACATCGTCTCAATGTTCCTCTATGGGAAATAACGGTGGATAAACCTCCCTGCTAGTCTTTTTATCACCCCAGGTGGCTTCTCGAGGCCCAAATTCATGCCACTGAATTTTAACATGGGTGATAACTTGTCTCCACGACATTACTTCTCTCCAATCAAGTATACCCATTGGTCCTACTAGAAATTCTCCTTCCGGTTTGACTTGAATGTCTTGCCAGTTTATTATGTGATTAGCATCATAAATGCATTTCTTAAGTAAATAAACGTGAAAGAAATTATGCACATGAATATGGTTGTGTAAAGCAAGAAGGTACACCATTGGTCTGATTCGAGCTAAAATCTGGAAAGGCCTGCAGAATCAGGGTACTAGTTTAACACATCCAGTCCACTGCAAGGTGCTTTTCTTGGGTCGTACCCAAATATAAACATGTTCTCCCACTTGAAATTCTCATAATCTTCTCTTCCGATCAGCAAAGTTCTTTTTCCAGTTTCATCCATGTGGATGTTGGTGGCCACCCACCTATCCCATCTGGACCCCCACAACTGTCCCTTCAGTTTTTCAGTTTCCTTAATTATAGCGCAATTTACTATTTTTAGCAGTTTTACGGTGTGGAGCTGTAACAAGGGTCTTTTTCACCTCTAGTTATCTCACATTACAAGTCAATCCGGGAGCGTTTTGTTATTGTAAAGGACATCTTAATTTGAGGCTATTTGTCAGGATAATGCTTCGTAGCATAGATCTAAAGAATACAAGAGTAAACGGATGCTAATGCTAAATTACTTTTGCATAAAGAAATCACACACGCAGCAACTTCGTCGGTCGAGGGTATGGAATTAGTAACCTATCCCCCTAGAAACTGATGAAGGAGTATGGATCATGATCTGGGAGCATTATAGCATCTGCTGTATCTCACAACAGTCTTGAACCTCCTCTCATGGCACTTCAATAAACGCAAGCGAAAGGAACAGCAATAAAACAGAATGAAACAGCAACTTCAGAAATGGAACAGCAATAAAAGGAACGACAGTAAATGGAACGGCAGTAAATGGAACGGCAGTAAAGAAACTAAGTCTCGCGAGGTCAACACTTCCAATCCTTGGCACACACTTACATACAAAAAGGAAAGCAATCATTTATATAGGTTTGCAGCTTAATCAAATGGAACAGCAAATTATTAAAGACAGGAAACGTCAATCATATATATATCAAATGGAACAGCAAATCATTAAAGACAGGAAATGTCAATCATATATATATATCAAATGGAACAGCAAATCATTAAAGACAGGAAACGTCAATCATATGTACACGATCTGCAATAGTCACCAACAATCCATTAACCCCAATCACCTGTAGCTGAAATATTCTACTTATGAATTCTGTAATTGATGCAAACAATTCGGATCAACAGTATGCGAAGAATCCTGAAAGTATGATATGAACTTGTTACAGAGATTTATAACAGGAAAGCTACAGATGAATAAATATGAAACAACATGCAACCATAACAGATTATGAGAAACAAACCACACAAAGCAGAATTGTAATGGTACAATCAGCCAGTGTCCGTTGGAGCCGGGCCCAAAGCTTCCAATGGCGCACTGTCGTAAACTACTTCAGACGCACAGAGAAATTAACGCCAAGATATTATATTAATGCATCAATGAGAGTACAAAGCTAGGTCTCAGAGAGACTCAATAGTCTGAGTTCAACTGACAATAAAATTCATGACAGAAAGTTAAAGATACCAAAAGTAATCCCCTAGTTTCCAATGCTACCCTCCTTTTATACAATTAATGGCGGAGTTCACCGGTCGACAAAACGATTGATCGTAGCGATCCCTCAGGATCGAAGATCCTGAGGGATCCGCTAAACTGTTAACGCTTTCCTTTACTCGGCCTGTATTTCCAAACTGGCAGTCCTTCATCTCGTTCCGGACTGATCTTCCTTGATTTACTCGACCTGGTCTGAACCTTATTTAGAATTGGAGGGACAGCCGTTATCTTCTCATCAAATCCTCGTTTTGCATTGCGCCTTCCTGCTTTTACCTTTTCCTGCGTAGAGAAGACAACTGTTAGTGATTGGATCATTTTAGACTCGTTCTCGTTGCATTTTCCCTACTTTATAATAAAGAAAAGATTACAACTATTGCTTAAAACATCACTAAATTATTTATTAAAACATACCTTCCCAATGCTCTACACACCCCCCGACTTACTCTGTTTCATGGCCTCATGAAAATGTTATAATTAACATGGAGAGCAGTAAGAGAATAGGCTAGAGAGGGTACTTCATGAGGGGGTCTGCAACCATGATAGGCAACCAGATTATCAAAGAAGTAATGCAACTGATCTGCAGGCATATCATACAAAGCCTAGTACCCTGGTGCAGGGTGCCAGATAATTGGGCTACGGAACCGATATCCTAACCATGATGGTCCAGCTTGCAGAATGCACTGGCCATAAAAAGGCAATCGTTCAGCAGCCAGCTCAAAGTTCTCATATCTGAAGGGCTCCCTGAGCTGGAGGCTTGGGGTGGAAATCCGATAACGGAATTTGGCAGCCTCCAAGGCGGAATCTTTAATAACCAGGAAGTATTCTAAGCTATTTCGGATCAACTCCTCATGCATGGGTCCTAGTAGTTTTATAACGCCAGGGTTTCTCATAAGGCTTTTATGTGATTGCCATAGGCGAACTGGATCTTGAGGCTCAGCCCTGACCCATAGATCTAGGCTGTGCTCCTGCCTCTGAAAGGCATTATAAGCCCTGAGCCATTTTAACTGGTTGACCCCGAATGAAACAAAGGCTTGCAGCTGTATATCCCCCACAAAGGGGCCAGGGTTTAGATCAGTTTCCTGCTCAAGCACCATATTGTGCAAATAAAATTCGCATAATAATCGTTGGACCTTAACCCCATAATGTTTGCAACAATCAATAAAATCATTAACAGTGTTAATCTGAATGGGGGCACCTGCCCTGACAGCTTTTATTTTCAATCTTAAGTATCTTTCAAGGAGGAATAAAGCATAATTCTTCGCGGGGGCCCTGCAAGTCAAAACATCATCATACAACGAACATACAGTGTCCAATTGTTTAATAACAACATCTAGTCGACGTGTTACCTTAGCAACCTTTTCCTGTTCCTTCTGCCATCCTTCAAAAGCCTGACTCTCCGATTCACTCATGTTTCGCAGCTGCTGTTGCAATTCTTCATGTTTTTCCAGAGGGATCCTTTGTTCCTCTAACTGCTCAGCCCTCTGCTGCAATTCTTCGTATTTTTCTCGAGGAATCCTCTGCTCAACTTCCTGCTGCAGCTCTTCATATTTTTCTCGAGGAATCCTCTGCTCAACCTCCTGTTGCAGCTCCTCATATTTCTCTCGAGGGATCATTTGTTCCCGTAGCTGTTCAGCCTCTTGTTGGGCCTGTCTTATCTCGCGGCGCAAGGCCTTGGTTTTTGGATCCCTTTCCCATAATTCCCTGGAGGCAGGAAGTTTCGCCTGGACCTTTACATTTCGTCGCTTAATTTTCCCTGAAGGTGGTGTCTCAGTGTGAACTGCTCTATTTTCCCCTTCCTTCTTGACATGTATAAAGGGGTACGGTGGTCCCTCTGTAACTGGGATGTCGCCTTGTGGCTCAGTTTTAATTGGAATGGCAGTTGGTTCTAATGGGCTGTTTGGAATATCAGCCTGCTCCTCTATGTCAATAGGAACGGCATTCTGGTGCTCTGTTCCAGATGGAACAGCATTTTGTTCCTCAGTATTAATTGGAACAGCTGCAGGTTTGCTAGCAGAGTATCGACCTACTAGATGTCTATAGGTGCTCTGTCTTCCTCTCTGAGATGACCCAGCTGTATTTGTCCTTCTTTTTCTTCTCACAGTCCTCTTTATTCTCAAACTGGCTTTCAGACTCCGAATTTTCTGCCGAAACTGGGCTATAATATTCAGCAATTTCTGTTGTTTTCTTCTCAACTTCTTAATTTCTTTTGCCTCGGCTGTGGGCACATGGGTGGCCCTCAGTTCTGCTCCTCTTTCATCGAGGGTTTCTTCTATCATTCGGGGAACGTCCTGTTCCCGACAAACATTTTCATCCCCCCCGCCATCAGCGGGTGGATTTCCTTCTGGTGTTTTGGGAACGGCTTGTTCCTGATTGGTATTCAAATTTTCTTTGTCAATGACAGGGGGGTTTTCTTCCCCTGCCATCCCATCATGCAATTCGTCACGCGTCTCTTCCTCAAATGGTCCTTCGGGAGGCTCTGCCGGACTGGAGGGTGAAGGATAACCTCTAAGGCTGGCCAAGATGGTGGCCAGCTCTTCTTCCTCCACAGGGTTTTGTGGATGGCTACCCCCAATTGTTCCATTTCCTTTTCCCGAATTGGCTGCTCAGTAGCTGCCTCTGGATAGCTGGTCTCGGCCGCAGAGTCGTCATCCCTATCTCCTTCTTCAGCTCCTACTTCATTCTCTGTTTGTTCCAGGTTTTCCCCAGGTATTTGTTCTGGCGCTGGAGGGTCCTCTATTATTTCAATCGGCTGGCCTATGTTTGGCTGGATTTTTTCCAGCCTACCTCTTATCTTTGCCAACCGAACTGACTTTCTAGGCCTCCCGGGCTGTTCGGGTGTGCTGACCATCTGTTCCTCCACCTCCACCTTTCTGCGTTTTTCAACCTGTTCTTCTGTGCCAGAGGAATACCTTCGCTTTAAGGTAGCACGTCTTTCTGCGGCCAATTCCTTACGTTTTTCTGCATGTCTAGTTGCTTCAGGGGTGCATTTTTGTTTCCCTAGCTTTATGCGTTTCTTCGCTTGCTCGGTTGTGCCCAAGGGTTGCTTAGGTTTTGGTGATTCTCTGGGTTTTTTAGGTGTTTCGGAGGTGCTAGCGGGGTGCTTCGTCTTTGGGGATGGTGATGCTACTTCCCCTTCAATTGCTGTAATAAGTTCCCGCCAGCTAGTCTGCTGCCGAGCGAGACTGTATGTCACTATCAGGCGGATCAGCCCGTGGTGGCTAACCACTGCGTCTTCATGGTGTGCCTTTTTCAGGCTCCGAGAGGTATCATGCAACAATGAATTTAACAATGCAGGGAGATTCACAACACATTTTCCTTTTAACACAGCTAAGAGCTTAAGGTGACGCAGCCTTACCACATCTTTTCATCCTTCGCAGGTGATGTAGCTCTGTACTACCTTTGCCAGTTTGCTCCAAGGTTCTCCCAGTGTTGCCGGCAACACTCCTTTTCCCTTCACTGTCAGCTCCTGCCCTTCATCTTGGAAGAGTTCTACGATCTTTTGCAGTCTTTCTTTCTTTGTCGTCCATATTGGACCTAAGTCTGGTAATCCGGTTACTTCCGCGATTATTTCCTTCGTGACTGCTATCTGCTTCCCACCTACCACTGAGTGTTCTTCCTGCAAATTCTGCAGGAATTCCATGGCCACTATTTCGTTTGATTTGCGCAGGCGGCCAAAATAAGTTAACCATCCTGCTTTTTCTAAGATCTTCCGAGCGGCTTCGGAGACTATGAGCTCACTCGGCTCGCTTCTGATAGACTTTCCCCCCATGGTTCTGTTTCAGGGTCTAGATGGAACAACAATGCAAAGAACGTAATTGCGGCAAAAAGAAAAGACACAGAGCATGCATGAATAATTGATCATAAATAACAACTTTTTCAAAAAATAGCATTGTCATGCCGTTAACGCATATCGTACCTCCGTATCATATCATTTCCGAATGATGTGTTAACATGTGGCCGGCGGAGTAATGAAGTCACCTCCCCCCTGCGCGAAATGATAGGCTGCCTCAGCCGTCAAATAGAAGAAGGCGGTCATCCCATCACCGAGTCATAATGGAACAGCTTATAAAGTTTTGCCATGTTTCAGATTAGACAAAGAAATACCGAGATCGATGCGACAGATAGATCGCGTTTAACATAAGCCTTCGTGATGTGATGCAGAACATAAGGATAGGACGTCTAGCACTCATGGAAAGTCTGAGATAGTCATAGTCAATACCTTTCGAATAATTGGTAATGATAAATGTTCATGTGACGTATCCATTAAGGTGTAAGATATAATTATTATGAGGATAGAAAGAAATATTTAATAAGATCCAAATTGGTGTATATGTTTTGACTCCGATACCATTAACAGAGCTCTGCTGCCGACCGGTGTTTATAACCGTGGCAGAGTTGTTTATTTCACCCCGGAACCATAGTCCTTTGTGTAGTTTTGAAGAGCAATTCTTGTCAACATGCAGGCCATCATGCTAGCTTGGTAACCAGATAACCATGACGCCATTCACCAGAGAGGCGCGAAACGTGGGCAGGCTGGCTCGTGATGAGACCCCCTGTTCCAAGGTTTGTTTATATAATGAACCTGTTGGACCATATCCCTGGTGTGGTGGCCATGATGGGAATGCCACTTCGCTTCCAATCTTATGATCATAGTAGGCTGGTTCTTTAATGAAACCCCCTATCCTGCATTTGACAAATAATTTCTTTTGGTTCTGCTGTTGCTTTTTTTTCTTTTGAGATGGACTTTTGCTCTTGTATAGTTACACATAAGGGTGGTTCAGCCCTCCTTAAGAGTGGGAATGGCGGAAGAAGTCTTGTTATCCCAATAGGAAAATATAAATTTTCTATTCTTATTTCCAAGTAATAATAAAGAAAATTGTAGGAACGTAACATGATGAAGTTTTCCAACAGGGCAGAGGAGGTGAGACTTATGGCTGGAAGAATGATGAGTGTATGGTTCCCTCCGTTGTTGCATCAATACTAGGGCTGTTATAGATAGCGATCTATGATGTGCTGATCTTGATATATCATGCCTTTTATATTTGTTGCATAAATATATAGCTGCTACTTATGGCCTCGGGACAATGTTTTCTTCTTATAGAAAGGACGAGGGCATACTATTTCTTTCTTACAAGGGAGGGTGGGAGGGTTCTTTTGATGTAATGTCCTAAGATAACAAAAACACTTAAATGCTGCTTGCTAAAAAAAGAATTGAAAAAAACACACAAATGTTGCTCCTTCTAAAAAGGGATAAAAAAATTCAAAAGTGTTGTTCCTTTTGAAAAGGAACAGCAAAAATTCAAAAGTGCTGTTCCTTTTGGAAAGGAACAGCAAAAATTCAAAAAGTGTTGTTCCTTTTGGAAAGGAACAGCAAAACTCAAGGGTGCCGTTCCTTTTGAAAAGGAACAGCAAAACACACAAGTGCTGTTCCTTTTGAAAAGGAACAGCAAAACACGCAAGTGCTGTTCCTTTTGAAAAGGAACAGCAAAACACACAAGTGTTGTTCCTTTTGAAAAGGAACAGCAAAACACACAAGTACTGTTCCTTTTGAAAAGGAACAGCAAAAACTCACAAGTGTTGTTCCTTTTGAAAAGGAACAGCAAAACACACACTCGCAACATATATACAAAATTTACAATCTTATATACAAAATGTGGTAATAAAGAATGAACTTCTTACCAATCTATAGGGGAGGAAGTTTTTGCTTCCTCTCCCATAATCTTGATGTTAGTATCTTGGCGTAACTACTGGAAAAATGATTCCCGAGTGAGCGGTTTGCGATACAGACGAACTCGGTGGCCGTTTACCTTAAATGTATATCCAGATCCATCAATTGTAATCAAATAAAGGGTCCCATTGTCATGGACTTTTTGAATCTCGTATGGTCCCAACCATCGAGTCTGAAGCTTCCCGGGAAATCCTGAAATCTAGAATCATATAACAGAGCCCAGTCTCCTTCGTGAAATATCTTGTTTTTGATGAGCGCATCATGCCATTTGGCTCGCTGCTGCTGGATGAGTGCTGTATTCTGTAATGCAGCGAGCCTTGTTTCGTCCAACTCATTAATTTGTTGTAATCGATTTTTCTGTGCTTCACTTAAATCCAATCCGACTTCTTGGGCAGTTCGCAGGGTTTGGATCTCAAATTCTATAGGAAAAATGGGTTGCTTTCCAAACACTAAGTGATATGGTGAATAGCCAGTGGTACTTCTCCATGTGGTTCGATAAGCCCACAGTGCCTCCGGTAGTCGGGCAGCCCAATCGCGGCGGTGTGAGGCAACAGTTTTTGTCAAAATTGACTCTATTATCTTATTACTGTTCTCGACTTGCCCATTTGCCTGCGGATGGTATGGGGTAGTAATTTTGTGATGGATGTGATGGTTATTGAGTGTTGCAGCTAATTTATGTCCCACAAATTGTGGTCCTCCATCTGTAACCACTTCCCTTGGAAGACCATAACGTACAAACAAATGGAACAAGAACTGAATTACCGACTCCTCTGTAGCTCTGGGTAATGCCTCCGCCTCAACCCATTTGGTAACATATTCAGTTGCCACCAAAATGTAGGTTTTTTGGTTTGATGGGGGGTTGATGGGTCCGACAAAGTCCAGAGCCCAGCGTTCGAAAGGTTCGATCACCAATTGAGGCCGCAAAGGCATTTCGTCTGCTGGGCCAGGTCGTCCTACACGCTGACAACTATCACAGGCCTGGACAAATTTTTTGGCATCTTTGAAGATTGTAGGCCAGTAATATCCCGTTTGTAATACTTTGTGTGCTGTCCTTCGTTCAGCGAAATGTCCTCCACATGGCCCGTCATGGCAGGCTTTCAAGATATCAAAGATTTCGTCTTCTCGAATACATCTTCTGATTTCCATATCTGCGCCTGTGTGAAACAGATAGCCCCCAACCCACGAAAATCGATTGCTTTTCGCAACGATTTGTTTCCGTTCATTGGGAGTTAAATGTTTTGGAAGCTTACCTACTGCAAGATAATTAGCCACATCAGCGTACCAGGGAGTCTGAACAACGACTGCAAATAAGTGTTCATCTGGGAATTGGTCCTCAACTGCTGCTGTTTCAACTGATTTTGGTATTCGTGAAAGAAAATCAGCTACAGGGTTCTCCTTCCCTGGTCGCTCTCTGATTGTAATGTCGAATTCCTGCAACAAGATCAACCACCTGGTTATTCTTCCATTTGTAACAGGCTTATTTGCTAGATACCTAATAGCAGAATGGTCTGTGTACAAAATAACGGGATAGCCTGTAATATAGTGTCTAAATTTATTAATAGCATGTATCACAGCTAAAAATTCTTTTTCGGTGACAGTGTAATTTAATTCAGCCGGAGCCAAATTTTTGCTGATGTAATAGATAGCGTATGGTCTTTTCTCTTCTTCTTGGCCCAACACTGCACCGATTGCTGTGTCTGAGGCGTCGGTTGAAATTTGGAATGGTAAGTTCCAATTAGGTCCTCTGAGAACTGGAGCTGTAGATAGCAACTTCTTTAATTCTGTGAAGGCTCGATCACATTTTTCTGTCCACAAAAAATCAACATTTCCAGTTAATGCATGTAGAGGTGCGGCAATACGTGAGTAATGTTGTATAAATCGTCTATAATACCCAGAAAAACCAAGAAAACTGTGTACCTCTGTTTGATTAGTGGGGGTTGGGATAAGCATGAGTATTTGAATTTTAGCCGGGTCTACCTGAATGCCAGCTGCTGAGATGTAATGTCCCAGAATGAGTCCTTCTGTCATCATCATGTAACATTTTTCGTGACTCAAGCAAAGCCTGGTAGCGATGCAACGTTCTAGAACTTTTTCGAGAGTGTCCAAGGCTGGATCAAAGTCGTCTCCATATGGTGTAAAATCATCCATATAGACTTCCAATCCATCATTAATTAAATCTGCGAAGATGCTAAGAACAGCCCGTTGGAATGTGGCCGGAGCATTACATAATCCAAAGGGTAAGACTCGGTAGGCGAACGTTCCCCAGGGGCAAGTAAAGGTAGTCTTGTCCTGGTCTTCAGGGGCAATCTGAATCTGGTTATATCCGCTGAAGCCATCCAAGAAAGAAAAAAATTTCTTGCCTGCTAAGGTGTCCAATACCTGGTCTATGAAAGGGAGAGGGAAGTGATCTTTTTGTGTAGCTTTGTTTAATTCTCTGTAATCGACACAGATCCTCCATTTCCCGTTCTTTTTAGGTACGACCACAAGTGGGGAGACCCATTTGCTGTCAGAAATAGGATAAATAAAATTAACGTCTAATCATTTCTGCAGCTCATCTTTTACAACATCTTTTAAATGGGGATTGAGTCTTCTCTGTGGTTGGTGAACCGGTCTTGCATCTTTCTCGATATAGATACGATGTGTACATAGCTGGGGATCAATCCCCTTCATATCGGGATAGTCCCAAGCAAATGCCTCCTGATACTTTCGTAGGAGCTGGATGAGTTTGGTCTCTTGCTCAGGTGTCAGATTAGCATTAATGTTTAAAGTTTTGCCCGGTTCAATTTGTATTACTTTGCTGTTAGCAACAGAGGTTACAGGTATATTTGGGTCATTGTCATCTTTTAGAGGATCTTCCTCTAATTCGTTATCAAATGCCGCTTTTATCATAAAGCATTGTGTATACGATGTGGAT
Source organism: Pinus tabuliformis (assembly GCA_031772625.1). Classification (NCBI taxonomy): domain Eukaryota; kingdom Viridiplantae; phylum Streptophyta; class Pinopsida; order Pinales; family Pinaceae; genus Pinus; species Pinus tabuliformis. The sequence goes on along the minus strand of CM062811.1, from coordinate 1,183,937,714 downwards.
TCTGTTTGATTAATGAATTTATTGATGGCATCATCTTCCGTTTGATCTTTAAAATCTAGCGCTTCCTGAACTGTTAATGGTGGTCTAATATTATCAGTAATATATGAGGCAGGGCGCAGATTGGTCAGCGATATATGAGGTGTGATGCTTGGCTGGGCTGGCGGGTACAAGATTAAATTTTTGATATCCGGTCCTCTGGTTATGGTCATGTTTCCCTGCCGGCATCCAATGTAGGCGTCAGCAGTAGCGAGCCATGGTCTACCTAGAATTAGCGGATGTCCATCTAGTCGGGTTTTTGGATTAATCACCAGAAAATCGGTCGGGTATTCCCAAGAGTCCACTGAAACCATGACATCATACAAGGTGCCTTCTGGCCTTATTACTGATCGGTCAGCTAGTTCTAGTAAAGTGGAAGTAGGCTCTACCGATGTGATTCCAAGCTTCTGGCAGGTTGATGTTGTCAGGATGTTAATCGCAGCCCCTAGATCTACTAAAACGTTGGTTAGGGTCTGCCCACATTCTTGAACAGTGACAATTGGGTTTCCAGGATCCTCATATTTAATTGGTGTTTCTTTCCCTGATAAGAGGTCGGATAAGGTGCCGACTACCTGGACTCTAGGGTTAGGGGTTATATTTCTTTTTGTTTTTCTGCTACACAGGTCTTTTATGGTTTTTGCATATATGGGGATATCCTGTATAGCCTGAAGGAATGGAATTCTTATATACAAGTTTTGAAGTTCTCCCAGAATATCAAAATCCGGATATTGCATTTGTCTCGGAATGGCCAGTCGTTCTGGGAAAGGTGGAGAAGATGTAATTACTTGCTGATGAACCTGGTCTTTACTTACTTCTTCTTGTTGTGATGGCTGTTCTATCGGTAACTGGTTTTCAATATGAGCGGTTCTATGTCCCTCAGTTTCTATTATTCGCCCAGATCTCAACTGAAGATCATTGCACTCCTGCAGAGCAGATTCAATCTCGGAAGATTCTATAATTTGAAGAGATTGAACTCGTCGATTATTTGGGTTCGGGTTGGGTTGGGCTGGGAGCTGCGGTCTTAGGTTGGGCTGGGGATTTTGTTGCAAGGCTGGCAGAGTTGGTTGAGGGAGCGGAATTGATCCTGGTGTTTGATATGTCGATCTTGGCCAGTTGCTCTGCCAGGGTGAACTTTGCGAAGTGGAAGGGGTCCACTGCGGAGGATATGAATTATTTGGCCAATATGGCGGAGGATAAGGAAAGTTTGGCCAACCAGCTTGGTTCATCCAAGGGTTCGGAGTAGGAAACATTTGAGGCGGCCAATTTGAAAACGGGTGCCGAGACTGATTTTGCCACATATTCTGTTGCTGAGCATTAAATTGCGGAGATTGAAAAGGAGAGGAGGGATCTTGAAACATACCAGGTTGCCTAGGTTGCCATTGACGACGCTGGTTAATAAAGTATGCTGATTCTGGTTCCTCTTCTGCTTCTTTGTACACCGCCTTCAAACCAGGGAGCGAGGGACAGCTTTCAGTCAGATGGTCCTTGGTACAAATAGCACATATTTGAACTGTATCGAGCGGGCATTCTTTCTGGCTATGTTTCTTCCTGCACCGCGGGCAGAAAATTGCCAGATTCTGTTCCGCTTCTGCTTCCTTCTGTTTAGCCTGCACGATATCAAGCTGTGTAGTTAATGTCCCCATGATATCAGTTTTAAAATTCTCTAACAGATTTCCAAGTTCCACTCGTGATACTCCTTCTGTTGATGTTCGATTGTCTCTAGTGAAGCGATCATATTCTGCTGGTTTTATCCTTGTGCTGCCTCTTGAGCTCCTGATACACAGATCAATGATTTCAGCAAAATTTTCCTGATAAATGTCTCCTTTTCCCATAATATTCAGCGTTTCAATCCATTGCTCCTTCATACCTCTAATCAATGCAGTTTTCAACACGTTATCGGGCAGAGGTAACGATGCATATGGAGATCTCTGCAAGTTATATTGGAAACGTTCTACATATTCTTCTAAAGTTTCATTTGGTCTAGCTGACATTTGAAAGATTTCATCCTTTAGTTCTCTTGATCTACAGTAATCCTGATATTTTTTTAAGAAGGCCGCTTTCATTTCTTCCCAATTGTTTATGACTCCACCACCTAAACCCATGAACCATCTCAGAGCTGCTCCCTTCAAAGTAGAGGGAAACAGTTTTAGCTTCTGGGGATCAGTGGTGTAATCGTATCCCCTGCATAACACATCAAATTCGAATAGAAACGCTTCAGGGTCTTCTGATGTGAGTCCATGAAACGTCGGGATATGTTGAAGCAGAATTGCCTTCATTGGTGCATTCGCCGCGGAATCTACTATGGGATATTGCAAAGTAGAGGTTTGGGTATTTGGCTGATTCTGCGCCATGGAATCAAATATATGCCAGTAATCTTCAGGAATTTCCAATAGAGTATTCCTTGGTTGCGGAGGGGTAATCTTAGCAGGAACTGTTTTTACAGCACTCCCTTTATCAGGGATAATGATGGCCCCTACTGTCTGAGGTGAATGAATTCCCTCAACGAGGATTTTTGCAGCGCTTCCTTTATCTGGACTATTTAAAGGCTGGTTTGGTTCAATAGGAGATCTAGGTTCCTCGATTTCCCCTGTTTCTCCTTCTCCTTCGCAAAGGTTGCTAAAATTTCCTTCGTGCACTGGTCCAGGAGTCGAATTGTCAAATTCTTGAAAGTCTTGCTCCTCTGTCTGACTGTGCACCTCCGCAAAGGCTTCAAATGGTGATTCTGAGGCCTGAAGGGAACTAGCAGGTTGTTTAGAGTTTACTTTCCTATAACCTACTGATGGCGGAGATCCGGCTTTCTTGTAAATTTCGTCTATAAAGGTCTTTCGTCCAAGGGTCGCCGACCCCTTGGCTTTTTCGGTTTTGGATGGAGGCTTTTGATTCTTTTCTGGCTTTTTCTGCTTAGTCATGCACTCCAATTAAATTACTAAATCAATTCTGCTAGGAAAGCGGACGGTGGAGCAGGGCTTTTACATGCTCCGCACGCAGGTTCTTACCTTCCGTTTTTAAAATCCAGTTCTCCCCTAACAGATTCACACACTACCCTGTTAAAAAAACAAATGGCTATGCCCCTTCCCCGGCAACGGCGCCAAAATGTGGAGCTGTAACAAGGGTCTTTTTCACCTCTAGTTATCTCACATTACAAGTCAATCCGGGAGCGTTTTGTTATTGTAAAGGACATCTTAATTTGAGGCTATTTGTCAGGATAATGCTTCGTAGTATATATCTAAAGAATACAAGAGTAAACGGATGCTAATGCTAAATTACTTTTGCATAAAGAAATCACACACGCAGCAACTTCGTCGGTCGAGGGTATGGAATTAGTAACCTATCCCCCTAGAAACTGATGAAGGAGTATGGATCATGATCTGGGAGCATTATAGCATCTGCTGTATCTCACAACAGTCTTGAACCTCCTCTCATGCCACTTCAATAAACGCAAGCGAAAGGAACAGCAATAAAACAGAATGAAACAGCAACTTCAGAAATGGAACAGCAATAAAAGGAACGGCAGTAAATGGAACGGCAGTAAAGAAACTAAGTCTCGCGAGGTCAACACTTCCAATCCTTGGCACACACTTACATACAAAAAGGAAAGCAATCATTTATACAGGTTTGCAGCTTAATCAAATGGAACAGCAAATTATTAAAGACAGGAAACGTCAATCATATATATATCAAATGGAACAGCAAATCATTAAAGACAGGAAACGTCAATCATATATATATCAAATGGAACAACAAATCATTAAAGACAGGAAACGTCAATCATATGTACACGATCTGCAATAGTCACCAACAATCCATTAACCCCAATCACCTGTAGCTGAAATATTCTACTTATGAATTCTGTAATTGATGCAAACAATTCGGATCAACAGTATGCGAAGAATCCTCAAAGTATGATATGAACTTGTTACAGAGATTTATAACAGGAAAGCTACAGATGAATAAATATGAAACAACATGCAACCATAACAGATTATGAGAAACAAACCACACAAAGCAGAATTGTAATGGTACAATCAGCCAGTGTCCGTTGGAGCCGGGCCCAAAGCTTCCAATGGCGCACTGCCGTAAACTACTTCAGACGCACGGAGAAATTAACGCCAAGATATTATATTAACGCATCAATGAGAGTACAAAACTAGGTCTCAGAGAGACTCAATAGTCTGAGTTCAACTGACAATAAAATTCATGACAGAAAGTTAAAGATACCAAAAGTAATCCCCTAGTTTCCAATGCTACCCTCCTTTTATACAATTAACGGCGGAGTTCACCGGTCGACAAAACGATTGATCGTAGCGATCCCTCAGGATCGAAGATCCTGAGGGATCCGCTAAACTGTTAACGCTTTCCTTTACTCGGCCTGTATTTCCGAACTGGCAGTCCTTCATCTCGTTCCGGACTGATCTTCCTTGATTTACTCGACCTGGTCTGAACCTTATTTAGAATTGGAGGGACAGCCGTTATCTTCTCATCAAATCCTCGTTTTGCATTGCGCCTTCCTGCTTTTACCTTTTCCTGCGTAGAGAAGACAACTGTTAGTGATTGGATCATTTTAGACTCGTTCTCGTTGCATTTTCCCTACTTTATAATAAAGAAAAGATTACAACTATTGCTTAAAACATCACTAAATTATTTATTAAAACATACCTTCCCAATGCTCTACATACGGGTCCTAAACTTCCAGAGCCGTTTTTGAGGCCCTAAACGACGTTTTTTGGGAAATCTACCACCAGAATTTTTTTTGTCAAAAAATCATCTTTTCCAACGTAGTCCTCGGAGAGATCTTTCCAACGGGCTATCATGCATGTCAAATGGAGACAATACGACCAATTAGCGACCCCGGGAAGATGATGTACCAACTTACCCAAAAACGAGGCCCACAATTTGGCGTTTCATCTTCTAGGGTTAGGTTTTAGAATGTGAAGGGTTTTCCATTGTTTCTCAACAATAATAGGCCTTCGAGCCTCATTGTAACACAGTTCAGAACAGTTCATAGGCATGTAGCGACCACATCTCTTCTCAGAGATAAGCTACCATCACCCTAGATGGTTTATTTCCATTATTATTTGTAACCATATTTCAGTATTTTACATTAATGAAATGAAGTATTATTTCCGCTGAATATCTATGTTTATGGTTATCTCTGTAATTTGTTGCGTTCCTATTTAAGTCCAAATTAGTGGTATCAAAGCGGTCTGCTTTTTCTCTGTTTTTCTTTGCATGTCCCCAACAAGGTTGAGATATAAGGAGTTAGGGCTTGAACTGGTTGAACCCTTGCAAGACCAGCCTCGCAAATCCCGATGGCCTCCCATGGCAGATGAGAAGAAGGACGAGGGGGCAGGAGATCCTATCAAAATCTTGCTCGAAGAAGCCCTCGAGTGACAACGGAACGCGATGATGGACAACTTTTCCCAGATACTTCAGCGGCTACCGAGAAGCGACACATTGACTTCCAACAGCTACTCTGGAAATGCCATGCCCTTTAAGGTACAAGTTAATTCTGAAATACCCATCTTCGAGGGTCAAATACATGCAGATTCCGTAGATAAATGGTTAAATATACTAGAAGAGTATTTTTTTGTTCATGAATTTTCAAATCGGGAAAAGATTGTTTTCGCTCTTCTCAAAGCAGCCCCCCACGTCAAGGACTGGTGGGAAACCTACTGCGAACAGAAGGATGAAAATACCGACTCACTATTTTCAGCCGCACCCACCTGGAATTCATTCCAGGATGCCATCAAGGAGCAGTACTACCCTGTCAAAAGCTATGAGGACAAATACATCAAATGGACCACATTGCGGCAAGGACGAGACCAAGATGTGCCAGAGTTCACAAACATTTTTCACACCCTTCACACACAGTTTGGTATCAAAGATTCTGAGTTGCATCTGGTACTCAAATATCACGGCTGCCTACACAGATACATCCAGGAAGAGATGGATTTCTTGAACATCTCCTCACTCGGCACAACATACCAATACGATGTCAAACTTGGATCTGCAAATCCGAAGCCCAAAGGACAAAGCCAAGGCGGGGTGACCCAAGACAACCCCTCAAAACCGCAAGAAAAGAACAACACCACGAAGCCAAAGAAAGACACAGGAAAGTGGTGTGAGTTCCACAAGAGTCCCACTCATAACACAAGTGAGTGTCGGACCAAGCAGTAGCTGGTGGAAGAGTTGAAGGCTTCCGAATTAGATGCATATTCCAACCCTGAGCTAGAACCCCACATGGGGAATGGAAAAGGAAAGTAGATCATTGATGCAGAGCCCAGTGTCGCTGTTGCCACCGCCAAGATCCATAAGAATGAGCCTGAAGGCCTAGAGGAGGGGGAGCTCCTTTTCCACTCACAAATGTGCGTGAAGGGTTCACCGCTACAATTCATTGTTGACAATGGGAGCCAAAAGAACCTTGTTTTAGTAGAGGTCGTGAAGCGGTTGGGCCTACCGACTACACCACACCCGTAGCTGTACAGTATCGGGTGGCTTCATGAAGGACGAGATCTCAAAGTTTGATAGCAGTGCCACCTTCCCTATAGCATCAAGCCCTTCACAGACGAGGTATTGTGTGATGTTACACCTCTATATGTTTGGGATGTACTATTAGGTCAGCCATACTTGTGGAGGCGACATGTTGTGTATGAGTCAAGGACTCGTGCTATCATTATTTCTTTGAATAATTCATTATAGAGGATAAGGACGAGATCTCAAAGTTCGAGAGCAGTGCCACCTTCCCTACAGCATCAAGCCCTTCACACACGAGGTATTGTGTGATGTTACACCTCTGGATGTTTGGGATGTACTATTAGGTCAGCCATACTTGTGGAGGCGACATGCTGTGTATGAGTCAAGGACTCGTGCTATCATTATTTCTTTGAATAATTCATTATATAGGATACCGGAGGTAGCCCCACCTACCACCACATCTTTGATTACTGTTAAGAAAGGCAACAAGCTCATCTCCCAAACTAGGAAATTCTTCTGTCTGGTTCACTCCAAAGTAAGGTGAATATTGTCACCACATCCATGACCCCCGCGAAGGATTCCTCCACACAGCAGAAGCAGCAAATGGATACGGTCATGACAGAACACAAGAAAAACTTCTCCTCACCCACAGGGGTACCACACAAGTTTCAGGTGGGCAACAAAGTTTTGTTACATCTGCAGAAAGAACACCTTACCAAAACCCATCAGAAACTCAGACCACTCCAGCATGGTTCTTACACTAATACCAAGGCTACGGGAAACAATGCTTGGAAGCACAACATTCCTCCATTCCTTCACTTGCATCGATTGTTCAATGTGGACCGTCGTCGACAATGCTTCCCACCATTTCTGGACACATCAGAGATTGCAGAACAGCGCACTAGAGACCCAGCTCAGCAGATGCTTCCTCATCTCAGGGAGGAACTCAATGCAATGGGGACCATTGCTTCCTAAGGGGGGAGGAATGATTCAGGTGGATGTTGATGGCCACCCACCTATCCCATCTAGATCCCCACAACTATCCCTTTCAATTTTTTAGTTTCCTTAATTATAGCGCAGTTTACTATTTTTAGTAGTTTTTTAGGTCCTAAACTTCTGGAGCCGTTTTTGAGGCCCTAAACGATGTTTTTTGGGGAATCTACCGCCAGCAATTTTTCTGTCAAAAAATCATCTTTTCCATCGTAGTCCTCGGAGAGATCTTTCCAACTGGCTATCATGCACGTCAAACGGAGATAATACGACCAATTCGCGACCGCGGGAAGTTTATGTACCAACTTACCCAAAAACGGGGCCCACAATTTGGCGTTTCATCTTCTAGGGTTAGGTTTTGGAATGTGAAGGTTTTTCCATTGTTTCTCAACAATAAATAGGCCTTTGAGCCTCATTTTAACACAGTTCAGAACAGTTCAGAGGCATGTAGCCACCACATCTCTTCTCAAAGATAAGCTACCATCACCCTAGCTGGGTTATTTCCATTATTGTTTCTAAGCATATTTCATTATTTTCCATTAATGAAGTATTATTTCTGCTACATATCTATGTTTATGGTTATATCTGTAATTTGTTGCGTTCCTGTTTAAGTCTGGATCAGAGTCCTAAGGAACTTTTAAATTTCTTTGTAAATTGATTGCCATATTCTCCATCTCCTCTAACATATCTGGTCCCAACATTAGTTTTTCCTCTAGCCCACTTCAACTCAAAGGTGTCCTGCACTTACGTTCGTATAACACTTCAAAGGGACTCATCTGTGAAGATGTATGGTACCCATTTTTGTAGGCGAATTCTACTAAGTGCAGGTAATCCTCCCACATAGATGGTTGTTGCGTTACATAAGTTCGCAACATATCTTCGACAACTTGATTTACTCTTTCTGTCTGTCCATCCTTTTGAGGATGCTATGCAGTGTTGAAGTGTAGTTGGTTGCCCAATATCTTAAAAAGGGCCTTCCAAAAGGCTAACGTAAATTTCACATCCCGGTCATAGAAGATCATTTTGGGTAGACCATGTAATTTAAAAATGTTTTGCATAAAAATGTTAGCAATTTGTACTGCTTTATAAGTTGATTGAACCGGTATGAAATGAGTAGATTTGTTCAATTTATCTACTACCATCATGATAGAGTCATTTAAATTTTTTGATTTAGGCAGTCCGGTAATGAAATCGATAGATATGGTCTCCCATTTCCATTCAAGGATACACAGTGGGTGGAGCAACCTTACTAGTTGCTGGTCCTCCACTTTTACGTGTTGGCATTCCAGAAAAGGTCTTAAATATTCTGCTACTTCTTTCTTCATACCAGGGTAGAAAAATTCTTTTCTAAGGGCAGAAATCAATTTCTAGTATCCTGGGTGTCCTGCATAAGGAATTTTATGATATTCATCTAAGATTAAATTTTTAAGCAATTTTTGGTTAGGCACATATAGCATATTTCTACAAATTAGTACTTCATCAGGATTAACCTCATATCCCAATTGATGTTCATGGTTTTTTACGATTTTTTCTTGCTGCCATAAATGTTTCTTTACTAGATCTTGCATGGTTGTTTTACAAATCTTCTCATAGAAGGTAGTGCGTGATTCACTAAAAGAAATTTCATATAAGTAATTTACCTTTGGACTTAGATCATCTACAACCCAGCGTTCCTTTCCTTTCAAGTTCTTGATCTCAAAATCAAATTCGCTTAGGAAGTCAGCCAAACAGGCTTTCCTAGCATTTAAAGTGGGTTGTTTGAAATAGCTCGTCAGACTATGATGATCTATCATAACAAAAATTTCTTGCCCAATAAGTAGTGTCACCACATCTTCAAGGCGTGAGTTATTGTTGTTAATTCCAAGTTGTATGTAGAATACTTTTTCTCATATTCTTTGAGCTTTCTTGACTCATAGGTTATGCCCCTACCTTCTTGCATTAATATGCCACCTACACCTTCCTTGCTAGCATCTGTACAACCTACATACTCTTTTTTAGGATAAAAAATTCTCAAATTAGGGCTTGTGGTGAGTAGATGTTTAAGCTGGTCAAAGCTCTTTTGACAATCAAGGGTCCATCTAAAGGATTTTCCTTTCTTTTCTAGATAGGTAATAGGGTATGCCACCCTAGAAAAAGCTTCCACAAATCACCTATAATATCTAGCTAGGCCCATGAATGATCTTATGTCCGCTACATCATTCGGTATCGGCCACTCCATGATAGTTTTTATTTTCTCTCGATCTACTACAATTCCATCCTTGGTGATAATATGTTCGAAGTAATAGATTATTTCGTTAAAGAAGTCACATTTGCTATATTTGGCATACAACTGGTGTTCTCTTAGGAGTTGAAGAACAATAGGAAGATGCTCCTTATGCTCTTCCATGCTCCGTGGGTAGATCAATATGTCATCAATGAATATTAGCACATATTTGTCTAAGTATTGATGAAATATGTTGTTCATAAGACACATGAAGGTCGGTGGGGCATTAGTCAGCCCAAACGGTAGCACTATGAACTCATAATGTCCATAACTATTGAAAAGAGAAATTAACTCATAGAAATATATAAATCACACATAAAAACCAGAGACACAATATTGGCAGAAAAAGGCTGAAGCTTCAAGCTTCCTCATGTATTATCTCTCATTCATACATTACAAAAATAATTGAATATAGTGTTACAAATAAATAGATGAGAGACAGTGTTCTCAAGATAGTGCGTGCTATCTTAGACACCTTTGGTTGAGATAATTTCTCCTTTGGTTGAGATAATTTCTCACCAGACACACCAATATAGGAGTTACCTAAACTAACTCCTATCTTAGAGGAACAACCCAAGAGTTAGGCACAAATTCCTAACTTGGAATTTTTAATTAATTAATTAATTTTTGGATTTATTATTGTTTTATGAGGGAGGCTAACATTCCCCCCTTCAATGATAAATCCAAAATAATAACGAGGAACCATCTTCCAAGTTCTCATATTGATCCTCAAAAACATTTCCTGAAAAAACCGCCAAATCTGGATGTTGAACAAACCGCAAAATGAAGAGACTGAGCCAGCTGCATGACTGATTCATCTCAGAGGGACGCTTGACAACTCCATCATGTGCCAAGCCGCAAAAGGATCCAACTGTCCTTTGCTTGAAAAACAGCATCCGGTGTCCACTGACACAATTTGATGAACGCCCACTGGCGTATTTGCTGATGATGATCGCCCACTGGCTGAAGATGTCGAAAAACAACTCAATGTTGCTTTTGCTATGATGAAAGTTGCTCACTGCTGCTTTGGTTGTAGATCGCCCACTCGCGAATTTGCTGATGCTCACTACTGCTGACAAATGCCCACTGGCTGATGAAGATGCACACTGGCTGATGAAGATGCCCACTGGCTGCTTCGCTGATGTTGTCGAGACTTTGAGTCTGACAACCACTTGTCAATTTCATTGACATTTTCCCCCCTTTGTTAGCTGAAAGGAGAGACAATCTTCTCCAAAATATATCTGAACTCCCCCCCTTTAGGTGTAGGAGAGTTTCACTGTTGAACTCCCTCATTCAATTGCATGAGAGTACCATCATCGGTTCACTGCTGGCTGCACTATGTGTGATTGTAGTCGGTTGTAGAACTGAGATAACCGTTTGACTATGGATGACCATTCCCAAGGGTCGATCCATTGATAATGTATCTTCAATCTGGCTGATTTTTGTTGGTTGCGACATTTTTGTGAGGAATGATTGGGTTTGCCACAATGGCAACAAGGATGGAGATAAAAACATTGATCTTCCATATGACCAGTTCTTTGACAATGAGAACACTTTGGTTGAACTTCAACTTCAGGTTGCGTGCAATTCTGATTGTCGGCAACTTTCTCAGAACCTGGTAAGGTGAGTGGTTCAAGAAATCCTACACTCACGAACTTAATTGGCTTGGAATAATCTGGGATATGTAAGTTGGTGTCATCAGTGACATATCCTAAGCCACGTCTATTCTTGTTATTTTGAATTTCTTCCCAGGGCTTGATGATGGGTTTGGAAGAAATTTGAATTTGATCATGAACAACTTCGACACTTGAAGTTGTTGGGATGAATGACTTATCATCTGGATGGTTCAAAGACTTGAAAGTATCACTCTTTTCTTGCAATTCATTCCTTTGAAGTTGGGACTCAAGTTGAACAAACTCAATGGTTTCATGTGTTTGCTGTAGATGCCGTGAAATATCAGCAAGAGTTTCTTTGCTGACATGCACCATGTCTTCATCACTGGAGATGATCAAACTGTGAAGAATGTTTAACAATTGAATACACTGCGCCATCTAAACTTGCTCACTTGAAGTCAGGCTCTCTTGTCGTAGATGTCGTGCTTTGAACTGTTTCACTTTACTTGAATGACAGGCTCACTTGTTATGAGACTTGAATGGCACGCTCGCTTGATTTGTTGATCTCAACTTGCTTGATTGGTGTTAGAGTTGAACTTGTTGTAGTTGTTGTGATGGTTGTTTCAAGGAGTTAAAACTCATGGACTCACTTGATTGTGCTTTAAAGGAAGGGTGTCGAACACTGTCGAAAATGCACCCAAAAAAGCTTACAATGATTTCAATGATTCACTACAATGAATTCTATTTGTCTCAATTCGAGACCTGGGTGTCGGTTTCAACCGAGAATGCACCCTTACAATTCAATGTGATTTGAGTTTGATTACAAGTTCAACAATGTTGATGTAGACTGTGCGTTGAAACATTGAAGTTTACAGATTCATTAACTTGATTGTAGTGATGTAGACTTTGATTTCAAATGCTGGAGTTTGCAGATTCATGAACTTGATTATATTGAGTGAAATTGTTTGTTGAGGTAGAATGGCGATGTTGAAAACTTTAATTATTTGTTGTAGTGTTGTTCTTGCAGCTATGTGCTGTGCTTGCTTTATGTATGCGATGAAATTATTGATGTGTCACAACTAGACACAGATCGAAAAGCAAAAACATGAATCCATAAAACACATGCGCCATCAAGCACACATAGTGTACCTTAGATCCCCTTATTCAATTTCGGGCGGATCTAGGACACAATCACCACAAATACTATGTCTTTATTGAGTATTGAGATCATCAACCTTTCATCTTTTACAACATTGCCATGAAATCTTTCTCAAACAATGAGAATTTGACACTCACAAATTTGGAAAAAATACATTCAAAAACCTGACTCAACCTCCTATACCAATGAGCCTTCCACTGAAAAAATTTATCACTCTAAAGATATCAAAACATCACCCTTATTACTCCATGACAAAGCTTTATCATGATTTGAAATCTTGAAAAAAAATCTTTCATAACTTTATCTCTTCAAAAGCTCCATAAAACACTCTACTTTATCATCCCACTTAAAAATGAATTTATCATTCTTTATCACTTTATAAAAGGTGAATTCACGTTTAGTTCCAAACTAAACTTTTAAGTTTAATGCATAAAGTAAATTCTCACCATTCAAACCTTGAATTTGGGGTTCACAAAGAGTTCTCCACCGTCGTTAAAACTTTCTCCACGTGAATAGTACCCTCTTCTCTTTAAAACACGTCCTCCAGTTTTCTTATTTATCTTCACGGGATTTATTGACAAAGTGTTTTATGGTGTTCGCTCCAGGTCAACAATGGCAGTATCACTCAAACACGCATATCAATCAAACACGCTGGCTATCCTCCACGCTCCTCTACGCTGGCTGCTGGCTGTTTTCTTTGCAATGATGCCCTAACTTTGATGCAATTCTGAGTAAAATTTGCTTTCCCAGAGCGCAACTTCAGATTTCTAGCAACTTCTGCTCCCAAAAAAAACCATTCTAGTTTTCTACAATAATCAATTGATAATACACTGACAGGAATAAATAAATTGAATATTACCGCAGAAAATATGCAGAGAAATCGTAGAAAAACAAAGTGGATGAAAACACTGTTGCTTGAATATCTGTTGTTGGAGAAAACGCTTCATAATTTGCACGCAGCGTGAACATACTACTTAAAAAAAACTGGCAGGGATCATAACAAAATTCGTAGGTAGTGTAATCAACAATACCACTTCAACTTATTCGATTCAGCTTTTCATTCAAAGTCAAAAGGCAGCGGGGACCTTCGTGGTCTGATGGTTCAACAGCAACAGGTTCTTCATTCCGCTTAAGAAGATTCATATTCGCAGTGGATCCAGCAGCAGTAAGGCAGCAATTCAAGGCAGTACCAGTGTGGTAGCAGAGGGAAATCAACAATTCCAGGCAGCGACGAAGCCAAAGCAATTTCGATATCGGAATGGGAAGAGTATGTGGATCGATATCGAAATCCTAAATAGGGGATATGTCCGCCAACTCACAGAAGTAGCCATAAATGACTAGGAGGATTATTAACATATTGCAGAGAACTAGATTTGATTACAAAGAGCGAGATTTTATAGTCTGTGTATGTATATGTGATCCATATCTCATCCGGATTAAAGAAGGGCAGTCGATCTGATCCACATTTGATCCAGATTAAATACATTTAATTGCAGAGAATGAGATTTGACAATCTCATCTAGCTTAAAGAAGGACAGTCGATTAACCATTTCGCTCTGACAGCAAATGACGGTGTCCGAAGCAGGTACGCGGTTTCAACACGCAAGCCACCGGTTTCTCCACGATCTTGCAGCCACCACGCATATCTTCCAAGTCCAATTTTCCCTTGACACGATCTACCAACTGTACACAAGCTGACGAACCTTAAAATGAAAATGCGCGGAAGAGCTATACTGGATCGGCGCGATTGGCCCTCCAAATCACGCGACTTCACTTTAATCACGCCTTTCAAACCATCCACTCAGCGTACAGGTCCCTCCATACAGCTCCGATACCACATATTGAAAAGAGAAATTAACTCATAGAAATATATAAATCACACATAAAAACCAGAGACACAATATTGGCAGAAAAAGGCTAAAGCTTCAAGCTTCCTCATGTATTATCTCTCATTCATACATTGCAAAAATAATTGAATATAGTGTTACAAATAAATAGATGAGAGACAATGTTCTCAAGATAGTGCGTGCTATCTTAGACACCTTTGGTTGAGATAATTTCTCCTTTGGTTGAGATAATTTCTCACCAGACACACAAATATAGGAGTTACCTAAACTAACTCCTATCTTAGAGGAACAACCCAAGAGTTAGGCACAAATTCCTAACTTGGAATTTTTAATTAATTTATTTATTTTTGGATTTATTATTGTTTTATGAGAGAGGCTAACAATAACAAGTTTTGAATGTTTTTTTCGCTATATCCTCCTCCTTTATACGGATGATGATAGCATGATGAGAGGTCAATCTTGGAGAAAACGGTTGCCCCCTTTACCTGATCAAATAACTCATCTATACGGGGTAAGGGGTATTTATTCTTAATATTCAGTTTGTTTAACTGACCGTAATCCATGCACATTCACAATGTTCCATAATTTTTCTTAATGAATAATACTGGGGCTCCCCAAGGGGACACACTGGGTCATATATAATTCTTATCTAGTAGCTCCTGTAGCTGCATTTTTAATTATATTATTTAAGGTATACTCATACAGTGAGGGGCTTAGGAGATTGGAGCAGCTCCCTGAATTAGCTCAATGGTAAAATCTATGTCTCTTTTTGGTGGTAGACTTGGAATTTGTTCATGGAAAACATGGAGAAAACTTTGGATGACTAGTATATTTTCTAAAGCAGCAGATTTCTCCTTAGATTCAACATAACCTACTTGTATGGAATAAATATGATAGCCTTTTCTGATGCATTTTTCTAATTGGCAAGATTTTATAGGTCTTATTTGCAAAGGCTTCTGAATACCTTCAACTTCTTGTCTTTCTCCCTTCTTATCACGGAAATTAATGGTTTTGGCCTTGCAGCTACAAAGGGACCAATGTTTTTCTAGCCAGTCCATGCCTATCAGGATTTTGTATGATCGTAAGGGTGACACATTCAAATATTCCATTGTGGAATTGTTAGGTATTTCTAGAAGGAAATTATTGGCTTTGGCCAAAACTCTTCTTTTGGCTCTTGTGGTTAGTTGCCCTAACCATGGACTTTTAAACTTTACTGTTTGCAGTTTACATTCTCCCACAATCTTGGGGCTAATATAACTCAAAGTAGCCCCAGGATCAATCAAAATAGATACAGTTCGGTTAAAAAGTCTACCTTCAAATTCAACCATCGTTGGCTGAAATTTCGCCTGATGATCTTCCAGAGTAGCATTAATTTTAAGGAAGCTCTTTTATATTTCTTCTACTACAAAAGCTTCTTGTACTTGTGAAATCTTGTCATCTCCCTTACAGTGTGGGTATTTTTTGACATAATGCGGGCCTCCGCATCCCCAACACTATACAGTGGGCCTTGTAGTTCACTCTACTTCAGTTTTTCCAGTTTTCTCACCAGTTCTAGCTTCACCTAGTACTTTAAATCTGCACTGATTTTTATTAGAATTCTAGTTATTTTGTTCCTTGTACAATCCTTTATTGCCTAGGCCCTTATTCCCTTTGTGACTAGGGAAAAATTTACTTCCCCTTTTATCAGTCCATTTCATGCTCATGTCTCCTTTTGGTTTGTTTTGCTAATAGCAGATCCGTGCCTTAACGAATAACTTCGTCCATGGTTTTTGGGTTGTCAAATTCTAGTCGTTCTTTCATGAACAGGGGTAAACTGCTGATGAAATGCAGCACCTTTTCTTTTTCTTGACGTATGTGAGGAACATACCGAAGTAACGATGTGAAATTTTTTATGAACCCATCAATAGACATTTGGCCTAGTCGTAGGTCATGAAATTCTTTTGATTTTTCATCATAAAGTCTCTCTGTTAGATATTTTTCTTTAAAATATCTCTCAAATTTTTCCCAAGTTATACTTTGTTCATTCACTCCTTGAACTGTGTTTACATCCACCCACCATAGTGTTTCCTTTCCTTGTAGCTGGAAAATAGCCAAGCGAGCCTTTAGATTATGGTCATATTCGTACAATTGGAAATATTTGTTCATATTTATGAGCCATGCTTCTGCCACTTCTTCCTGCTCGCCATCAAAAAGAGGAGGCTTTATTTTTTGAAACTCTCCTTGAAGTTCCACTTTCTTCCTCTTCTATGTCCTATGATTGGACACATTATCTGATTCTTCTTCATGGTTTTCCTCACCACCCTCGGTTTCCACATCCTCTGTCTGGAACTCTTGTTCCCCTGTTAAATTTCTATGTTCAGGGTTGGGGACTAGTGGCTCATTATTGTGTCGATCGGATAGACTCTTAATAACTTTATCTTGTTCCTACATCATTCTTTCCTTATTTTCCCATAACCAGGCCATTTCATCCTTTAATTCTTGTACTATCACCATGATATCTGTGTCAGTACTCCGCGGCTCATCACCCAATTGTACCCACACTTCAGGATTGACCTTTTGAAATGATGTGGCTCATGTTCCCATCATGGATCTGGATGGTAGATTCCCTGTTCTTCTCATACTGACTTCTCCCTACTTCCTACATGCATATTACAAAATTTGTTATTTCTTTGTTCTAGTGGTCTCAGCTTGGCAACCTGAGCGCTCTGATAACATATGTCATGAACCCATGTAAATTTTCTTTTACATACAATATAATTAGTGGATCATTACAAAATCCATAATTAATAAATTATTTGAACACAGTTCTAACTCTAGAAAACTTTATGCATGCTAAATTTTATTAGAAATAAATCATTGCACATACAACCGATGTTAGGGTACAAGGAAATTTATAAAAGTTATGTGTTGATTATAAGTCTAACGGAGATATTTACTCTTCACCCTATATCCCTTATAAGGTTTCTTATGTTTACTCTCAATTGCATTTATATTACATCTGACTAAGTTAAGGTCAACTATGAGCTTGTTATAGATCCATTTCAGCACATCAAATACCAACATTCCGATTAGTTTTTAGGGCTCATCATACCCTAAATTCAGTTGTTTCATGCCCTAAACAAGTCACTTCTTTCAATGCCTCCTTCCCAGACACTTTCATGACTTGAAGACATCCAGAAATTGCCTCTAGAAGGACCAGCACAGGTAAGCCCTTATGAAGCTGCGTTGTAGAGTAGTTAAGTCCACTGGCAAGGTGCTCTGCAGAGAACTTAGGCTTCCTTTCACCTGTTTTGGATGAGAATGAGCAAAATTCACATAGGGTTTCGGGAATATTCTTATCTTTTGGATTCATCTAGAAGTTTCCCTGTCTTATCAACTCTTATGAGCTTGAAAATAGATGAGGAATGAGTTAAAGAGCATCCTATCCCCTCACCCCTTCTGCCATGGAACTAATTCTAAATATGGAAGGCCATTCAATGTCACCATTAATGACAAAACCTCCTTCATATTCCCATAAATTGACCACTCATCTAAGTGATAAGGGGCTAGATTATGTTGAATTTTAAGGAGATAATGCTGCTGTGAGACTTCACTTTTGAGAAAATGATGTGATGCCACAAGATTGTCTTACTTTTGAAGTGATGTGAATGGGATCCAAGCCGGAGGAATGAATTTGAATTAGAAAATGATGGTTGTAATTCCTTCTTCTATCTCATAAAGTGTTTGAACCTTTTTCCATATGTTGCATTCTTTCATAATGTTTATATGTATGAATTTCTTCTGATTCCTTTTATTTATATTCAATGGATCGTATTCTTTGATCCGTTTTGGTCTTCTGTTGTGTTTATAAGGTACTTCTCAAGCAGATTAAGTACAGGAAGGAGCAACATAATCGATACAAGGGAGACGAAAGGAAAGCGGAACTACAGGTAGGCCTTCTATCTTCTCATCTTCTCTATTGTTTATAGGAAAAGTCTAAAACACTTTAAACTATTGTTCTAGGCACAGCTACTTGTCTATTGAATTAGTATTTATCCGTAGATGCTAAATTCTCCAAAACAAATTAGTGACTCCACTCGGGAAGAATCCTCTTTCCTAGTAGCTTATACACCTCCTAAGACATCCTTGTAGGCTTTATTTGTGTTCATTGATTGTAATTCAACTATTTACATTGGAAAATTGGTCAAAACTATGTCAAATTGCCTCTTGAAATGGCTTATTGTCACCAGCGCAGGCTTGTGAGGGACACAATGCACTGCAGAGCATCCCTGGCTTAGGGAAAGTGCTTTGAAGTGCATTGTCTCCCACTCTGGGCTGCGTTGATCCTCCTAGGGTCCATTTCCCACCTTTGGGAAGAGTTTTTTCCAATTTTTCTCTGTTTGACTATTTGTTGATTGATCAATGAATGTTATGTCTCAAAAAATGATTTTTTATCTCCTTGTCTAGCCCAACTTTGATAGGATTCATTAATGTTTCTTCATGTTTTCTTCTTCATTATCGATCAATAGTGAAAGTTAGGGTATAATTGATTAACCTTCATTCGAAAGAAAGTGTCGTAAAGTCTTCTCTTCCTTCGAATTTGAACTATCGTAAAAGTCTTCTTTCATATGAAAGATTGATTGATTTATGTGCATATTTCCTTTTTTTTCATGTTCACAAAAAGGGAATTGAAAAGAAATACATGCATTTTGCATTGAAAAAGTTTAGGTGTGCTAATAGGAATAGTGTAGGGAAATTGCATTTAGATTGTGCTCTTTTCTCTTTAGTCAAAAGAAATTTGATTACTCTATCCCTAAGTAGCTAGGATTTTGATCACTAAATTGAATGGAAAGAATGATTATCATGATAGTTTCATTCCTAGGAATTTTAGAATACATCACGTGGTGAACTTGAAAGGCAAATTCCTATGAAATATCAAATTAAAATTAACATCAATTTACCTAATGGAGCATTGTCATTAACGAGAACATTTAGTGGTTCTAGGCTAGAGAGATATTTCGACATCGTAAAACGAAGCAGTTGTCGCTAACTTGTCTACAATACATCCCAAGCGTGATACCTCATTCCACGTACGTGAGTATATCGTAGCTCATCCATGTACCTTCGGGTATATAAGGTGGTGTTATAGTATGTAAAGTATATGGGAATGCTCTCACTACGTGGTTTTACATTAGACAATGCTTATACAAACTGGACCTCCACGTACCTTCAAGTATATATGGGAGGACAACTCTAGGTTGCTATCCATCCTTAAGTAACCGAGTCGGACGCCTTGTAAACTGTGATACACCGAACACAACATTCGGGGAGATTGCCTGCCCGTACCTCTTGGTTCGCCAGGAGGTATTCTTCGGTTCACAGTTGCTTGGTAAACCTTTTGGCTAGTATACCCCTTTTTGTTTATTTCTTTATTGATAATAAAATTAATCAGCAATCATGGAGAAACATCAAACCTTATCCCGTCGTTCGGGGAGAACAGTGAGAAAAATTCCTTTGACTCTCGAAGCAACACCAATTCGTAAAAAGAGATCTCACTTAACTGAGTCTAGTACATGAAGAACTCCTAGTTCTTCATCTGAATTACTTGAATCATCCATTTCGGTAACGACTGAGACTCTCGTTCCTCCAACTATTTTTGACCCATCCATTTCTGAAGAAGAAGCTTCACAATTACCTAAGGACATTAGCACTGATCCTAGTGAAACAGTAACCAACGTTGTTCAACAACAAGTTGATCCTCAACTTGAAGTTTCTCAATAAGAAAGTACTTTGAACTTGAATCAGTTCAAGCAGAAGTTAATCTAGGATCTATCCTAGTTCAAACAGAAGTTACATCTGAACCTAAAGTTGTTCAAGAGCCTCTTTCTAAACCAGTTGTTCATTTACCCAAACATCTGGACTTCGAATTTAAACATTCATAAGTTGTTACTTTACCAGAAGACGTCAACGAGTTACCCCTCATACTTTAGTAACTATTGAAACTTCAAATTTGCTAAGACCAGAAATCTTTTATAGACCTGACGGTGGAGTTAT
This sequence comes from Pinus tabuliformis, assembly GCA_031772625.1. Taxonomy (NCBI): domain Eukaryota; kingdom Viridiplantae; phylum Streptophyta; class Pinopsida; order Pinales; family Pinaceae; genus Pinus; species Pinus tabuliformis. The sequence goes on along the minus strand of CM062811.1, from coordinate 1,183,917,299 downwards.
TCCACCAGGTTTAATTACTATAGAGGAGGAATTGGAAGAAGATTCCACACCTAGAACCTTGTTTCACTTTGGAACTGGGCTTTATCTTTACCCTCATACTCCTGATTTTTCCACTCCATTAGATCCTACTTGTTTTCAAGTACTCGTTGATTCTTTACAACAACTTTTGGGTTAGTTAACTATGGATGAACAACCATCAAAATCTCAGACTGTATCACCTGATGCAGCTGCAGTAGAATCTTCTATTGCAACCTCTTTGATGTTTTATACCACACCTAAGTCACACTTGTATGGTGAATCATCCATCCTGATTGGTTACCAATCATTGTCTGGAACCCACTCAGGGGTTGCTTCTAGACCATGGTAATCACCCATGTCCTCAACTGGAATTTTACCTGGTTTTCTCTAATGGGAACTCAACAGCTTGATCCTGCATATCAGTATCAAGTTGGGCAATCTGGTCAACAAAGACCTATATATCCATTGCATACTAGATTGCCACCATATGGAGAGTAATAAGCTTATACACCATATCCTCCTTATTCCGGATGACCACCATATGGTAATATCTCGCAGTATTAAGGTGAATCTAGAATTAGAGTTTGTAAGTGGAAACCAATAATGCCAGTTCAACCAAGGCTTGTGTATCCAACACAACCAACGCAAACTGTGTCAACTATTCATACTACACCTGTTGTTACTACTATACCACAGTCACAAGTTCAAACTATTGTATCTCAACTAGTACAAATTGATCCTTCTACCTTGGAACCACAAGTTTCAGGTCAAGAAGTTCAAATTCCTCAGGTTGTTGTACATCAACCACTTGTTTCTAGGGTTCAGCAAAAACCTCGGGTTAATATACCTTTATCTAGATTAACCCAGGCTTACACTATTATAGTTTATTCACAACCTAGCCAACCTTTCATTACTAGACAACAACAATTGTTAAATCAACAACAATTGTACCAACAACAACAACAGTTGATTCAACAACCATGGTAGCCTCAATTTCAACAACGCCAATTCCAGCAATTCCAACCCCAGTTTGGACTTGTTCCATAGGTTCAACCTGGTTTTTTTCAATCTCAAGCTTACCAAGGTCCTAGTCAACAGGGCTTTGTAGGTTATGGAAAACCACAATTCAACCTGGTTATCAACAACCACCTGATGTTCGTTTTGCTCAACAACAACCATACCAAGGTTACCAAATCTAGATGACCTATGTCGATATGAAAAGACCTATTGCTCAGGAAATTCCATCATATACTAGGTATGCTCAACCTAACTTGAATCGACAGTTGTTGTTTGTAGCAACCTTAGGATTACCATATTTAAATCGGCTCACTAATGTTCCAATCTTATATGCACCTTGGTGGTCGGTAATTCCGCATAAGTTACCATCTCACATTCCAAAATTTAATGGAAATCCTAGAGAAGACCCATCAAATCATTTCATGACCATTAATTTGTGGTGTTCATCAAACTCCTTAAACGATGATTCGGTTAGACTTTGTATTTTCCAAAGAAAACTTATTGGTCTAGCTGCTAAATGGTACATTGAGTTACCAAGAGCTTCTTTCGATAATTTCACCACTTTAGCCACTACATTTTTGACCCACTTCCAGTTACCCATAAGATACAAGACTGGAACGAAACTCCTAGCCAACTTTAAACAGACTACTGCAACCCATATATTAGATCACATTCATGAGTGGCGTCGCCATCGTCGAATGGTTAAGACATATGTTCTTGATTAGCTTTTAGCTGAGTAGTTATTAAAATCCTTGTTGCCATCAATCACCGAGGATGTGGCGAAAGGTAGAGTTGTCATAGAAGAGCAAGTTATTTCTCGTGCCCAATACTTGGATTTGATTTACACACAATCTGGAATGCTTTATGATAAAATTCCCAATTCACCTCGACCAGCTTTCACTGTTCCCCCTCCACAATCGAGTAAGGACTCTCATGCCGGTGATGGTGTGATCAGTTCTTTGGGCATGCAAATAGCAAGAATACCATCTACTCAAACTCTTTCTCTTTCCAATCAAACTACCAATGCATCAAAATTTGTTCTTGCCTCTGAAATTAATGTCGTGTCGTCTGACAAAGGAAAAAATCCAAAGCAACCAGGGAGCAAGAAAAAGGGGAAAAACAAAAAGAAATAAGATAATTCCCCTCTAGAGAAATAATCTGATTCCTATACTTCGGTAAGGAAACCTCATTATCCATGTTTAATCTGTAATGACGAGCAGTTTACAAGCGATTGTCCACACCGCTCTGAGGTCTCTAAACTTTTAAAGACTTCAAACACATCGACAGTGTTGACTGATCCATTTCCAAACCAGGAGACACACTTGGTTGTAACAAACCATACTTCGACATCCCAAGTACTCATTTTATCCATCACAAAGCCACAAAATGAAGTTTTGGTGTCAACAAGAAACAATGATTATGGAATCCATCATCATCATCGAATAATCATGCCACAGATCAACCTAATCCTTCGACTTCGACTTCATCTAAAAGTGTTCCACGCATTGTACCTAAATTTACAATAAAACCACCAAAGGGAGTTGTGCACAAATCGACATTTAATCCTTGGGCTCGAGCAGCTCAAAATTATAACATTGTGGAAGATCTTGCTCAATCACCTTTTGCTATGTTGACAGTCGAGGTGTTGCAAAATTGTCCCTCCTAGATGCAGGCTTTATTGTCAGCAATAGGTAGAATAGATCCTACGGATTCAAACCTTGTGGTTTTTAACCATGCGGGATATACACCACAGTTACCAGCACAGTTAGCTTTCCTAATTCAAGTAAAAGCTCTCAATAAGAATGTTCACCAAACTATTATTGATGAGGGGGAATCTACTTGCATCATGCCAATGAGCTACTAGAAAAAACTTTGTTCACCGCCATTGTCACGATCACCGACCACATTGAAAGCTTTTGATGGAAGAACATATACTCCATGTGGGATTTTGAGTAACCTGCAAATCGAACTAGGGGAAAAAATAGTTACTGTTGCTATTGAGGTAGTTGACGAACCCCTCGATTACAACATCTTACTAGGAAGGCCTTGGGTATATGCTATGGTTGTTGTGGTTTCCACGTACTTTCGTACTATTGCATTCCCTTTTAAGGGTGGAATCACAATCATTAATCAACTAGCCTTCTTTGCCAATAGTTCATAGGCTACAGGAAGCATTCCGTTGATACACAGACCCCCGCTATCACTTCAAAGTGTTGGAGTAGGTCTCTTTAAATATCCTTTCCTAATGGTTACTTTTACCCTAGCATCACCATTTGATTTGGTGGAAGTGGAAAGAGTAGAGATTTGAAACATGATTTCCTCCACCTCATCTGATTTAAGGAGGATTACCAACAAAGTTGAAGTTGATAGTAATATTGGGGTGATGCCATTAAGCCCCATTGAATCATCATAGCAATCAATTTTTTGGAATTGTGCGACAAACCCAAATCCACACTCAACAATTGTATGGGTAGATCGGTTGTTAGAATATGGTACCTCTTCGGATCCTTTTTCACATATACATTCTACGGATGAAGGAATAATCCAATCAATGATGACAGGAGAGGAACCATCGAAATATTATCATCATTGTTCCCATCTTTTAGATGACATCGAAGATTATTCAAATGAACTAAACCACCCATCAGTTGTTGATTTCCTATCTAATTTAGTTTTCATAGACACAATCTAATCTTGAGAAATACCTATCAAATATTGAAGAAATTATTTCTATTAATATTTCGACCAAGCCTAATATTCTAGAGAACATTCATGTCGGAAAATCTTGTTCTCCATTGGAACTTGATAATTACCGTACCGTCTTTCCTGAATTTAGAGATGTTTTTTCATGGTCTTATGAGGAGATTCTAGGAATTGACTCTAATATTGTTGAACACGAAATTAAAATGAACCCTGATGTCAAGCCATTGTGGCAGCGGCTTCGATCTATTCATCGAAAGAAAGTTCTTGCAATTAATGCAAAAGTTGAAAAAATTTTGCAAGCTGGTTTTATTTACCCTGTTCCTCTTACGGACTGGGTTTCCAACATTGTTCCTATCATGAAGAAACAAGGAAAAATTTGAGTGTGTGTCGATTATAGGGATGTAAATTAGGCATGTCCAAAGGACAAATATCCTACTCCTTTTATCGACAAGATTATTGATGAATGTGCTAGATGCAAAATATTCTCATTTATGGATGGATTTTCTGGTTACAATCAAATCCATATATGCCCATAGGACCAATTGGAAACAAATTTTATTTGTGCATGGGGTGCATTCACCTATATCAAACTCCCATTGGGTTTGAAGGATGCTGGGGCCACTTTTTAGAAGGTAATGAATTATGCCTTCCATGACATCAAGCACATTGTTCAACCCTACCTTGACGATTTACCTGCTCATTCACGAAAGCGGACTCATCACCCGCAACACTTGAGAGCAATATTTTTACGGTGCCAACACTACAAGATACAACTCAATCCACACAAATGTGTTTTGCGTTGGTTCTGGTTGCTTGCTTGGATTTTTAGTGTCTAGAGAGGAGATTCGACTGGATCCATTAAAGGTTCAAGCAATTCTGGATTTGCCTCAACCTTCAAATCTTTTACAGTTGCAGAGACTCCAAGGGAAAGCCAACTTTCTTAGGAGGTTCATTGCTAATTACGCTGAAAAGCTAAAGGTTTTACATGTCTTTTGAAAAAGGAGATACCATTTCATTGGGATCGGGTTGCGTAGGCTTCCTCTGACTCTTTTAAATATACCCTGATTAGAGCTTCATTAATGTACTCTCCAAATTACCAAAATGACTATTACCTGTATCTCGCTATTGCAGATACAACCATTGGCATGGTTTTAGTCTAGGAAGAAAACGAGATCCAATATCCTATTTATTAGTTGAGCCTTAATCTCAACGATACAGAAAGTATTCTTATGTCGAAAAACTGGCTTTGGCATCTTTGCAAGTTGTTCAAAGATTTTTCCATTATATCATGTTACGAAAAACAACTGTCATTTCAGACTGCAACCCTATGACATAAATTTTGTCACGTCAGTTGCTGGGGGGAAGATTTTCAAAATGGATAGTTATTCTACAGGAATTTGATTTAGAATTCATCAAGTCTAAATCAAAGAATTCTCTAATTTTCGCTGAGTTATTATATGACCTTCCCCCGACCTCCATCAATTCAACATCCAGACCATCAATTTTGGATGAGTATCTGTTTCTAATTTCGTCATCTGACGCCTGGTATGTAGATATACTGATTTATCTCCAAACCCAAACTGTTCGGCAAGATACCTCTCGCTCGGAACAACAATGTATTCGTTACCAAGCCAAATATTATCTCATCATTGGCGACACAATTTACCATCATGGTATCAATACGGTTTAAAGGAGGTGCCTCACGCATGAGGATGCCGAGAAAGCATTGAATGATTTCCATTTAGATGCCTACGGTGGACACTTATCTCGATATGCAACCACACAAAGAATTCTTCGTGTTGGTTACTTCTGGCCAACTATATTTAAAGATTGTATTATTGATGTCAGAAGCTATCATGCATGCTAGATATATGACCGAAAAACCAGATTACCACCTGCACCATTGCATCCAATCATTTCTGTTGGCCCATTTTCCAAATGGGGCATTGACTTATGGCATGTAACCCCACTTTGGCCTGGGGGCATGGGTATATTATAGTCACTATTTTACCAAATGGGCCGAGGCGATGCCAACATTGAACAACAATGGAAAAACGGTTGCTCTTTTTTTTTAACCATGTGGTTGCTCAGTTTGGTGTACCACAAGCCATAGTTATAGATCATTTGTCGCATTTTTTCAATCACATGATGGCCGAGTTGACTGCTAAGTTAGGACTGTCACATGACAGTTAGACCCCATATTACCGGCAAGCGAATGGACAAGTTGACACCATAAACAAGGTCCTGAAGCAGATTTTGCAAAGAATGATAGGGGTTCATAAAAGAAACTGACACTTAATATTGTACTCTACCTTGTGGACATATCGAAACTCAGTGAGAAATGCAACTATATTTACACCCTTTTAGTTGGTGTATTGTTTGGAAGCAATCTTACCGATACATTGTGAAATTTCATCACTCAAACTCGTGATTGACCTGTTACCCGACACTTCTGAAGAAGAAGCTCGTTTCTTGGAGTTAATGCATCTGGATGAAACTTGTAGTGATGCCACATTGGCTAATGAAGTCCATAAGAAATGTATTAAGGTGCAATATGATCGGAATGTCAAGCCTTGTATCTTCTCAGAAGGAGACCTGGTCCTACTTTACGATCAAGAAGCTAATAAACTTGGAGCAAGGAAATTTGAACCAATGTGGATGGGTCCTTATGTTGTCAAGCGTGTTCTGGAAAAAGGAGCCTATGAGTTAGTAGATTATGATGGGATTCCATTGTCGCAGCCCCAAAATGGGTTGTACGTCAAATGTTACTATGCTTGATTTAGTGTAGTAAAACTCACTATATATATGCTTTTGTTGCATGTGTGTGTGTTTGTGTTTAAGAGATTTTTTATTTGGTTAGTAATCCGCTTTTAATTTGTTGTAGATGACGGAGTATTTGGAACCTTTTGTTGGTTACACTGGTGGCGCTAGTCATAGTACGCAGAATTTGTCTTTTTCAGCATGGGCTATTTTCACTCCAAGTGGCGAGTTAGTTATTTTTCAAGGGATTTGTATCGGTCGATAGATAAATAATATCACTACATATAGCGCATTGATTGAACTACTCTTTGATGCCATTTCACTTGGAATTCACCGAATCATTGTTAGGATGGACCCGCAACTTGTTGTACTACAACTAACAAACATGTATACTATCCAAAATGTTAGACCAAACAATGCGCAGTGGAAATAAAAATAAACATACTTACACAGCACGTACAAAATCACAAACCATAACACAAATATTTTAATGTGGTTCACCCAACCAATCTGGGCTACATCCACCAAAACAGAGGCATCGGCAATCTTATTATTCAACAGGAGATTACAACAATTTTAATTCTTCACACATACTCTCATCTCACCCTATTTTCTCTACACACTCACAATCCTCTACGGGATTACATTTCTTATAGCTGGAGTATAAAACTAAATCATAAATTCCCTCACAACAAATATAGGATGCATTAAATCCCCCTCAAAAAATACTGGAGCTAATATAGCAACTAATCCTATTGTTGTCACATACATGAGATTTTTTCCAAAATTAATTAAAACAGAAAATCTCAACAATCTCCACCTTGACAACAATTAGCCTGATACCCTGTTCATTTATTATTTTTATCTTTTATGCAAGCCAAGAGAAGCCAGACATCAACGTATCTTCTCTAACAAAACTGGTTTCGTGAACATGTCTGCACAGTTTTCCTTCGTATGCACTTTTTCAAGAGAAACACCCCTTTCAGTGATAACCTGTCTTACAAAATGGTACTTGATAGGTATATGCTTAGATTTACTATGATAGGCTAGATTCTTAGCCAAATGAATTGTACTTTGAGTATCACAAAATAACTTGATGTTGTCCTGTAACCTACCAAACTCACCAATAAAACCTTTCAATGAAACCGCTTCTTTGCAAGCATGCGAAGCAGCTATGTATTCTACTTTAGTAGTGGATAAAGAAACAATATTATGTAGCTTTGACATCCAACTAATAGCTCCACCTGCGAGAGTAAAGACATACCCTGAAGTTGACCTTCTCTTATCCAAATCACCTGCAAAATCAGAATCAACATATCCGCAAACAAATTCACTACTTCTGTTATAAGTGATAGAATAATCACTTCTGCCTCTCAAATGCCAAAGCACCCATTTCACTGTTGACTAGTGTTCTTTTCCTGGATTTGCCATATACCTGCTGACAACCCCAACTGCATGTGAAATATTTGGTCGAGTGCAAACCATCGCATACATTAAACAACCTACTACATTGGCATATGGAATTCGAGACATATATTCCTTTTCTTCATTTTTATTAGGACATAAACTTGAAGAAAGCTTAAAATGGTAAGCTAAAGGGATTGAAACGGGCTTCACATTGTTCATACCAAACCTCAAGAGTATTTTCTCCATATAATTATGTTGTGATAGCCACAGCTTACCATTGTTCTTGTCTCTGAAAATCTCCATGCCCAAAATATGTCTTGCTGCTCCTAGATCTTTCATATCAAATGTCCTAGCCATCTAAGCCTTTAACCTGTTGATCTATGTTATGCTTTTGCTTGCTAAAAGCATATCGTCAACATATAACACTAAGATAATGAACATGCCATTACTTAATTTCTTAAAGTAAACACAATGATCATATTCACTTCTTATATAATTTTGACTCAACATGAAAGAATCAAATTTCTTGTACCATTGTCGAGGCAATTGCTTCAGACCATACAATGATTTCTTGAGCCTGCAGACAAATTTCTTGTTTTGATCTTGAACAAACCCTTCTGGTTGTTCCATGTAAATCTCCTCATCTAAATCTCCATGTAAAAATGCATTTTTAACATCTAGTTGCTGTAATTCTAAATCAAGTAAGGCAACTAATGCTAATACAATTCAAATTGAAACAATTTTTACAACTGGTGAAAATATCTCATGAAAATCAATGCCTGCTTTCTAAGAAAAGCCATTTGTGACCAGCCTTGCTTTGTACCTGTCCTTTGAACCATCAACACCCCTTTTCAATTTGTACACCCATTTACATCCCACAATTTTTTTGTCTTTAGGAAGTTCTACCAGATCCCATGTGTCATTCTTGTCTAATGCCATCATCTCGTCCTTCATAGCTTCTTTCCACTTTTCACTTTTAGAACCTTCTACAACTTCTTGATAGCACAAAGGTTCATCATCATTAGCGGTTAAAGCAACTGAAGTAACATAATCCTCATACCTTCTAGGAGGATGTTTAATTCTTATGGACCTCCTTAAAGATGTTTCTGGTACTTCCACAATTTGCTGATTATTATCTGTAGGAACTTCTTCATAATATGCATCTGAAACATGTTCATGATCTACATATGAAACTTGTTCATGACTAGCATCTGAACCATGTTCATCTTGATCATCATCAGTATTTGAACTAGTTTCAAACTGAATGTGTTGAAGCTTAGATACATTATATTGTTTCAATTTATCATCTACATCTGAACTTTCAAGTGAGGATTCATTAAATTTAACATCTCTATTAATGATGATCTTGCGAGTAGTAGGATCCCACAATCTGTATCCCTTAGTCCCATCAACATATCCAACAAAGATATATCTTTTTGATTTAGGATCTAATTTAGAATGCTGATGTTTTGGAAATAGAGCATATGCATCACAACAAAAAACTTTTAGTTTAGAATAATCACAAGGATGACCTTTCCATACCTCTTGAGGAATTTTGCATCCTATTGCAGTTGATGGTGATCAATTTATCAAATAGCAGGCTGTAGCAACCGCTTCTGTCCATAATTCCTTCTGCAAATTGGCGTTACTCAACATACTTCTTGCTCTCTCTAAAAGAGTCTTGTTCATGCGTTCAGCAACTCCATTTTGCTGAGGAGTATACACAGTGGTTTTATGTCTTTCGATCCCAGCTTCCTTGCAATAATGATCAAATTCCTTTGAAGTAAAATCACCACCATTGTCAGTTCTTAGACATTTAATAGTTCTTCCAGTGATGTTTTCAACTAATGCTCTAAACTATTTGAAAACTGTAAACACATCAGACTTCTTCTTTAACATGTAGACCCACACTTTTCTAGAGAAATCATCAATAAAAGATACAAAATATGATGAACCTCGATATGAGGTTGTAGGAGACGGACCCCAAACATCAGAATGGATATAATCAAGGATTCCCTTACTAGTATGTTTTCCAGTTTTAAACTTCTACTTGCTTTGTTTCCCAAACAGACAATGTTTGCAGAAATCTAACTTATCAGACTTTAAATTAGGAAGTAACTTACGATCAGATAAAATCTTTAAACCTCTTTTGCTCATATGGCCCAACCTTTGATGCCATAAACGAATAGAATTACTATCATTTTTAGACACTGTAGAAACATGATCCGACTCTGTTCTTCCTTCTAACTGAAAAAGATTTCCAACCTTCTTTGCTTTCATTACTAGTAAAATTCCTTTATAAACTTTCATTACTCCACCTTCAATAAAGGTTTTATATCCATTAGTGTCTACTACTCCTAATGAAATGAGGTTTTTCCTTAGTTCAGGTACATGTCTTACATCAGTTAAAATTTTATTTGTCCCATCAAACATTTTAAGTTGAATGGTTCCAATTCCCACAATGTTACATGTGACATCATTTCCCATGTAAACTACTCCGTCATTGATTGGTTTATAAGTTTTAAACCATTCCCTATGAATACACATGTGATTTGATGCACCAGAATCTAACAGCCAATGTTAATCATGACTAGACAAATCAACTGATAACACTTCATCACTCATACCTGTCTTCGATGCCGAACCTGTATTTGTCGTGTTTGCTTCTTTGTTCTCTATTGAAGAGTCTTATTTGGATGCTTGTTGTCTCTTCCAACAGTCCTTCTTCAAATGTCCCGATTTTCCACAAAACCAGCATTTTACCTTACTCTTCTTCCCTTTCGATTTTGAATGCGAGTCGCTGTGCTTACCAGAGCGTCTTTCTCTAAAACGATTGTTATTGGGAAAACTAGTGTCTATGCAGAGCTGTTAGTCCCACTAAGGCTGGTAGCTACCTTAGAAACAAACAAACAAAAACTACTTTCATTTTCCTTTATGAGAAATAGATAAGAGGGGAATAAGGATACCAACCTCTGTCTTGCGCTTGGTTCCTTGCTCGATTCCTCTCCCTTCTGATAAATCTTTGCTACTTGCTTCCTTGTCTACCCAGCTTCATAGAGCACATGTAGAATCAAAGTAGCATAACACTATCCAAGAACATAGATCGATTATCATAAACAATATAGGACCAGATATATATTGACCACACAAATGCACATAACATCAATCATACAAGAATGTGGAGGAAAACTTGAATAGCTTTATTTATAATCAAGAAAGATCAAAGAGGATTACAACCAATTGTTCTGACCCAGCATCATCCTCTCAGCAAGAAAACCCTTCTTCACCTCATGAAAAGCTTAGATCACCCAACACTATGATATTGCACCAAAAAACCAGTAGCACTTCCTTACAAGATACAAAATTCCCACCTCCGGATCTCTGGGATGAGGGATACATATATAGATGTTTGCAAGGGGGGTGAGTTAGCTTTTGAGAGTTGATTAGTTTCCTCTCGCTGATAGTTATTGATTCCACTTGGAGATTGATGATCTCTTATTCATCCGTGGTCAAATGCAGAGAGGCAAGTGTCACAGGAGAAGTTTCTAGAAGATTCCATGATCCTCCACCTTGCAGATTGACCCTGCCATTTGTCCACTCTCGCCCATCGCGCCCCATAGAAGGGCTTTTCAAGATGCATCGCACCTACTATGTGTATTTAGGTGGGATGCAACGCACTTTGACCATGGAGCAGGTGAGATGGTCTAGTTTTGACTAGTTCTGAGCAGTTTTTCATGGAGAACTTCTGGGAGAAGATGTAATCAGTTGACCTTGTTCTTTTAGAGGTTGAAACAACACTTTTAGGGACTTAAGAGCCCTTTGTTTATGGACATTTATGATTGGGGTTGCAGTGCCCAAAAATGTCTATAACAGTTACCCCTAAAGCATGAAGTCGTTAATCTGTTGATGTCAGGTGAAATGCTTTATCATGAGGATCTAAAGTTCTTTCAAGCTGGAAGGCGACCTGTAATAAGATACAATACAATACATTATCTTCATAATATTTTCATGATCTAGCTGAGGCGGGCATTCCGATGCTCAACTTTATAAATTCATTTTCATGTACATAAGATAGACAATCGTCTGAGTGTAGACTGATGATTCTGGTAGAGCCATCATCCGTTAGATTGGATGATTATCTGTGCAGTAATGATGTACATTTCATGTCTTTATTTTCCTGAATATATATCGCAGCCCGGATGGATGAAACTAGATCCGGGGTCTTCAATCTCGTTCGATCTTTACTCAAAGTACAAGTCGATCTATTACACAAAAATATCATCATCATGATTATTTGCAGTCAGTATGGGTCTATCATCACTTGTACTATCCTCCTAAGCAAGTATCAGACCTCAGCTCTTCAAATCAAGCTTTGGAAATGAGAGAAAGACATTAAAAATCAATGTAACTCTGGTTCCGCACTTTCTCTCATGGTCGCCTACGGTCCCGCACCTTTTGTGTACAAAAACTGCGGACCTGCCCGCTATGTCCCTAACGGTGTAGGTGCGGGCCCCTGTGAAAGTCAAAAGGCGCAAGTTTTATCTTAAAAAACTCACTTTGGGTTAATTCTAGAGGTTTCTAGAAGGAATTTTGACGTGGATTGTTTGCTCTGAGGTGGTTCATGCATCCCAAAAGAGAAGGAGCTAATCCCTTGATGAGAGGAGCTATCCCTTCGAAGGAGGGATTTATCCCTTTGAAGGAGGACCTAGTAACCTCCCTCCATTGCACTATAAATACAGGCATTGGGCTGGTTGCTAGAGAGGTTAGAAGCTGAACATTTTTGAGGGTAAATGCTGGTGAAATCAAGACTTCCTAGTTAAGCCTAAAGAGGAGAGATCACATACCTTTTTTGTTTCATTGGGGAGTGAGTGAAACATGTCAAAGTAGAGGAGACTTCTTGTTAGACCTTGGGAGGAGCTTGTACAACGTCAAGGCAAAGGTTGTAAAGTTCTTCTTCTTTTGAATTAATACAATCAAACTCATTTTTCTCAACAAGTATCTTATGTCATTTGTTTCATGGACTCCTTGACTTTCATGTTAAATATGTTTTAATGCAATTGGCTTTTCAGGTGCTATTTAATTTTTTTGCCTTGTTTGTGTTTGCAGATTCGCGAAAAGGAGCTCATTTGGATTGAAGGAGTGAGGGCATCCACAAGCAAGCGTTGGACCTAAGGTAGGCCCTAAAAACACTTGTTTGCTATTGTTCATAAAAGCATATTTAGAGAAAGATAGTGTCTGGTTGGTTTGCTTGTCATTAGGTCTTCTTTAGATTCTAGGAAGGTCTATCTTGTCCGCAAGATCGACTTATTTCGTGTGACAAAATGGTGACCATACTGGGGACTTGATTGTTTTCCTTGTTTTTACTTTGACCTGAGAAACTGTATTTTTTGTTTCTGTTTTTGACTTGATGATTGTGGGATTGGGTGTTTTTAGTAATTTTGAGTTAGTTTTTATTTTTCATAGTTTTGGGAGAAGTACGCACCCTCTGAGTTAAGCATAGTGCGTACCTATACACGCATTTTCTTTGTGCACAGAGCATGAACACACCTGTGTAAATAGGCTGCCTGTGTACCCAGTCAAAATTTTGAGAAATTTTAAATTTTTCTCTTTTTTATCAGTTTAGAATTTGTTTATAGGTTTTAGCCATTGCCCAGACCTGTGTGTACCCTTTCAAAAAATTTCCTTGGATTGATTTCGCTAGTGTTAGGGTTTTAGGTGAAATTCCTAGGAGTTTTGCTTGTTGGGTTTGTTTTTCGTTTTGGTTGTGTAGTGGCTCTGAGCTTAGAGGTTGTAGGGACTTCAAATCACCTTAATGTCTACCAGCTTTCTTATGAGTCTAACCATTAATGAAATCTCTTGTTGTTTGAGGAATCCGCTTTGAGTTTTCTCTTTACAAAACTTCGAAAAGTTTGTGTTTGAGAGTTTGGATTTTCATTTTCAAAAAAGAAAACTAAATTGGTTGTTCTTAACTGATTTGTGATTCTGCATAAATTAGTCCTTAGCTTGCATCGAGCTGAGTAAAACATCCTTAAAAAAGACTTTTAGTAGGCTTTGACTTCAAATAGGTTTTTATAATTTGTAGCTCTCAAAGTTAGTCATTTGCATAGTTTTGAGTGTTTTATTTACAAAATATAAAAAAAATCTCTTTTGAAAAAGTTTGTTTTTTGTAGTGATTGAATGCTTTGAAACAAAAAAGGGAAATTTTTGTGAAATAATTAGATGTCTCATTTTTGAGTGCTTTGGAAAGGAAAATCTCTTCTTTTAATTTGTTTAATTGAGAAAGATTTGTGTTTACAAAGTATTTGCATTCTCAAACTCTTTCTTAGTTTAGAAGTTCATCGAAGAGAAAAAGATTGTTTAGATCATCTTAGGTGCATTTTTAGTGATTTTGAGTCGAGTCTTCATACCACGAGTTTCATCTCCGCACCTTTGGACTTAAACAAAAACCACTAAAATTAACGCTTAAAGTAAAATTCACCTAGTAACATTTTTATTTCTAGGGCTCTGATACACCAACTTAGCTTAGGCTAGTGTCTTGGAGTAGGAGAGTAATTAACTCTCCAAGACAGTAAAAACAAACAAGTAGTTGTATCTTGTGGTAGGGAAGAAATCCAATTGTTGCATTTATGCTCTGGGAAAGCTCCTCTTAAAGGAGAAGCACGAGATCGTGTCCGAACCAGTGTGGGAATCAATCCTTCCTCATTGGGAACGACGCCAGATATTCACGTATTAATAACGGTAAACCTCGGATTAACCATTGCTGAGGAGCCTGGGGTCACTTGTTGGTAAACCTTGGATTATGTCAAGGAGCCTTCAAGGGGATTGAGCTTGCTACTCTGCCCTTGCATACGTATCGGATCGTAGACTGTTCCCCCAGGTGTATTTGTCTCAGTTGGTAACCTTAGTGGCCATATTCTTTAGGACTCTTCCTGAGGTGACAGTGGTGGGAAGATCCCACTGTACCTGGAGCAGACGTCAACTAGACTCACTTGGATTTTCCGTGGGGTTCACTTCACTCGAGACGGTTAATTGGAGGAACTTGTGCCAGTCTATTCATTAAGCAAGTTGCCGGGGTAATTGTTCCAACCGCCTTTTCTGTACTGAACTCTGCGACGTTGGATTTCATCACCAACTAGTGTTTTCGGTTCGGAAAGTTACTGTTTGTGTGTGTTTGATCTCCTAGATTATTTAGGCGTGTGATTCAAATTTGTGTGGCTCTTTAGAGACTTTAGGTGCTTTTCATTGAGATTTTACTTTGTTTGCGTGTGAAGTAGTTAAAAGTCTTTAGCTGTGGCTGAATTACCAAGACAGTCCCGTAGACTTCGGGGCCCGTCTCCTGAGATTATAAACGTGGCTGAGTTAATGAGGAAGTCCCGTAGAC
Source organism: Pinus tabuliformis (assembly GCA_031772625.1). Lineage (NCBI taxonomy): Eukaryota > Viridiplantae > Streptophyta > Pinopsida > Pinales > Pinaceae > Pinus > Pinus tabuliformis. Next base: position 1,183,902,013 of record CM062811.1, on the reverse strand, counting down.
TTCGGGGCCAACCTCCCGAGGAAGTACCGAGCCAACTTGAAGGCTTAAAAGTCCTCGTAACTCCTAGAGACAGTAGAGTTGGGTCACCGGAAGAAGGAGAATCTTCTTTGATAGTACATCCTGATTTTCAAACGCCAATAGCAAAATATAATCCACAGTCAGTGTCTGTCTCCGAAATCACTGGTAGCTTTTCATCTACTAGTGATATAGGTGAAGAACCCGAAATATCTGAGCCTGAAAGTGAATTTGCTGCTACTCCGACATCGGGGTTTATTTCTCCAACTTTTAGTGGTCTTGGTTCACCTAGGGTAGAAAGAGTAATTACCCAAGATCTTCCTTCTGGACTTATTTCTATTGAAGAACTTGCTCCGGAAGAAGAAGAAGCAAGCATCCCTATCCCTGAAAATCAACCTGTCATTGAACTAAGGGAGCGTGAATCAATTTTTTACAGTCCACCTAGGAGTAGTTCTTGGTATCTTTCTTTGACTAATTATTTAGAAAACTCAGGGTTAAGTTTTTTACCACCTCGTGCTCCTTATCACTCAACACCTAGAGGTTTTTATACTCTCGTCAATATGTCAGGACAGTCGTCCATGTTTACTCAATTGCCTGAATCCTTTTTGTATGGCGGTCCATCTGTTCTCTCTGGGTATCAGTCTCTTTCTCGTACTTTTTTGGGACCATCTCCTCACCCCATTGAGCAAGGGTTATTAACTGGAAGCAATGGTAATAAACCGTTGAGCGTAGAAGACATTCTTATGATGTCAGGTTCTATTCCAAATCCTCAACCTCAAGGTGGCCAGTTACCGCCTGGGGGGAAGCCTCAATTAACGCCTAGGGGGCAACCTCAAGGTACACAATTTGCATCTTGGGGGCAACCTCAAGGACAGTACATACCTACGGGACAGTACGTTCCTCAAGGTCAACCCCAGACTCAATATGTACCCCAAGGTCAACCCCAGTATCAATTTATACCTCAAGGTCAACCCCAGTATCAGTATGTGCCTCAAGGGTATCAGCCCCAAGGTGAATACTCAAACCAAGGTTTCCAACCACCCCAAGGTCAAGTGTTTGTTCAAGGAACGGGAAATGTACCTTTCAATTATCAATCCTACCCTCAACCCGGTTATGTTCCTCAATATTCTCAACCAGTTATGGGTCAGTACCCCAGAATGAATACAGTGTGGGATCCATTGCAAACCCAACAGGTGTTGCAGCCAAGTGTACAGTTGTCATCTCAAACTGGACAACCCATAGTTTCTGGTACACCCCAACAACCAGTCGAGTCTAACATTCAAACTTCTGTACCTTCGATAGTTTCTCAGCCTTGGCCTAGTACACCTCGTACTCTGCCTCAAACGACTGCTACAACTGCCGCTACATCTGTTCAATCTACCCCACCTACTTCTGGAGTATCGACAGCTCTGGTTTCTACTGTTCCTGTATCTACTCCTCAGACATCTTTACCACCGTCTGGATCTACGATTCAAACTTTGGCTCAGATGACAACCTGGTTTAAGTACGGTTGTCACAAGTCAACCACAATTCACCTATCAACCGTACCAGGGACAGTACCAATTCGGTCCTGTTGTCCAGCAGCTAGTTTATCAGTATCAACCGTATCCTGGGTACACTTATCAACAACCTCAACAACCCAGTATGGTTCGGTTAATCCTGGTTTTCCGAGAGGATACAATATCCCGAACGCGATTCTTATTCCTAGTTATTCTAGATATCCTCCTCCTAGGGCTAGTCTCATGACCTAGATTTTTAGGGATCCTAATTGGCATTTACCGTTTATCGCAACTTTGGACTTACCTGACTTGTCGCGCCTAACGAATGATCCCATTAACTATCTTCCGTTTTGGCCACCAATGCTGAATAAGTTGCCCAGTGACATTCCCAAGTTTGAAGGTAAATCAGGAGAGGACCCGTCGAACCATGTGATGACTTACCACCTCTAGTGTGCATCTAACTCCATCACAGATGATTCAATCCATCTTAGACTTTTCCAGCGCACTCTAATTGGTCTTGCGGCCAAGTGGTACATTGAGTTACCGCGAGGCACTTTTTATAATTTTAGTCAGTTAGCTACCTTGTTTTTAACTCATTTTCAGTTGCCAGTCCGATATGACAATGGCACGGAATTGTTAACTTCGCTAAAACAATCGACATCCACGTACATTTCAGATCATATTCATGAGTGGAGAAGTCTATGTCGTTTAGTGAAGGTATTTATTCCGGATCAGATCTTGGCTGAGTGGTTTGTAAAATCTTTGTTGCCAAAGATCACTGAAGATGTTGCTAAAGCCAGAGTTGTTACTGAGGAGCAAGTCATTGCTCAAGCACAGTACCTTGACTTGGTATATACTCAGTCGGGTACATTACACGAAAAAATCCCCGATCTTCCCAAGCAAAATCAAATCGCTGCAGCTCCTTCGGGATCTCATGCTGCTGACGGTATGATTGGTACATTTAACACTAAAAGTAAGAAGAAGTCCTCCAAGAATTCTTCTCCTATTATAACCTTACCTGATTCCCCAACAGGAGATTCTTCTGTAGAGATTTCCACCGATATTCATGTTGTAGAGTCATCTACAGCCAAATCGAAATCCGGTGGGAAGAAGAAAGGAAAGAAGAAGAATAAAACGGGCAAAAGTTCAAAGGAGAAACCTCAAAAGGCGGAATCCAATGACGAAAAGCGCAAACCTCGTTATCCTTGTCTCATTTGTGATGATGAATATTTTACAAGAGACTGCCCTCATCGTGCAGAGGTTGCGAAGATTGTCAAGGGTTCCCAAACTCCTGTTGTTTTGAAGGATCCTTTTCCAGATCAAGACAGTAAGATGATAGGTTCATCCTCGAGTGCCAATGAAGAACCCATACTGATGATGTCCCATGTTAGGATTGCGACTCTTCGCAAGATTATGGTAATAAGAGTCCTGTTGATGGTAAAGAAGCAGAATCTTCTCATTCTAATCCATCAACCTCAGCTCCCGGTTCCGATCCACTACAGATCGAGAAACCTAATCCAGACTTGGTAATCAAACCGCCCGCCAAGGGTATACTTTGAAAGTCAGCTTTCAATCCACATGCGAGAGTGGCTCAGAATTATAACAATGTTGAGGATTTAGCTGTTTCACCCTCAGAAATGTCAGCTTTGGAAGTGCTGCAATCATGCCCAGCACAACGTAAATTACTTTTGTCGGCTATAGGAGCTGTTGATGTTCAGAACCCGAACCTAATAATTTTTGATCTAGAAAATAGTACACCGCATTTGCCTCATCAAATGGCTTTCCAGATTCCAGTGATAGTCAAAAACAGGCCTATTCATTAGACTGTAATTGATGAGGGAGCCTAAACGTGTATTATGTCAATACAGTGTTGGAGATCGCTTGGTTCTCCTTCACTAAATCAATCCCCGATGATTCTAAAGGCCTTTGATGGTCGTGGGTTTCATCCTTTTGGCATTCTACAGGATTTGCCTATAGGGGTTGAAGGAAAAACCGTTAGTCTAGATGTGGAGGTGGTTGATGCCCCTCTAGACTACAACCTTCTCTTGGGTCGAAGTTGGTCTTACGCTATGACAGTGGTCGTTTCATCAGTCTTTCAAGTAATAAAATTTCCACACAATCGAAAGATCGTAACATTAGACCAACTGGCTTACTTTTCATCTAACCCAGCCTCTTCGGAGAGTATTCAACATGTTGGAAAAATGACTATCCCATATAAGGCTGTTGGAGTAGGATTAGTTAAAGATGCCGGTTTACTGGGAACTTTTCCTTTTCCTCCAATCAAGGCATCATATTCATTTGCAACCATTCATATGATTACATCAGACACCATTGTTTATGATGATCCTTGGATCATTCCTTCTGAATCTGAGATAGACTCATTTGGTGATTCCATGCCTTTGAGTCCATATGAAATTGCCTATGAAGCCGTGCAGTCTTTTGCCAATGACTTGATGAATGTGGTCCGTGAGGAATAACTTTTCACATCAACCTCAGATTTAACTACGTTTTTTGAACTTGTTCACTCTGATGAGCAAATTCGTGAAATCCTATGTGTAGATGATTTACCATGGGAAGATCTCCATCACAGATCTTCGTTTTTACCTGAGGATGATCGTTTTGAAAATGATTTCTCATCAATTTTTACAACTGAATATGTCAAGGAACCTCAGAATCCAATGAAACATCCCGATTCAGAGTTAAATTTGGGAAACATCTCTCGAACTATTCCTATTGACATTTTGGTTAAGCCCGGAATTGTTAAGAACATTCATATAGGTGCCTCGTGTACAGATGACGAAATTCAATTATATAAGGCCCTATTTCAAGAATTTCGCGACGTGTTTGCCTGGTCCTATGAGGAAATGCCAGGAATTGATCCCGCGATTGTTGTTCATGAGATCAAGATTTACTCGGACGCTAAACCCATCCGGCAATGTTTGCGTCAGATTCACCCACGAAAAGCTGTTGCAATTAAAGCATAAGTTGAAAAACTGTTGAAAGCAGGTTTCATTTATCGGATCCCGTTAACGGATTGGGTATCGAATATTGTTTCAGTTAACAAAAAGCAGGGAACAATAAGATTATGCATCGACTATAGGGACATTAATCGAGCATGTCCAAAGGACAATTACCCAACTCCTTATATCGATCAAATCATTGATAATTGTGCCCGCAGCAAAATATTCTCCTTTATGGACGGTTTTTCCGGATACAATCAAATCAACATTCTACCTGTCGATCAACCAAAAACGACTTTCATTTGTCCATGGGGGACATTTTCTTATTGCAAATTACCTTTTTGGCTTAAGAATGCCGAAGCAACTTTTCAAAGGGTGATGTCTTATGCGTTTCATGACATCAAGAACATTATGCAACCCTATCTCGATGATTTGCCTGCTCATTCATTACATCGAGCTGATCACCTCGTCCATTTACGAGCAATCTTTATGAGGTGTAGGCATTATCGTATTCAGTTGAACCCATACAAATGTGTCTTCTGTATAGAAATAGGTCGATTGCTGGGGTTTGTAGTTTCGAAAATCGGCATTCGCGTTGATCCCTCGAAGGTCGAAGCTATCATCAAATTGCCTCCTCCTTCGAGTCTTCGCCAACTCCAAAGTTTGCAAGGGAAAGAAAACATTTTACGACGATTCATTCCTAACTATGCCGAGTTTACAAAGGGTTTTACCCGGTTGTTGAAGCAAAACACTCAATTCTATTGGGATGAGATAGCTCAGAAATCTTTTGATGCACTCAAACACACGTTGACCCATGCACCGTTGTTGCATCCTCCCAACTACAACCAGGATTACTTCTTGTATCTTGCCGCCTCTCATTCCACCATTGGAATGGTCTTAGTTCAGGAAGATGAATCAGGAACTGAACATGTGATCTATTACCTTAGTCGAACGTTAAATCCAACTAAGCTAAAATACTCACATGTGGAGAAATTGGCATTGGCAGTCGTTCAAGCTGTCCAACGTTTTCGTCACTACATTTTACTACTTAAAACTACTGTAATTTCGGATTGCAACCCTATGATCTACATTTTGACCAAGAAATTGCTAGGGGGCAAGTACTCTAAATGGATTGTTATCCTGCAAGAGTTCGACTTGGAATTTGAGAAATCTAAGTCTAAGAAATCTTTAGTTTTTGTGGAGTTAATGTGTGACTTCCCGCATGCTGACACAAAAACTGTGGCGAAGGAGCCCATTGCAGACGAATCCTTGTTTCTAATCAGCACTTTAGATCCGTGGTATGGGGATATCATCATTTATCTCCAAAGCCAATCCTTTCAGCCAGAAATTTCAAGGTCAGAATGGGGTATCGATTTTATTACATGTAACCCTCACTCGGTCGGGGGGCATGCATATATCATCCTTGCGGTAGATTATTTTACTAAGTGGGCCGAGGCGATGCCTACATTCGAGGCAGATGGCAAGACAGCTACAATTTTCGTGTTCAATCATATAATTGCTAGGTTTGGTGTCCCGCAAGCGATAATCACTGATCATGGGCGTCATTTTCGAAATGTTATGATGATCGAACTTACAGGCCAGCTTGGTTTATGTCATGATAGTTCAACCCCTTATTATCCACAAGCGAATGGTCTGGTTGAGTCCATCAACAAAGTTTTAGTTATCACGATCCAACGAATCATTGGGATTCATCGGTCAAATTTGCACAACATGCTATTTTCAGCGCTTTGGGCGTACCGAACATCAGTAAAAACATCAACAGGGTTCACTCCTTTCCAACTAGTCTATGGTTTGGAAGTCGTGTTACCCATTCAATGCGAAATCCCGTCACTGCAAATGGCCATCAAGTTACTTCCAGCCACTTCCGAAGAGGAAAATCATTTGTTATACTTAGCTCAATTAGATGAGAATCGACGTGATGCTGCATTGGCGATCGAGACTCACGCAAAATGAATGAAAGCTCAGTATGATCGAAATGTGACCCCTCGAAATTTTTCGGAAGGAGATCTAGTCTTAGTTTATGATCAAGCTAATGATCAATTAGGCGCTGGAAAATTCGTTCCTATGTGCCATGGTCCCTATGTTTTCAAGCGAAAGCTAGCCAAAGGGGCTTATGAATTGGTAGACTTTGATGGGGACTCTTTGGGTAAACCCAGAAATGGCCTTTACTTGAAGAGGTATTATGCTTAAAAGAATGGGTATGGAGATTTTTTTAGTTAGGATATTTTTTTCTTTCTAGCTGGTGTGTTTTAGTTTGAACGGTGTGCTTGGCTTAGAGAGTGTTTTTTCGTCATTATTCCTGCTTATCTTGGTTTTACTCTTGATATTGCAGATGTCGATGACTCTCCAAACATACATTGGTTTCGTTGATGGTGCTTGTCGTAATACACGGAACATCTCTTCCGCAGCCTGGGTTATCTATTCGCCCTCTGACGAGTTAGTATCTATGCATGAGGTAAGCCTCGGTAAAACAACGAACAACATTGCTGAGTATAGTGCAGTGATTGAGTTATTGTTTCAATCTATTTTATTTCGGATTCGAAGTTTGATAGTGAGGTTAGATTCTGAACTCGTTGTATTACAGCTTAATAGAGTGTATGCCATTAGAAATCCAGTGTTATTAAGATTAATTTTGAGAGTGCATCTCTTGGAATGTGAATTTGATTACATTGAATATTAGCATATTCTGAGATCTTTAAATACATTACCAGATGCAACTGCTTCTCAAATGTTAAATAGACATTTGCAATAATCGTACATGTAAAATTAAAATCATTCCATAACATGATTAACAGGATAAGCCAGTAATAGTGATATATATATAACAGTGTGTCAAAAAATACATCATCTTCGATCATAGGTTGAAAAACACCTTATGACCGGCAAAAATGATAAGTACAAAAAACAAAAATGTCACATGTGCCCATAATAGGCGATCATCCTATCATTGGTGATGATCTCTATAAGAAACCACTGCATGGGCCACCTTGCAAAGGAACCTCCTAAAAGGTCCCGGGACTCCAATCACATAGCGCTGAAGTCGACGAGGAATGTCGTCTATAGTGGTCTCAGGAATATCTCCTGTCAAGCACTCGAGATGACCCTCCAACTCGGCCAAAACCTCTGCTGATTCGTCCTGTGGGGCTGGCGCAGGTGCAGCTGGTTGCCTCCTCTTGAAAGGCCGGAGAGCGGCTGGTCGCTGTGGACCCACATCTGCATTTGAAATTTTTACTATCAGTTTTGAGACGATGGAAAAACAAAAAAAAAAATTAAAATAGGAAAATGTTGAAAAGGATTTTACCTGACTCGTCCCACTGCTCTCCTGGTGGAAGAACCATGTCTGGGTCACCACGAAAATCTATCCCAGCGTAAGGAAAGTCCTGAATGGAAAAGACCTGGTTTTCCAGCCATTGGAAATACTCAGGTTTGAACCGAGCAACCTCTGTCCTCTCGTCCGGGTGACGGGCCATGACTGCGACCCATCGCATCAGTTTGGGCTCTCGAGGAAGCCCAGCTCCAACTGTAAGGTGCTGTGGGATCAGCATAGGAACCCTCTCCAGGCCAAAACTCACGACCAAAGCCCCATAACCAAAGGTCTTTAGTCGTCCGTTCTTGGCCCTAGTCAGTTGGCCTTTGACATTGACCAACACGGCAACGCACCAGTTGAAGATGGTGCCTCGAAAGCAATCAACTGCCATACGCATCTGGGATCCGGTGGCAATATGTAATGCGGCAGCTCCGCAAAGTCTGGTGACAATAAATGCAATCACCATGAGTTCAGGACGGGATATGGTCTTTATGTCTATCCCTTTGTCTCTAGCCTGGCTGTTGCAGTACTCTAGCCGGAGGCTATCGACAGACTGGCCACCTGGCCTAGTCCCGTGCAGAGTCAAGTCTTCGCCTCTCTTAGGCAAACCGGTCAAGAAATAAATGTCCGCTAGCTCGATTTCAAGCTGCTGGCCGCCAATGAAGAAGCACTGGTCCTGTATGCTCCATATGTCAACCAGCCACTGTAAGAAATCCACCTGAGCCCTCATGCCAGGAATGGCCCAGAATTTGTATAATCCGCACGCCCTCAAAGCATCAAGTGAAGGCTGATGATTCCATGCGGCAGCATCCACGTCCTCATGCTCTCATTCACGCCAATCTAGCATGATGTACTCTCTGCATCAAGTATAAAGATTAATTAAATTGCTAGAAAATATTTTGATTGGTCCATTTTTGAGAGTTTTTGGGTTCAAAACCCTTGCGGCGGGGTACGCACCCTCCGGGTTAGACACAGTGCGTGGGACCGCACTTTGTGTACACGGAAGGTGCGGACCCCGAGCTTTTTCCCAATGGAGAAAAAGTCGGGGTCTGTGGGTCCGCAATAGTAAACCTGCGGGCCCCCGCGCGCGGGTTTTGCGCCTAAAATCCCTCCCAAAAATGAAATGAAGGACTAAAACAAAAAACTAAATAGTTGAAAATGAAGAGTAGGATGATGTGGATTACCTGGAGAAGACAACGCTCGATTCCGACGGTTGGATTTTTCACAATCTTCACGGGAAGTTTTCTAAGCAAAAGCACTATTTTCTCACCCAAACTCAAATGGTAAAAATGAATTGACAAAGGCCCTTTTTATAAGTTTTTTGAGTAAATAAAATGAAAATTTGTTTATGTTTCACTTTGAAAAGGTATTTTGCGACGTTTTTATCCATTTCAAACACATATGAGTAATGCTTGTGTTTTTGTGCAGAATAAAGGATTATTCAAGAAAAATCTTTCATTTTCAACAGAAAAACATGTAGAGTCATCTTTAAGCTCTTTTCTGACTCCTAAAACATGAAAATATTGTCGAGTGTTTCTTTTAAACTCGTTAAAACGGAATTAAAATACGGTCCACTTACAACTCTTTTCCGACCGTAAAAACATGAAAAGATTGTCGGATTTTTGTCATTTCAAATTTGATATTGGTTATAAAACGACGTGTCATTGATCGCTTTTTTACTTTTTCGGGTCAAAGGCACTAATAATGAAAAGTACTCCTTGATCGTAAAAGATCAAGCAATTCTCTCAAGTATTATTTTATACTTTTTCGGGCTTGGGAGACACAAATTTACGAAAAAAGTCAACCTTGGAGTCTTCTTAAGTTTTTTCAGACTCTCTAAAAATTGAAAAATGCCGAGTTTCTCCTATACTGGACTCGTTAAAATTTCATAGTAAAGGACCTTTTCAATTACAAACAGGGACGAACCACTCCTTCTTAGGGTTCGAACTGAAACTAAGTTGGACTCATTCGAAGGATGAGCTTATAATCAAGAAAATGTTATCCTCCTCAAGCTTGTCAAAAATAAAGAGGTACTTGCCAGAAATGGTGGGGGAAAAGAGAGAAAAATGAGCCTGTTTGTCATACTTTGTAACCACTCTTGAACACGACACTTTTATTCACCTGGGTTGGGAAATCCTTTGCCTAACAGTTGATCAAACCACATTGAAAGTCTTCAGCCGGTTTTTGGGTATTAACTTTGGGTCAATTGTCAACAAACCATCTGTCGTGTCATTATGTATTCAAGAGGTCACTGCCAATAAGCCATTCATCTGCAAAATATCTGTCATCCATCTTGACCATCCCTGAGTCAGTTCTTGCAACTAAATTTCTTCAACTTGTTCTATGATTTCGTGTTGTGGGCTTGCCTACGACGGATCGCTTTCTATCGACATCAGCTCATTATCTAGAAAGATGATCTAGGAATCATCAGTACCTTGAGATCTGCATGCATCAATGGCAGGTTTCTCACCTTTGATGACAATTTACATCATTGACTTTCGATCAAAGGATTCCGTGACATGCTCGGCATCAACACATTTATTCGCATCTCATGGATTGTACTAGGTACTTTGAGAGCCATTGACATCACTGGTGGTTTCTCTCACACTTCTTAACAGTTTACATCATTGACTGGTAATCAAGTGGTTTCTACCATGTTCGACATCAACACATTCATTCGCATGGATAGAATCGTACTGTTTCGGGAAGTAGAAATGAAGACCCTGGATCTAGTTTCCATAATCCAGGCTGCGAGGAATTTTGTATTCATTATATAATGGACTATTCATAAATAGATGGCTACGCCCATACTGTGTCCACATGAGTCTATACTTGTGATGTTTTACAAGATCATTCCTATATCAGAGCAGTAGTTAGTTTTTCTAGTTAGTTTTCATCTGAGCATGGGAATGCCTACCTCAGCGATGATATGATCTCATTTATATATTTTGCATTGAATTTTTTTACAGGTTCCAACTAGGTTCTCCACAAGATGATCCTCGAAATGATAAAGTACTTCACTCTTCCTAAATGATAAGAAATCCTCATCTACTACAGACTTCGCACTTTAGGGGGCAATCTGTTACACAAAAATATCGTCATCATGATTATTTGCAGTCAGTATGGGTCTATCATCACTTGTACTATCCTCCTAAGCAAGTCTCAGACCTCAGCTCTTCAAATCAAGCTTTGGAAATGAGAGAAAGACATTAAAAATCAATGTAACTCTGGTTCTGCACTTTCTCTCATGGTCACCTGCGGTCCCGCACCTTCTGTGTACAAAAACTACGGACCTACCCGCTCTGTCCCTAATGGTGTAGGTCTGGACCCCTGTGAAAGTCAAAAAGCGCAAGTTTTATCTTAAAAAACTCACTTTGGGTTAATTCTAGAGGTTTCTAGAAGGAATTTTGACGTGGATTGTTCGCTCAGAGGTGGTTCATGCATCCCAAAAGAGAAGGAGCTAATCCCTTGATGAGAGGAGCTATCCCTTTGAAGGAGGGTTTTATCCCTTTGAAGGAGGACCTAGTAACCTCCCTCCATTTCACTATAAATACAAGCATTGGGCTGGTAGCTAGAGAGGTTAGAAGCTGAACATTTTTGAGGGTAAATGCTGGTGAAATCAAGACTTCCTAGTTAAGCCTAAAGAGGAGAGATCACATACCTTTTTGGTTTCATTGGGGAGTGATTGAAATGTCAAAGTAGAGGAGACTTCTTGCTGGACCCTAGGAGGAGCTTGTACAGCGTCAAGGCAAAGGTTGTAAAGTTCTTCTTCTTTTGAATTAATACAATCAAACTCATTTTTCTCAACAAGTATCTTATGTTATTTGTTTCATGGACTCCTTGACTTTCATGTTAAATATGTTTTAATGCAATTGGCTTTTCAGGTGCTATTTAATTTGTTTGCCTTGTTTGTGTTTGCAGATTCGTGAAAAGGAGCTCATTTGGATCGAAGGAGCAAGGGCATCCACAAGCTAGCGTTGGACCTAATGTAGGCCCTAAAAACACTTGTTTGCTATTGTTCATAAAAGCATATTTAGAGAAAGATAGTGTCTGGTTGGTTTGCTTGTCATTAGGTCTTCTTTAGGTTCTAGGAAGGTCTATCTTGTCCGCAAGATCGACTTATTCCATGTGACACGATCCATGTGAGAGATGTTCTGGAGTTGAACATGGAAAGACATCCCCTGATTACCAGTCAATGATGTAAGCTGTTAACAGGCGCGAGAGGAATCACCGATAATGATGATGACCCTCAAGGTACTGTAGTACAATTCATGTGGTGTGAATAAGGGACTTGGCATCAAACACCACGCAAAATCTTTCGGTCAAAGGCCATTGATGTAAACCTGTCGCCGGAAGTGAGAAACTTGCCATTGAGGCATGCAAGCTTCAAAGTACTGAAAGGGTTGTTCCTAGATCGACTTCTTGGATAATGAGCTAATTTCAACAAGAAGAAATCTGTCATAGGAGGGCCTTAATGAATCCCACATCAATGACATGGAACGGAGAAAATTATTTTAATGGAGGTGAAAACGATCTGGTGACATAAGGTTCAGGGTGGCGGTCATGAAAGAATGGCACGTGAATGTATTGCAGTGGCTGAGACACAGGTGAATTCTGTGAGCGACTTCTCTTGAACATATCAACGACATTGACATGATGGATCGGTAGCATTAACCCCAAATATGGGTGGTGTGACGGAACCATGGTGATGTGACCAGTGAATGGAACAACCCAACCCGACTCGGATGCGGAGTGAAAGTGTCATGTTCAAGAGCGACTTGCTACCGATAACGTTTCTTCAAGTTTTCTTCCCAATTTTCCCCAGTCATTATTGACCAGTACCTGTTTATTTTTGTCAAGCTTGAGGAGGATAACATATCCTTATTCTATAATTTGCCCTTTGGGCAAACCCATCGCTATTTTTTAACGAGCCTAGTGATAGTGAAACTCGTTCTTGTCTATACGGGCAAGTTTGTCGCTATTCGGTTTTAACAAGTTTAATGACAAGGATAACTCAGTCATTTTGAATTTTAGAGAGTCTGAAAAGGGACGTAAAGAAAACTCCAATAATCCTTTTTCGTCATATAATCCCTTGAGTTCGAAAAAGTATGAAACAATACAAAAGGGATGGATTTTCGATACTTTTAACGAGCCGAACAAAGCAAGCACTCGATCTTTTTGTGTAATAATCCCTCAAGTAGAAAAAGATTAAAATCTAAAGGAGGGATAGCACTTCCGGTCCCTTTAATGAGCTGGAGTGGCCAATGGATCGGAAATATTTTCATATTTTACGAGTCAGTTGAAAAGAGCTTAACGAAGACTCGTGTTTTGAGGAACGAATGATAAATATGGGTAGTAGCTGATTCCAGGTAAGGTTTGGAATTTTCCAATCACGGCAATGTCACAAGGATGGCTAACAGGATCGCTCTTCGCAGCTGTTCCTCAAAAGGGTAAACAATCATATGGAGGTGAATGATCGGCCAAAACAAAGTGGAGGTCATGATGAGAACACGACCAAGGATTCAAAGGCAGATGGTAATACATTCACCATGGTTATTTACCGGAGAATGTTTCATTTTTTAATGAGCTTAAACTCTAGGGGAACATTTGCTCATTGCTTATGTTTATTTTTTAACGAGCTTGAATTCCGCGTTAAAACTGCTGGATAAAATGGTCATTGATTGTCTTGATTTTACCATTGACAACTTTGTTCTTTCAACGGTTGTACTGCTTGCTCAATTGCTTCATCAAACTAGTTAGAAATGAACAATATATGTTTGAAAAAATGAGTTAAAACACTAATATTTTACTTGAATTACGTGAAAAGTAATTTAAAAGTGATTTTTACTTCTCATTTACCATTCCATTTGAACTTTGGTTTGTTGGAGCTTTGGAGGTGCTTTACCCCTTGATTTTCACTAGCTAATTCTGGGATATTCTGTGGACAATTCTCGGTGCCGTCTGGACTAGGTAGGAGCTAAACCTGAGCTCTTTAATTTCATCCTTTCCAGTTTGCATTCTGAGCATGTTTTCTGGTTTTTCTGAGCCTCTAGGGTTTGAAAAACTTGCCCTGGCTCCATCGCACCTCTTCTACATCGAAAGGTGCGATGCATGCTGGCTTGGCCATTGGCCAGTCAGCATGCATCCCACCTAGAACACTGCTAGGGGTGCGATTGGCGCAAAGAGGGCCATTTATGCACAATTTTTCATGGAAATTTTTGCATGTTTCTCACCAAATCAGGACCTTGACTCTTGTCTTGTTTGTTTCAGAGACTCATTGGAGCAAAATGCAAGTTACATGGTGATAACATGAGCATGAAGAAGAGGACATGCTTGCTTTACATGATCCGATTACGGTAAATGCACTGCGAAACTGTGGCCTGTTCAAGTTCTTCCGCGTCTCTTGCATGAGGCAACAAATTAACTTGTTGTAGTATTTTCTTGATGCATGGGATCCTACCACCTAGGTGTTCCAGATTAGGGGCAATTCCATCCCCTTGATTGTCATGGACATCTATTTTTTGACCGGCTTATCGAGGCGGGGTGCCCCTATCTCATTATCAAGTTCGGCCCGTGGGGGTGAATCTGTGAGAGATTACATTCGCAGTTATTGCAGAGAGGGATATCAACCGAGTAAGGATGGCAAGATCATTATCCAAGATGTCACTGACAGGTCCCTGAGGACCATTCTGTTCACTTTTGCTAGACTAGCTGGTAGTGCGGCACTTCATGTGGCCAATAGGTCTTATATGCAGTACGCCTTGGAATGCCTTGAACCAAAGTTGTTCAACTGGTGTGATGCAGTACTCTCTGTGATGAAAGAACAACTGACCAAGGTGAAAAATGGAAGATTGAAGAACTTTGGATATGGTTCTATCTTGACAGCTTTCGCCTTGGAAGAGATCCCGCTGATGCAGCTGCAGTATGTTTCACTTGGTTTACCTCCACTGACTGAGCCACGGATGCAGAGATGGGTTGACCTTATGGCCAGACATGCTGGTCAGTCCCAGATTTCTTTCTTTGATACCTTTTTTGAGTGGTTCAACCGTCAGCAGATGGTTTTTCCCTAGTATCCATATGCTGGTATGGACTTCCGAGGTGATCCAGATTTGGTACTGCCTGCTGGCGAGCAGTGGGGTGTCATCGATAAATTCTTTGACCATTTCTTTGTTTATAATTTCTCTTTATAATGTTCTTGTGCTTTCTTCCATCAGGACTAATAAAAACTCATGTGCTCATGCAGATTTTGGACCAGTTCGACCAGTAGTATGCCTGAGAGCGCCAGCTGCCGCTCTAGTAGGAGAGGGTGCGGGAAGGGCTATCCTTCACGACCTTTATGTGTTCGAGACTCTTTCAACATTGCAGGATCAGGTCGAGGACCTTACTCTTGGTATTCCGGACGTGAGGACCGACGAGCTACCCCTGAGGTTGCAGCGACATACCACTTGTGTGCCGAGTCGGTGGACTAGGCTTTTACGCATGATTGCATAGGCGGTGACTTTTTATCACTAGCATCATTAGACTAGGGTGCCCCCTAGCATTTTGAGTTTTGGGTCATTTGACCAATTTTGTCTTGGTTACAAAACATTATGTGTAAACCATAAATAGTTATATATATATTTTTTATTTTCGAAGTTTTATTTTGGTTAAGTTACATGATCCTGATGCAAATACTGATGAAATGCTTCTTTTTATAAATGTTGCAAATGTCTATCTAACAAATAATTTGCCAATGAGTATGTTAATGTGTTTACGTTTCTAGAAATATGCTGATATTGAATGAAATCAAATTTCCTTTCCAAAATCTTGACCCTTAGGAACATACGATAGATAGCTAGATTTCGGATGGAGTAGATACCAGTGAGTTGTAGTATGACGAGCTGTGAGTCTAGCCTAACAACAAGTCGGCTTATGCCATATGTGATGGCATCAGAGAGAAGTTCTATCAACGCGCGATATTCAGTGATGTTATTTGTTGACCGACCAATACATACCCCTCTGAAACATACTAACTCGCCACTTGGATCAAAAATGGCCTAGGCCGCAGAAGATAGGTTCCGCGAACTAGGACTCGCTCTGTCGGCATATCCAACGAAAGATTCCAATGGGTCCGACATCTACGACAAATGTAAAAAGTGGATTACTTGACCAAAACAATTACTCTTAGCGAAAACAAAAATCTAACAAAAGCACATAGGTTACCACACTGAATCATGCGTAGTAACACTTAAGGTACAACCCGTTACGGGGTTGTGCCAGTGGAATCCAGTGATAATCCATTAACTCATAGGCTCCTTTTGCTAACACTCGCTTAACAATATAGGGGCCCATCCATAAAGACTTGAACTTACCTGCTCCCAATTTATCGGATTCCTGGTCATAAAGTAAGACTGAGTCACCTCCTAAGAAGACACAGGGTTTTACATTCTTGTCGAACTGTGCCTTGACTCGTTTCTTATGGGCTTCGTTAGCCAAAGCGGCATCACGATGGGTTTCATCCAATTGGATTAGTTCCAAGAAATGAGCTTCCTTTTCTGAAGTTCCGGGGAGAAGGTCGACTACGAGTTTGAGGGATGAGATTTCACACTGAAGTGGTAAGATTGCTTCTAGGCTATACACCAGTTGAAAAGGTGTAAACCCGGTTGCATTTCTTACCGATGTTTGGTATGCCCACAAGGCTGAGTACAGGATTAGGTGCCAACTCCTTTTGTGGACTCCAATCATCCTTTGTAGCATCCGCTTCAGGACTTTGTTGATTGCTTCAACTTGTCCATTGGCCTGTGGGTAATATGGAGTAGAGATGTCGTGGGACAACCCTAATTTGGCAGCCAGTTCAACCATCATGTGATTACGAAAATGAGATCCATGATCTGTGACTATAGCCTGTGGAACACCGAATCTGGCGACTACATGATTAAAAAAGAAAAGGGCAGTTGTTTCGCCAGTGTTATCTAATGTACGCATCGCCTTGGCCCATTTGGTAAAATAGTCTACGGCAACTATGATATACCCATGCCCGCCAGTCAAGGTGGGGTTACATGTCATGAAATCAATGCCCCATTTGGCGAATCACCCAACAGCAGCTATCGGTTGCAGAGGAGCGGGTGGTTTTCTGGTTTTGCTATCGAAAATTTGACATGCATGGCAACTTCTGATTGTGGTTATGCAATCTTTGAACATTGTTGGCCAGAAGTATCCTGCTCGTAAAAAAAATTTCACTGTAACGTAACCAGATTGATGCCCCCCACACGCGCTAGAATGGCAATCATTGAGGAATTATTTGGCCTCCTCGTGGGTCAGGCACCTCATCAGAACTGTATCGACACCACAACGGTAGAGTGTATCACCGACGATCATGTAGTCTTTTGATTGGTATCGAATACATTTTTTTTCCAAGCGGGAGGTATTAGACCTATATTTTTGGGTTTGAAGATAGATGATTATATCTCCATACCACGAATTGCTTGAAGATATCAGAAACAATGATTCATCCACGATGGTTTCTTCGGATGTTTCATCATTGAACAACGATGGGAGATCGCATAGTAATTCCGCGAAAACCACGGATTTCATTGATTTTGATTTTACGAATTCCAGATCAAACTCTTGGAGAATTGCTATCCATTTTGAATATTTGCCCCCCAGCAACTATCGTGACAATATATAATTCATGGGGTTGCAATCTGACAAAATGGTAGTTTTTCGAAAGAGGACATAGTGTCGAATTTTTTGTATCGCTTGAATAGCTGCGAGAGCCAGCTTTTCAACATAGGAATACTTGCTTTCTGTATCATTTAAGTTTCTACTCAAATAAAGGATCGTATCCTTTGTGATTAAAGGACACCAGATTAGAATCCTTTGGGTGTATCCCACCTATAGCTGATAATAAAGCCTGCTTTTGGGATGGGCAATTCTGTAGTACTTCAAGTGTCAACATAGCAGATGGCAATTGGGCCAGATCTTCCACTATGTTATAATGCCGTGCAGCTCTGGCACGAGGATTAAATGTCGATTTTTCGAACTACTAGGTTGATCCTTATCCTTGTTGTTCGACAGTTGTGGATTCTCGTAATCTTTATTCCTTGTCGATATCAAAGCATCATTTCGCTATTTCGAAACCGACAACATCAGTACTTGGGACGGGGAAGCATTTTCACTAGCAACCAGATTTGTCCCTGGATTTGGAAACGGATCAGTTAATACCGCCGAGGCTTTTGAATTCTTGAAGGATCTTGCTCAGCTTTATGTGGACAATCTCTTGTCCAGTGATCCTCATCACATATTAAGCATGGAATTTTTGGTTTCCTATCTCCAGGAGGGTTTGCAGAAGAATTTTCAAGTGATGATTCCTTTTGTTTCTTCTTCTTCCCTTTGTTTTTCTTCTTGCCTCCTGGTTGCTCGGTTTCTTTGCCTTTATCAGTCGAGACGACATTTACTTCTGAGGCGAGAATTTTTTATTTTTCATTTTGACTGGAAATCTTACAGGCCTTTTTAGATGTAGCCTTTGTCGATTTCGTGTTTGTCGTACCAATCACACCATCGCCGGCATGAGAGTCATTGTTCGATTTAGGAGGAGGAGGGACGGAAAATTCTGATCTGGGAGTGTCAAGGATTTTATTGTAGAGCGTGCCAGACTGGGTATAAATCAAGTCTAAATATTGCGCACGAGCAAGTACTTGCTCTTCAGTCACGACTCCTCCTTTTGCCACATCTTCTATAATGGAAGGTAATAATGACTTAATAAACAATTCAGCTAAAAGCAGATCAGGAACATACGTTTTTACCATTTTACGACGATGTCGCCGCTCATGAATATGATCAGATATGTGAGTGGCCGTTGTTTGCTTGAAATTGGTAAGAAGTTCTGTTCATGTTTCGTACCTTATCAGTAACTAAAAATGGGTTAAAAAGGTTGTGGCTAGGGCACTGAAGTTGTCAAACGAAGCTCTGGGTAACTCAATATACCACTTTGCTGCTGGACTAGCTAATGTCCTCTGAAAAAGGCGAAGTCTAATCGAATCATCGTTTAGGGTGTTTGATGAACACCACAAATGAAACGTCATCACATGATTTGATGGGTCTTCACCCAGATTTCCATTAAATTTAGGAATATCTAACGGGAGTTTATGTGGAATCATTGGCCACCAAGGGGCGTAAGCAATTGGATCGTTTGTTAGCAAATTTAGATTTGGTAACTCTAAAGTTGCCACAAAGGGTAACTGTTGATTCAGGTTTGGCGAAGCATACCCAGGATATGACAGAATTTCCTGAGCAGTTGGTCTTTACATACCAGCATAATGCATTTCATGCTGGTAACTTTGGTAAAGTTGATGGGCATAACCATTATAGAATGGTTGATTTTGACCGTTTTGAATATACGGCTACCCACTATTTGCAAATATTTGTTGCTCAGATCCTTGGTATACTTGTTGGAATTGTGGTTGTTGGTATTGCACCAGCCATGGTTGCGAAGCCATGTGTTGTTGTCCAATACTGACTGTTTGAACAAGATGAGGGGTAACTGTACCCATTTGGGCCTATGTCATTCCACTAGTTGGTGATTGTGGTTGAGTCGCAGGGACAAGAGGCTGTTGCATTACAACCTAAGAAACCTGAGGTTGGCATACAACAGGCAACGCTTGTACTTGTGACACTGTCACGATAGCCGACGTAGTTGGTATATTTGACATAGGTAAACATTGTTGCATTGAATATACAACTCTTGGTTGTTGAGGCAGTATTGGCACCCAACCGCTAGATGTAATTCCAGCATAACCTAAATTTTGTTGTGAACTCACGTATGGTTGTCCTCCCGGAGGTGACAATGAAAGGGTATACTGCCCCCCATACAGCGGTAATCCGGTACTCAAAGGAATTGTTTGTCCTTGAGAACTGGACTGCAAAAATTGACACCCTGGAGGATCAATTTGCTGAGACTCAACGTAAGAGTTCTCGGATACTATTCCAGATGAACAAATAGGAACAAACCATACTATAAAAATAGCCCCTAAGTGGGCCCCTTCTAGTGATTGAGAGCTAGTTGGGACAGATGGTATGTCCGCGAACATTGCTGGAGTGACAGCAGGAAGTTCTGTCGTCGCTGTGTCATATGACACAGTCCTAGATGTCGACGATTGTTCAAACATTTCTAGTCTATCCAAAAGATTGCCTAGCAATTCTACAGGAGCTTCCGATAATGGTAGACTAATTTCTGATGAAGAAGGATATAGGGTGATCCCAACTCCAAACTGTGATGGAGTACTAGATGGAGGATCCTCCACAATCTCTTCTATAGCATCAGACCAGGTGGAAGAGGTAGACCGGCAGGTCCGTAGAATATTTCTGGTGCCGAAGAAGGTATAGAATCTGCAATGACAGATGTTTGGGGAATAACACCTTCTGAATCAACTGTAGATGGAGCTGGTTCAACAATACAAGTGTTTACCTTCACACTAGGATCAGTTCTAATGTCCTTTGGTGGTTCCTGAACTTCTTCTGTAAAGGCAGGGATACCAGAAATGTTTGGAGTAACCGGAGTCTCCGATGGTGTTGGAACACTTGTTCTAACTTTACCAGGGGATTTGGAACTGGTTAAACGAGTTCACTTTGTCTGTAACAATTTCGATTCTAGGGACAAAGACGGTTGACTCGTAAGCCTCCGTGAACAATGGGGTTTCAATTGACTTTCTTCCACGATTGCAGATTACTCGATCAACTAAAAATCAAGGGGAAGTATGTTTCTGAATTAGATGAATTTTAGATGCTTTGACACAAATTGTTTTTTCAATTTTTAAGAGTCGAGAAAAAAAAAAAGATGACTCTAGCCGCCTTCAATTTTTAATGAGCCTAAAGTGACAAGTGCTCAGATGGGCCTTTCCACTAAGGAGTCTGAAAAGGAACGAAAGGGACTACTCTATAAATCTAGACAGAGGGATTGCCAAACCAATCACAAAACTGCATAATAATTTCTACGGTACAACAATCAATCTTCTTGAATGCTGTGTTCAGTGCATTGCGATCGATAGGGTGGCAGACACGACTTCCTATGGATAAAGGATAAAGCCTATTGTGGTCTCCCAATATATACTCGATGGTACGTGGGAGCACAAGTCCGTACTGGCACTTATCATCTCAAGGTGGAGGAATCACCCAACCAACAATGAGAACAACAGTTACCAGGCTTAACGACGTCGGAATAAGTCTCTAGCCTACACTTCTAGATGTTGTGCATCAGGTTCCAAAGCGTTTTTAGATTCATTAAATTTATTTTATAGTTGATCTTGCCTACGAAATTTGCCTTTCCGGTTTACCGCGTGATGTAGATGTACAATTCCTAAAATGCAATCTAAGATGATAAACAGTCGTTTAATCTTCTTTTTGCAATGAAAATCCTAGCTACTAAGGAAAGAGAGATGGTGTTCTTTCAACATAGAGTAGAGAGCATACACTATATGCACTGTCCTAAATCAAACCAACAAACAATCTAAATGCAAATGCATGTGCATGTATTTGTTTTCAGCCTTCTTAATGTGTGAATGATAAAAAGAAAGCTAAGCGCAAATCTGAATTATTTTTCAAA
The DNA here is from genome assembly GCA_031772625.1 of Pinus tabuliformis. Lineage (NCBI taxonomy): Eukaryota > Viridiplantae > Streptophyta > Pinopsida > Pinales > Pinaceae > Pinus > Pinus tabuliformis. The sequence goes on along the minus strand of CM062811.1, from coordinate 1,183,880,632 downwards.
GCGACGTTACTAACAAGTTTCTTTTCAAGAAAAAATGAGGACACCGACGACACTTTGCGATTTGGAAATGAAAACTTGCTTTCGACACTTGAAAAACTACTAATTCAAATCAAATACAAGAGTGACAGTGTAATCGACTATCAAGAAAAATCAGATTCTATTCTATGATTGAAAACGACACTTGTGACACTTTCAAATCAAGAAACGACAGTACGATTACGCTACTTCTTTGTAAAATAGAACTGAAAATGGCTCAAAATACATAAAATTATTTACAGTCCTTTGCACAATAGAGGCGGAATAATGGCAAGGGAGGGGGTTTCAACAGAGGTGTACGGACTACAGGCAACAAAACTCTTGAATAGATATGAAAAGAGTGAACACAGAAACCAAATCTAGGAGCAGGAAAGGCCTTGTCTGATCAGCGCACCTGTAACAGAGTGAACTGGAGATGAATCGCACCTACTACACTCGGGAAGTGCTATGCATCTAGAATTCACAGAAGAGACAGTGCGCTGGACCAGGGACGAGACTTTAACTCGGTTCCGGGTCACAGTTTTCAGCTCAGTTCAGGGATTTAGGCCGAGCAAGTGGTAATCAGTAAATCAATCACAGGGGTAGATCTAAAGAGGTTACTAGAGCCACCACAAGGGCAATTGGAGAGCTTGTAAATCAATTGTTCAGTTCATAAACAAAACCCGGAGATAGACTGAAGCAGCATTGATCTACTTTGCACTTACATAGCAAATGCAGTTCGAAGGCTAGCTGGCTTAACTTCAGGCTCCGTCTGTAAGTTTATAAAGTAAAAAAATGCAGATAAACAAACAATCTGTTTGCTCACCAGTGGAGTCACCATTTTGTTATCGGGAAAAATAGTGTCTATGTAGAGCTACTAGTCCCACTAAGGCTTGTAGCTACCTTAGAAACAAACAAACTAAAACTACTTTCGTTTTCCTTTATGAGAAATAGATAAGAGGGGAATAAGGAGACCAACCTCTGTCTTGCGCTTGGTTCCTTGCTCGATTCCACTCCCTTCTGATAAATCTTTGCTACTCGCTTCCTTGTCTACCCAGCTTCACAGAGCACCTGTAGAATCAAAGCATCATAGCACTATCCAAGAACATAGATCGATTATCATAAACAATATAGGACCATATATATATTGATCACACAAATGCACATAACATCAATCATACAAGAATGTGGAGGAAAACTTGAATACCTTTATTGATAATCAAGAAAGAGCAAAGAGGATTACAACCAATTGTTCTAACCCAGCATCATTCTCTCATCAAGAAAACCCTTCTTCACCTCATGAAAAGCTTAGATCACCCAAAACTATGATATTGCACCAAGAAACTAGCAGCACTTCCTTACAAGATACAAAATTCCTGCCTACGGATCTCTAGGATGAGGGATCCATATATAGATGTTTTCAAGGGGGGTGGGTCAGCGTTTGAGAGTTGATTAGTGTCCTCTCTTTGATAGTTCTTGATTCCACTTGGAGATTGATGATCTCTTACTCATCCCTAGGCAAATGCAGAGAGGCAAGTGTCACAGGAGAAGTTTCTAGAAGATTCCATGATCCTCCACCTTGCAGATTGACCCTGCCATTTATCCACTCTCGCCCATCGCACCCCATAGAAGGACTTTTCAAGATGCATCGCACCTACTGTGTGTATTTAGGTGGGATGAAACACACTTTGACCATGGAGCAGGTGATATGGTCCAATTTTGACCAGTTCTGAGTAGTTTTTCATGGAGAACTTTTGGGAGAAGATGTAATTAGTTGACCTTGTTATTTTAGAGGTTGAAACAACACTTCTAGGGACTTAAGAGCCCTTGGTTTATGGACATTTATGATTGGGTTTGTAGTTCCCAAAATGTCTATAACAACGATCTCTAGCCATCATTGCTTCTAAAGTAGAGGTTTCAGAATTTGACCTCTTCCTTGTCTCTTCAGACAACAAAGCTCCAACAAAATCATCAAATTCAAGGGTTTCTGATATACTTAGACTTATAGAAGTAAAAAATGATCCCATGACTCGGGAAACGAGCATAATAAAGTTATAGCTTTATCCTCTGATTCAAATTTTACTTCTATACTTTCTAATTGCAATAGGAGAGAATTAAAGACATTCAAATGATCAGTAATAGTTGTACCTTCCTTCATGCGTAGACTGACAATTTTCACTTCAAAAGAATCTTATTGGTTAAGGATTTTGTCATGTACAACTTCTCAAGCTTTTTCCACAAGCCAACAACAGTTTTCTCTGACACGATGTTAAACAAAACATCATCCACCAAACACAGTCGAATACCGCTCAGAGCTCTTCCATCCAATTCATTCCATTCATCATCTGTCATGGTGTAAGGCTGTTTGGATTTTCCCAATAGTGCCTTTGCCATGCCTTGTTGCACAAGTAGATCATGCATCTTCACTTTCCAGATTTCGAAGTTATTTTTGCCATTGAACTTCTCGATCTCAAAACGAGCACTTTGAGTTTTTACCATGTTGTAACAAACAGAATCTCCAATTCCAAATTAAAAAATATCTTTTCTTTATATTATAAAATGCCTCTGTCGTACCGTGTAATTACAATTTGAAAACAAAACAAAAAATTGTAGGTTTACCAGAGGGAAAAACTGCCTGGCACTCCTCAACAGCGGGAAACCCGCGCCTCAAACAAAATAAACTACCTGGCGCTCCTCGACGACGGAAGACCCACGCCCGAAAAAAATCCATGCAAGGTAGGAAATTAGCATGATTAACCCTTTCGTTTCTACGCCAATATCACTTTCTGGCGCGTTGGTGCCCTGGCACAACTGTTCCTGGAATTTCCGCGCCAATTGGTGCGACTGTCACTGAATAAAATGCGCCAGCCCCTTCTTCAACTCAAAATTGGCGCTGCTATTCCAGCCAAAACCACGCCAACCAAAAAGGCTTCACTTTCCGTGTCTCTGTCACATGTACCAGCTCCACAACCAGAGACCTGTAGGTAATGGGCCCTCCACGCTTCTGTTGCGTGCTCTGATACCAATTGTTAGACCAAACAATGCACAGCGGAAATAAAAATAAACATACATACACAACACATACAAAATCACAAACCATAACACAAAGATTTTAACGTGGTTCACCCAACCAATCTGGGCTACATCCACCAGAACAGAGGCATCGACAATCTTATTATTCAACAGGAGATTACAACGATTTTAATTCTTCACACATACTCTCAGCTCACCCTAGTTTCTCTACACACTCACAATCCTCTACGAGATTACATTTCTTATAGCTAGAGTATAAAACTAAATCATAAATTCCCTCACAACAAATATAGGATGCATTAACTCCTCCTCAAAAAATACTGGAGCTAATATAGAAACTAATCCTATTGTTGTCACATACATGAGATTTTTTCCAAAATTAATTAAAACAGAAAATCTCAACACAAAAATCCAACAATTTTTCACATGTTCCTTAGAGTTCGTATTTTGGAATGACGTTTTGAACACATTCAATATCAACATATTTCCAGAAATCTTAACACATTAATTGATTCTCTAGCGAATTATGTGTTAAATAGACATTTGCAACACTCTAAAAGAAATATTTTCAACTCACATCATCAGTTGAATAAGATTGCACATAACCATTAAAACTCTGAAAGTAAAATAGATAGGTGTTTTAATTTTTTTTTTTTTTAATTTTTGCCGAAGACACATTTGGTCATCTGACCCAAAAACTCAAAAATGAATACAAAATATCCTAAGTAGATCTAATTCTGCTCATGGTAACATGTCACAGCCTATGCTATCATGTGCAAAAGCCTCACCCAATGATTAGGAACACCAATAGTGTGGCATTGCAGCCTCTTAGGTAACTCCTCGATCCAGATATCTAGAATACCAAGGGTTAGTCCCTCTATATGATCCTGCAACTTTGCTAAGGTTTCACCCAGATCCAAGTCCTGGAGAACTACTCTCCTGATTTTTCTCCGTGCTGGCCCACCTGCAACCTGTTTGTGTACCGTAGGTCGAACAATACCCACATCTGTATGCATAAGATTAATTTTAGTTTAGTCTTGAAAACATTAAAAAACACAAAAGACATGTAGAAACTTGAAAAAAAAAAAAAAAACTTTGGTCAAACAACTTACCCCTAGCACCCCATTGTGCTCCAATCTGGCTCTCCACGATAATCCATCCCTGAGTATGGATGCTTCTTGATAACAACATGTTGTCGCTCAACCCCACTGAAAAATGTAGGGGAGAAAATGGTTGTTGACTAACCCACATGTTGAGCAATCAATTCAATCCACCTTTGCATAGATGGATCTCTAGGACCAGCCACACCCAGTGATACATCTTGTGGCTGCATCAATGGGATTTTCTCTAAGGCAAAAGCAATTAAGATTTAACCATAGCAGAAATTTTGTGTCTTACCACTTTTTACCTTAGTAAATTGTTCTTTCAGTAGTGAAAGTACAACCTCGCACCAGTTGAAAAAATTTGGCTCTAGACACTCCGGTGCATACTACATATAAGATTTGTTTGCCAAATGTAGTGTCACACTGCCAGCCAATTTTGTGATCGTGTAGAGGATCGCTCTTAAAGGAAAAACACTTACATCCCTGATATTTATTTCCCCATCCTTGCTAGACTATGTACCTGGCCAAAAAAACTGTCTGATGTAATCTCTCACCGATTCACCTCTACGGGAAAATCCAGAAAATGAGATAGGGGCACCTCACCTCGATAGTCCAGTAAGAAAGTAAATATTCTCATAAATAATAGGGACCATCTTGTCCCTAATGTGAAATGTTTGATCTATCAGATCACGTGCATGAACAAGGAACGACAATATTTCTATTTGTTGCCTCATTCCGGACAACTTAATGTATTTGAGTAACCCGCAATTCCGGAGGGCCTCAACTCTACCCGGGTTTTTTAGGCCAACCATGTCTTATTCTTCATGCTCTCTTTCTCACCATGTAATCAAAATTCTAATCCGATGAAAGCCTGAAACACAATCATAAGCTAAATTACGATCCTTTCCATGCAAAAAACAGGACACATTTTGGAGCTAACAGCTAAAACAAACTTGGGAAACTCACCCAGTGTAGCCCAGACACAGAGATAGTGCGTTGAAAAGCATCTAGCCTTCTATCTAGGTGCTCTTCAGTGCAGTTTTCGAAGTGAAATCCTGCGCTAATCCCAAGGAAAAAACAAATGTAACCCCAGGGGCCCCAAAAAACCCTAAAATGTACATGAAATGACAAAAGAATGAATTGAAAAGAAAGTAGAGAGGTTTAGTTCCTACCTGGTCTGGATGACTCAAGAAATGGTCCACAGAATCTTTCGCAATCAGCTAGTGAAGTTTGAGGTAAAAACTAAGCTCAGAGCACAAAACCAAATGGTAAGTTCCAATTGGTAAAATTGTTATGGTAAAACTTGTTTTATGTTTATTTCATTTTAATTGATTGACTAAACATTAGTATTTTCCTATTTTTGCCTACGAAACAAATATTTTTAATCCATTTGGTGATGTTTTCTGTATGTTTTAAAACTAATTTGCAGAAGTCAACGTGCTCAATTGTAAGTTGAAGTTCTGACCATAGAGTACACTTTTATCTCTTTTTCGAGCTCTATTAAAAATGAAAAAGGAACCCCCTTGGAGTCCTCTTTAAGCTCTTTTCAGACTCTCTAAATATGAAAAGATTGTCAAACGCTTGTCCTTTCCAACTTGTTAACGGATTGGAAAAGATATCTCTCTTGTATTATTTTACGCTTTTTTGGACTTGGGAGGTTAATTTACGAAAAAGAACTTGTGCAGTTTTCTTTTTGTACCTTTTCAAACTCTCTAAACATGAAAAGGACTGAGTTATCTTTGTCGTTAAAATCGTTAAAAACATCAAATAGCGACAAACTTGTCCATCTAGACAAGACCGAGTTTCACCTTCGCTAGACTCTTTAAAACATCAAATAGCAATGGATTTGCCCGAAGGGTGAAATTATACAACAAGAATATGTTATCCTCCTCAAGATTGATAAAAATAAAGAGGTACTAGTTAGCAATGATTGGGGAAAATGGAAAAAGGGGAAAACCACTTTATGGTAGCACGCCACTCTTGAACATGACACTTTCACTTCCATCACCGTGACTATTTGAGTTGGGTTATTAGCTTAATGGTTATCATACTATTGTTCTATCATACCATCCATCACTTTGTTTTGGGTAAATGCTACCAATTCAATTTAGTGTTGTCGACATGTTCAAGATAAGTCATCCAGTCAAAATCCATCTTTTGCAATACCATAAACCTTAATTTTCATGACCACCATTCCCAAACATTTTGTCGTCAATCAAATTCCATCTCTAAAAATAACTACACTCATTTCATGTCATTGATGTGGGATACATCAAGGCCCTTCTACAACAAGTCACTTATTGTCGACATCAACTCATTATCCAAGAAGTTGACTTAGAAACACCCAATCAGTGCCTTGAAGCTTGCATGCATCAATGGTAGGTTTCTCGCTTTCGGTGATAGGCATACATCAATGGCCTTCGACCAAAAGACTTTGTATGGTGTTCGAAATCAAATCATCCCTTCACACCATGTAGAATGTATTGTAGCACCTTGAGGATCATTATCATTATCGGTGATTTCTATCGCACACGTTAACAACTTACATCATTTGCTGGTAATCAGATGGTGTCTTCCCACGTTCGACTTCAAATCACATATTCACATGGTTAGACTCGTACTTGAGTGAATGTTTGAATGAGATTGAAGACCCTAGATCTAGTTTCATCCATCTGGGTTGTGATATCAGGAGTACTAAATCATATGTACAATGGCTTTACATTGATAGTCATTCTCATCATGGGTCTATATTTGTAGATGACTATTTTTGTACATGTAATGAAAGTTTATTAGATGAGCATGGGTCTTCCCTCAATAATTAATGTAAAATCAAATATCATGATATATGTATTGTAATTTATGCAGGTCACCTTCCACTTTGATACCACCTCATCACATCGTAAATCATTTCATTCGACATTGGCATTTTTTCCGACTTCATGCTTTATGGGGTAGCTGTTACAGATCCATTTGGGCACATCAAATCCCAACATTTAGATCAGTGCTTTAGGGCTCACAAAACCCTAAATTTAGTTGTTTCATGCCATAAACAAGTCACCCCTTTGAATGCCTCCTTCCTAGACAGTTTCATGATTGAAGAAATCCAGAAATTGCCTCTAGAGTGACCAGTGCAAGTAAGCCCCTATGAAGGTCCGTTGCAGAGCAGTTAAGTCCATTGCCAGGGTGCTCTACAGAGCACTTAGGCTTCCTTTCACCTATGCTGGGAAAGAATGAGTGAAATTCACATAGGGTTTGGGGAATATTCTTATCTTTTGGAGTTATCTAGAAGTTTCCCTATCTTATCAACTCCTATGAGCTCGAAAATGGATGAGGAATGAGTTAAGGAGCATCCTATCCTCTCATCCCTTCCTCCATGGAACTAATTCTAAGTATGGAAGGCCATTCAATGTCACCATTAATGACAAAACCTCCTTCATCTTCCTATAAATTGACCACTCATTTAAGTGATTAAGGGTTGGATTATGTTGAATTATAAGGAGATAATGCTACTATGAGACTTCATTTTGGAGCAAATGATGTGATTCCAAAAGCTTGTCTTGCTTTTGATGTGATGTGGATGGGATCCAAGCTGGAGGAATGAATTTGAATGAGACACTGATGGTTGTAATTCCTTCTTCTATCTAATAAAGTGTTTGAACCTTTTTCCATATGTTGTGTTCCTTTATAATGCATATATGTATGAATTGCTTCTGATTCCTTTTATTTATATTCAATAGATCGTTGTTTTGATTGGTTTTTGTCATCTGTTGTGTTTACAGGGTACTTCTCAAGCCGATTAAGTATGGGAAGGAGTGACGAAATTGATACAAGGGAGATGAGAGGAAAGCGGAACTACAGGTAGGCATTCTATATTCTCATCTTATCTATTGTTTATAGGAAAAGTGTAAAACACTTTAAACTATTGTTCTAGGCACAACTACTTGTCTAGTGAATTAGTATTTATCAGTAGATGCTAAATTCTCCAAAATAGAGCTAGTACCATCCATTTATGGTGGACTTAAATGGAGGATGGTCGCCTGCCTAGGGATACGAAGTGTCTCCATCTAGAGTCTTCTCTATGGTGGATGGTTGGCTCCTTATTGCATGGTTGAATGTGCCACATCAATGGATCTCCTCATTTCAACTCATTGGGTGGTGGTTGTTGTTGTCCACGACTCTATGCACTAGTTGGATGCGTAAATGGTTTTACCTGTTGTATTTTTCAGTTTTTGGTTTGGCTCTAGCCGTTTGTTGGGGGTTTCGCCTCTGATTAAACTCTTGCGCTTGTCTACTGTTGACTTGTAAGTGGGAAGGTTCAGGTGTGGCTTTTCCATCAACTAAGTGTCTTTACTTGTTATACAGCTCCCTATTATGGCTATGCATGCTGCCAAAGGGATTTCTAAGGAGCTCTTTGCCAGTCTAGGTAGGTTCTCTTCGAATAATGATTTTATTTCCTTTGAAAATTGTCTTCTCCTTTTTGGTGATAATTTTTCTAATTGAATGCGTTGACAAGAATTGTAGGTTCAATACCCGGTGGCTTGGATTCGACTGCCAACTCTCCAGACCCTTCTTACATATTTCATCGGGTATGCAAACAAGATTCTTAATCTGAAGGAGATTAATGTGTTTTCCTCCAATCTTATGGTCCTGTATATTTTATTTAGTTTCGGCCCAAGGTTCTATGGTGTCTCTGAGAACTATATTACTCATTTAGGTTCAACCTTAGGGTCTCTAGCTTCTCTGAATATTGTGTATTTTGTTTAAGAAGACCTCAGGGTCTCTAACATCTCTAAGACCGTATTTCTTGTTAACATTCGACCTATGGGTCATTGGCTTCTCTGAATTTTTTCATATTTTGCTTACATCGGCCTAAGGGTCTTTGCTTGGTTTTTGTTGTATAAAAAAATATAACTGCATCCCTATCTTGGGAAAAGACTTCTGGCTTTTGCTGTTGTATCTACTGGATTACTGATAGAACCTCATGGTGGTTCCATAGAGTTTTCTCAAGTATTTTAAGCATTAAATATATAAAGTTTCTTACTCTGTTGGTGGTAAATGATATCTATCATTTTACTTGTTCTCTTGATATGATAGACTGAGATTTAAGTTTTCTTTCGGTAGCCATAGCTGTGTAGTCGCATAGATGTGGGTTCTTTTTGTTACCATGTATTTTTCCTACCGCAATGATACAATTCATGAATCGATTATTGATTTCCCAAATTGGGGCTTTTCTTGATCTAATTTTGGGCTGAGATTTCTCTCCAAATTTCTCTATTGGGTTTTGTGGAATCAAAAAGGCCGAGACCATAATTACCTACTTCTTTTGTTAATAATGTAAGAAAACTTATACTACTTGATTTTATTCACAGGTCCTCTTTAATAAATTCTCTTAATGCGATTGAGGTTTATGATATTACTAGTTGTAACTTTCTCTTTTACTTGTTTCACAGTTCTGGATTATTTACTTACTTCTGATCTTTATGCTATTTATAATAGAATTACTCTTTACTGTTTATTAACAGTTGAAGTCTTCACCTATTTCTAACTAAAGTAATCATGCACAGAATTACTGCAAATCTGTAGATAATAATGTTTACATTCTAGACTAAAAGATAAACATGCCCAGTCTAACATTAATAATAGAATACTACGCTAACCATTAATTAGGGTTTCCAGATTGTACTTCTCTAGCTAGCTACACTGAATATAAACTTTTAATATTATCTAACCTCCCAACCATGAGACTCGCGCTACAACGCTCTCAGTCTCCACCGAGCTACCCTTTTCTGTGTCTCTCTTCAATAATTTCAGTCTTGAACAGTAGTAGATATTTGGTCATGGCCAAAGTTAACTACCTCATCCCTATCCGTCATTCCAGCACAATTCATTCTTTCTTTCTTAGTGTTCCTCAAGTCAATCCTCCTTCTCCCTATATCACAGATGCCCTCATCTTCTTGATCCTCTCACATAAGTCTTCCATAGGAGTAGTTAGGGTTGGGTAACCGCCCAAGCTAACTACTTTTTGAAAAATACAACTGTCACACTTTTGACAAATACATTCTCATTTAATTAAATAAATCATTACTTGCCAAAGTTCTGGCACTCCACTTTATTTTAAAAATTAAAACCGAATTTCTATTTATATAAACTTAAATCAGTTTTAGTTTGTTTAAAATGTGGTAAAGAAATATTCACATCTATGGGGGACATCACATCTCCCCCCACTAAGATTGAACATTGTCCCGATGTTCCTCTATGGGAAATAACTATGGATAAACCTCCCTCATAGTCCTTTCATCTTTGCAGGTGGCCTCTTCAAGCCCAAAGTTCTACCACTAAAATTTAACTTGGGTGATAACTCATCTTTGTAGCATTACTTTTCTCTGATTGAGTATAGCCATTAGTTCTTCTAGGAATTCTCGTTCTGGTTCGACCTAAATTTCCTACCAGTTTATTATTTGATTAGAATCATAAATGTATTTCTTAAGTAAATAAATGTGAAATACATTGTGCACATGAATATGGCTTGGTAAAGCAAGCTAGTACACCACTGGTTGATTCGAGATAAAATCTAGAAAGGTCCGTAGAATCAGGGTGCTAGTTTAGCACATCCAATCTACTACAAGGTGCTTTTCTTGGCTCCTACCCAAATGCAAACATGTTCTCCCACTTGAAATTCTTGGAAGCTCCTAATCTGATCAACAACATTATTTTGTTGTTTCTAAGCAGCTTTTAGATTACTTCATATACTCTTTACAATCTTCTCCAGCATATATGGTCCGAGCATTAGTTTTTCCTCTGGGCCACTCTAACTCATAGGTGTCCTGCACTTACATCCATATAACACTTCAAAGGGACTCATCTGTAAGGATGTATGGTACCCACTGTTGTAGACAAATTCTACTAAGTGCAGGTAATCCTCCCACTTAGACGGTTGTTTCATTACATAAGTTTGCAACATAACTTCGACAACTTGATTTACTCTTTCTATTTGTCCATCCTTTTGAGGATGGTATGTAGTGTTGAAGTGTAGTTATGTGCCAAATCCCTCAAAAAGGGCCTTCCAAAAGGCTGACGTAAACTTCACATCCCGGTCAGACATGATCATTTTGGGTAGACCATGTAATTTAAAAATGTTTTGCATAAAAATGTTAGCTATTTGTACTACTTTATAAGTTGATTGAACTGGTATGAAATGAGGAGATTTGCTCCATTAATCTACTACCACCATGATAGTGTCATTTAACTTTTTTGGTTTAGGCAGTTCGGTAATGAATTCAATAAATATGGTCTCCCATTTTTATTCAGGGACAGGCAGTGGGTGGAGCAGCGATGCTGGGTGTTGGCGCTCCGCTATTACTTGCTGGCATTCTAGACAACGTCCTAAATATTCAGCGACTTCTTTCTTCATACCAGGCCAGAAAAATTATTTTCTAAGGGCAGAAATCATTTTATGGTATCATGGGTGTCCTGCATAAGGACTTTTATGATATTCATCTAAGATTAAATTTTTAAGCAGTTTTTAGTTAGGCACATATAGCCTTTTTCTATAAATCAGTAATTCATTAGGATTAACCTCATATCTCAATTGTTGTTCATGGTTGTTTACGATTTTTTCTTGCTACCATAAATGTTTATATACTAGATCTTGCATGGTCATTTCACAAATATTCTCATAGAAGGTAGTGCATGATTAACTAAAATAAATTTCATATAAGCAATTTACCTTCTGAATTAGAGCATCTGCAACCTGATTTTCCTTTCCTTTCAAGTGCCTGATCTCAAAATCAAATTCGCTTAGGAAGTCAGCCCAATGGGCTTGCCTAGCATTTAAAGTGGGTTGTTTGAAATAGCTTATAAGACTATGATGATCTGTCAATAACAAAAATTTCTTGCCCAGTAAGTAGTGTCGCCACATCTTCAAGACATGAATTACTTCTGTTAATTTGAAGTCGTATGCATAATAATTTTGCTCGTATTCTTTGAGCTTTCTTGACTCATAGGCTATGACCCTACCTTGTTGCATTAATACACCACGAACACCTTCCTTGCTAGCATCCGTACAAACTACATATACTTTGTTAGGATTAGAAATACTCAAAATAAGGGTGGTGGTGAGCAGATGTTTAAGCTGGTCAAAGATCTTTTGATAGTCAGGGTTCCATCTAAAGGCCTTTCCTTTCTTTTGTGGATATTTAATAGGGTATGCCACCCTAGAAAAACCTTCCACAAATCACCTATAATATTCAGCTAGGCCCATGAACGATCTTATGTCCGCTACATCTTTCGATACTCGCCACTTCATGATAGTTTTTATTTTCTCTGGATCTATTGCGATTCCATCCTTTGTGATAATATGTCCCAAAGATGTCACATTTGATGTATTTGGTATAAAACTGGTGTTCTCTAAGGACTTGAAGAATAATATAGAGATGCTCCTTATGATCTTCCATGTTTCGTGAGTAGATCAGTATGTCATCAATGAATATTAGCAAAATTTGTCTAAGTAGTGATGAAATATGTTGTTCATGAGAGACATGAAGGTCGCTGGGGCATTAGTCAACCCAAACTATAGCTCTACAAACTCATAATATCCATAACGAGTTCTGAATTCTATTTTCGCTATATCCTCCTCCTTTATCGAGATTTGATGATAGCTTGATCTGAGGTCAATCTTGGAGAAAATTGTTGCCCCCTTTACCTGATCGAATAACTCATCTATACGGGGTAAGGGGTATTTATTCTTAATAGTCATTTTGTTTAACTAATGGTAATGAATGCACATTCGTAATGTTCCATCTTTTTTGTTAACGAATAATACCGGGGCTCCCCAAGGGCACAAAATCAGTCGTTTATAATTATTATCTAGTATCTCGTGTAATTGCATTTTTAATTCTGTTAGTTCATCTATACTCATACGATAAGGGGCTTGGGAGACTGGGGAAGCTCTCAGAATTAGCTCAATGGTAAAACCTATGTCTCTTTCTGGGCGTAGACCTGGAATTTCTTTAGGGAAAACTTTGGATGAGTGGTATATTTTCTAAATCGATAGATTTCTCCTTAGATTCTGCATAACCTACTTGTATGGTATAAATCTGGAAGGCTTTTCTGATGCATTTTGCCAATTGGGAAGTTGTTACAGGTCTTATTTATGGAGGCTTCAGAATACCTTGCATTTGTCGTCTTTCTACCTTCTCATCCTGGAAATTAATGGTTTTGGTCTTGTAGTTAATAAGGGACCAATTTTTTCTAAATAGTTAATGCCTATAAGGATATCGTGTGATCCTGAGGGTAACTAATTCAAATCCGCCATGATGGACTAGTTAGCTATTTCTAGAGGGAAATTACTGACTTTGGCTGAAAATCTTATTTTGGCTCTTGTGGCTAGTTGCACTAACCATGGATTTTTAAACTTTACTGCTTGCAGTTTACATTTTTCCACAATCTTGGGGCTAATATAACTCAAAGTAGCCCCGAGATCAATCAAATTAGATACAGTTCGGTCAAAAAGTCTACCTTCAAATTCGACCATCATTGGCTGAAATTCCGCCTCATGATCTTCCAGAGAAACATTAATTTTATGGAAGCTCTCTACTATTTCTACTACTGTAGAAGCTTCTTGTATTTGTGAAATCTGGTCAGCTCCCTTGCAGTGTGCACAATTTTGACATAATGTGGGCCTTCCCATCCCCAACACTGTACAATGGCCCTTGTAGTTAACTCTACTTCAGTTCTGCCAGATTGTTCATTAGTTATAGCTTTGCCTCATACCTTAAATCTGGGTTGATTTTTATTAAAATTATGGTTAGCTTGTCCCTTGTATAGTCCTTTGTTGCCTGGGCCCTTATTCCCTTGGTGACTGGGGAAAAATTTACTTACCTTTTTGTGAGTCCATTTCTTGCTCATGTCTCCTTTTGGTTTGTTTTGTTGATAGCAGATCAATGCCTTATGAATAACTTTGTCCATGGTTTTTGGGTTGTGAAATTCCATTCGTTCTTTCATGAACAACGGTGAACTGCTCATGAACCACTACACCTTTTCTTTTTCTTTTAGTATGTAAGGAACATACCAAAGTAACAATGTGAACTTTGTTATGAACTCATCCATAGACATTTGGCCTGGCCAGTGATCATGAAATTGTTTTGATTTTTTGTAATAAAATCTCTCTCTTAGATATTTTTCTTTCAAATATCTTTGGAACTTTTCTGAGGTTATACTTTGTTCATTCACTCCTCGAACTGTCTTTACTTCCTCCCGCCATAGTGTAGCTTTTTCTTGTAGCTGGAAAATAGTCAAGCGAGCCTTTAGATTATGGTCATATTCATACTGATGGAAATATTTGTTCATATTTATGAGCCATGCATCTACCGCTTCTTCCTACTCGCCATCAAAAAGAGGAGGCTTTATTTTTCAAAATTCCCCCTAAAGTTCCACTTTTTGCCTGTTCTCCGTCATGTGATTAGACACATTACCTGATTCTTCTTCACGATTTTCCTGACCACTCTTAGTTTCCACATCTTTTGTTTGGAACTCTTGTTCGCATGTTATATTTCTATGTTTAGGGTTGGGAACTACTGGCTAATTATTATGTCTATCAGATAGACTCTTCATAATTTTTTCTTGTTCTTGCATTAGCCTTTCGTTATCTGCTTGTCCTGACCATTTCATCCTTTAATTCTTATACTGTCACCATGATATCTATGTCGGTATTCCGTGGCTCATCGCCCAATTGTACCCACACTTCAAGATTGCCTTCTTGAAATGACGTGGGTCCTGTCCCCATTATTGATTTGGGTGGTAGATTCCTTGTTCTCCTCATAGTGACTGCTCCCTAGTTCCTACATGCATATTACAAAATTTGTTATTTCTTTATTCCAGAGGTCTCATCTTGGCAACTTGAGCACTCTGATACCATATGTCATGAACCCATGTAAATGGTTTTTTTACTTACAATATAATTAGCGGATCATTACAAAATCCATAATTAATAAATTATTTGAACATAGTTATAACTTTGAAAAGCTTTAAGCATGCGGAATTTTATAAAAAATAAATCATTTTACATACAACCGGTGTCAGCGTACAAGGTAATTTATAAAAGTTCTATGTTGATTATAAGTCTGATGGAGATATTTACTCTTCACCCTATACCCTTTATAAGGTTTCCTAAGTTTACTTTCAATTGCATTTATATTACATCTGCCTGAGTTAATGTCGACTGCGAGCTGGTACCATCCATTTATGGTGGACTTAAATGGAGTATGGTCGCCTGCCGGCAATTCCTATTTCCACCCCCATAGCAAAGTTAATGCTATGGGGGTACCTGTGTCAGAGCCCGGCGACAGCAATTGACGGCATCGATCATACCCCTCCGACCTGCCCGCAAAAAGCCCTCCGACCTGCCCGCAAAAAGCCCTGTATTGATGAAGTAAATCTGCCGAAGTATGGATCCGCCGCCGGTGCAGTTCCCAGGACATCCCTCACATCAATACGATGGCATCAGGATTAATATCGGAGGGGAGAGCTCACCAACCTCCTCCGGCCTTCAAAGTCCCGGGAGATTATCTGCAGTTCAATTCCCCAATTCGGAACAGCGCAGACCTAGAGAACCTTCGGCAATTCGGAACAGCGCAGACCTGGAGCACTTGGCCACTAGTTATCGACAGGCAAAGGTCTGCAAGGTTAGTGCTGCTACAATACTGTAAAACATATATTTTTGACTGCTTATTAAGTTAATCCGCCCTGTAAATCCTCTCTTGTATGTGATTTGTACGTAAGATCGGATTTCGTTTTCATTGTTATTGGAGATAATTTGATTTCATCGTCGATTTTTGTGGACACATTTTATTGCTATTTATTTGTTGAATTCAGTTATAGTTAAGTAAGTGTGAAAGTTCAGGTTGTTTCTTTTAGGGCGGGGAGGGGGCTTGGGTTTTCTCAGACGGCCGCAGGGGTGAGGCGGTTTGAAGTTCGTCGGCTTAAACCCTCTGCCTCCGTGCCTAGTGAATTTTGGATTTGGGTAAAAATCTCAAAAATTTTATTTTTGTAAATACAGTGTTTGTAAATACAGTGTTTGAATACTTGCTCGTCAACTCTCAACTAGTTTTCTTGGAAAAGCCATTGAAGGAATTTGGCATACCGGTGTGGTAGTTTATGGGAAGGTGTATTACTTTGGGGGTGGTATTCAACACAGCCCTACAGGGCAAACTCCTTATGGAAAACCGTGGAAAGTGGTTGAGTTGGGTGTCACTCACGTCCCGATGGAAATGTTTGAAGAATTCCTGGAAGAAATAAGCCCTCGCTATACAGCTGAAACATATAGTTTGTTGCACCATAACTGTAACAACTTCAGCAATGAGGTTGCACAGCTTTTGGTTGGCTGCAACACCCCAGATATCTAAACATGTTATTATTAAGGAATTTACTATTATAATTATTAATTTATAATTTTATATTTATTTATTTATTTAATAAATTAACAAATATATTTTTATTATTGATATATTTATTTAAAAATTAAATAATTTACTATTTTATTTATATATCTATATATTTAGTTATCTCCACCTAATATAACTAAACTTATATGTTTATATATGATTTTATATTTATTTACCTCACTAATAATACCATTTATATAAATTAAGTAAATAATTTACCTTTGTATGATGTAATCCAGTTTTCAAAATTTTAGTGTTTATTCTATTATTATGTTGTTCTTTTTAGATTATGGTATATGGAGAGCATTAGTGTCTTTACTCTCCTCGTTATGTTTGCAGGGAAAAAATATGTCCTGTAAAAAAATGGCATCCTATTTTGCCTTTGTTGAAGAATCCATAGAGCCCTCCCCCATGGAGTGTGCGGGTTACGAGCAGTATGTGCATCTCCCCGAGCTCAGTGCCATGTGGAAATTCAAGGAATGGCCTGGTTGGTCTAGAGAGGGGTTGGTAAAGGTTGCCTTACAATCATTGGAGATTACTTTTCAGTTTGTTTCGTCTGTCCTCTGTGACACAAGGACTTACATTGACAAAGAGGAATGGAAGAGAAGGCTTGAATCCTTAATTAGTTCCGAGATTGAGTTGATTTCAATGATTTGTGAAAATGACAAGCAGGTTCCCACTCTTCAGTTGTCAGTAAGTAGTGGTGTTCTCTCATGGAAAGTTTTCCATGAGGTATGGCAGAGACCTGGTGCTTTACCTGTGGTTAGCAGAACAAGTGAAGAGAGCTTACTTCCTCGTTTGGGTACATGGAAAAGCGCTGAAGCTATGGTTTCTAGAATATGGCTTGCCATTGAAGGCCATATGCAGAGGACTCCCTTCACTTTAGGTCTGGGGGAACCAAATATGTCAGGTAAGCCTCTTCTTGAATATGATAGAATCTGCAAGCCAAGATATTTGCACTCTTTAAAACAACATAAACAGTGCCATAATCTAGAAGATGCCAAACTTTGCAATGTCCTCCAGATCTTTGAGGCGTGGGTATTTGTAGGCCAAGAATTGTTGCAGAGAGTATATGAAAGAATAGACTCTGGGGATTTCGTAGGAGCATCCACAGACTGTTGGATGGTTGAAAGGATGTGGAACATGCTCACAGAAATTGTGCATTTGCTTCTAGTGATGGACCCAGATGATTTCCTTTGCCTTAAACACCAGTTGGCAATTAGCAGCACTAGTACGCTTGCAGGTGCATATTGCCTTCGGTCTGCCCCCCTTAGAGACCTTACAAATGCATGCAAGGAACTAAGGCATCTGGTGCCCAAAGTCATCGGTGTTGAGGCTGATCCAAAGGGTGGACCAAGACTCCAGGAGGCACTTATGCATTTGTTTCATTCACATGGACTGCGCTCACATAACACTTCAAGTGCTTACAATGTTGCAACAATACATGTTCTGTTGGCCTTCCAGGCAATAGAAGCCGCGGTGAAAAGGTTTTTCTTCTCGTATCAGCAGCTGGTAGTAACAACCATGGGTAGCACTGAAATGAAGGGTCCATCATATCTAGGTGCTTGTGATGCCCTACGTCATATATATTTTGAACCACCTTATTTCCCCAGTGTGGACAGTGCAAAGACATTTTTGGGTTACTATTGGCACTAAAAGTTACAACTATGGTGGATGGTACACTGGAAGATCTACAGACAAATCAAGTGAAATGTACAAGAGAAAGAATAGTGCCTTCAGTTTTTCAATGTATTACCCCAAATACATACATACACTTTTTACATTGACAGTTTTGAGTACTATACGTAGAATTATATTGGATATAGGATTAGACTCATTTTTGTTCATCCCCATCAGTAGGACCAATCAATAGAACAGTGGTAGAAATTTGGGATATTTTTTTTTTCCCTCTCCAACGTGGATATGATACTAAGGATTCATAGTGTGCAATTCCTCCTTCGTTAAATAGTGTAAAAGATTGTCCAAAATTAAAAAGGTAATTATTATCCGTATTAAATTTTACGAGTTGTTCCTTTTTTTAATTTTTTAATTCTTTACCTAAATTTTATGATGAGTTTAATGATATTTATATAATTCATTATAAATTTAAACATGAAATGTAGTTTAATGCTGTTATTTTTATACATTTTTTTAAGATTTTTTTATTCAGTGTGTGAAACTGAGATAATTATAATTATAATTTGTTAAGTTTATTTAATGGAATGCATCATAGTTTTTTTGATGCAATATTTTTTTTTTTTTAATCAGTTTTTTTGTTTTTTAAGATTTTTTAATTCACTGTGTGAAATTGAGATAATTATAATTTTACATTATTGAATTTATTTAATGGAATGTATCATAAAAAATTTAATGTATTAAATCTATATTAGCTCCAAATAAACTCTTTTTATTATAGATCACATGTAGTGTTGAATTCTTCAATTTAGTACTTTTTCTTTCTACCTAGTTCTTTTCCCATACCAATTTACCAAACTTCTACCTAACGGAATTCTTTAGGGCCTTGCTATTTGTGACACTTAGATTAAAGTAAATATTCAGTTTTTTCATTTATATATAGTTTTATTTCATCCATATTTTGATTCTGTTCCATAGATTCCACCTATCCGTATCCATTATTAGTATTTCAGATCCATTATCAGTATTTTTAAATACATTTCTTCTCAAACGTTGTTGCAGGCATCCATTACCATTCGGAGGCTCTCAATTTTTTATTTAAACGATGAAATAATTTCATTAAATTCATTTACTTTCATAGCGTCGCTACAGTCATCTGTGATCCATGACAGGATTTCAGCTTTTAAAATATCTGTGATCCATGACCGGATTTCAAATAAAGTCATTTTCTTGAAATGGATAAACAAAGGCCAATGAGTAAATTGTGTTGAGGTCCGGGATTCATTTTCTGTCGAAGATCTAAAATATTGAGAACCGACTTTAAACCTGTTGGGCTATAACAAAAACGTGAAAACTAGCACATGACACCCACTAACATCTCATTATATTTTATGTCTACGTTTCACATGGTGCAATGTCTTGTTTCTTAATTATAGGTTTTAAAAGTAAAATTGACTGAACTAAAGTCAGAATGCAGAGGTGACAGTTTGTTAAAAAAAATTATGTTGTAGAATATTTTGTCTAGCCGGGAGAGTCAATAGGACTGGGTTGATGTGGTCGATGGTACAGCACAAGATTGTTATATTTGGTGTTACTTGACAGAAACCTAGTTTGAGCAAAGTTTGTACGTTGTTAAAGTGTGATAACCATTATGATAGAGTTATAAATGGCCATGCTTGTTTGGTAGAGTGTATACAATCCTAATTTCGTTTGGCCTAGTTTGGTTGGTGTTGTAGTAGTTAAAGCATGTTAGAGATAATCTTATCTAAGAAATTGTTTGATGTTGTAATAACTAAGGCCTGACATGACAAGGATAGATGTAGTTTTTGCTTGGAAAAATATTTGAATAGTGAAGTCAATGTTATTATGTTGTTTAAGACCGTATGTTTTTTATGCAAATGAATATCAATATTTATATATTGTTAAAGATGACAGGGATTTTGTGATAAGAATGATTACATAATGTCTTAGGGTTTTGAAAATGTTGAAGTTAAAGTTGTTATTGGAGATCTTTGTCCAAGGCTTGCTTTGTAGATATATGCTATGATGATTGATGTTGATGGGTTATGTTGATGATAATAATTATGTTGCTAAGTATGATATCTATATAGTTTCTTGCTTGGATTTTTACTACTGCTACAAGATTGTCGAGTTTCTCTACTGCAACATTCATAAATAAATTAGGGTATTTTATTTAAGTTGTTGTTGACTAATTTGAGGGTTATAATTAGTTTGACAGGGTTTCTTGAGGATGTGTTTAGAGTTTTTGTTGCTAAATTTTGATTGGTGATATATTGCCCAAAAGACCAAGGAATCTAGGGTTTGTGTTGCTTTGCTTAATGAGTTATATTGTCCAAGGTTTTATATTGAATACTAATATTTAGAGTCAATGCACTATTGAGTTCATAACTTAGTATTGTGAGGAAACCAGAGTTGTTGGTTGAATGACAATGTTAGTTTTGGAGAGATGTTTTAATGACAGGGTTTGATTGCTACTATAAGTATTGCAAGATTCCTTACTAGTGAAATGTACAAGAGAAAGAATAGTGCCTTCAGTTTTTCAATGTATTACCCCAAATACATACATACACTTTTTACATTGACAGTTTTGAGTACTATACATAGAATTATATTGGATATAGGATTAGACTCATTTTTGTTCATCCCCATCAGTAGGACCAATCAATAGAACAGTGGTAGAAATTTGGGATATTTTTTTTTTCCCTCTCCAACGTGGATAGGATACTAAGGATTCATAGTGTGCAATTCCTCCTTCGTTAAATAGTGTAAAAGATTGTCCAAAATTAAAAAGGTAATTATTATCCGTATTAAATTTTACGAGTTGTTCCTTTTTTTAATTTTTTAATTCTTTACCTAAATTTTATGATGAGTTTAATGATATTTATATAATTCATTATAAATTTAAACATGAAATGTAGTTTAATGCTGTTATTTTTATACATTTTTTAAAGATTTTTTTATTCAGTGTGTGAAACTGAGATAATTATAATTATAATTTGTTAAGTTTATTTAATGGAATGCATCATAGTTTTTTTGATGCAATATTTTTTATTTTTTTTTTTATCAGTTTTTTTGTTTTTTAAGATTTTTTAATTCGCTGTGTGAAATTGAGATAATTATAATTTTACATTATTGAATTTATTTAATGGAATGTATCATAAAAAATTTAATGTATTAAATCTATATCATATTCAAACTACATTCCTACCATAAATATCCACTCATTTCCAAAGTTTTGAGAAAAAATATTAGATAATGCAGTTCAGATTGACTAATAACATATAATTAGTATAGTTTTTTATCTCTACACTTATTTTACAAAGTACTCTGATACTTCTTCATACTCTACTTTAATTTTCTTGCACATGGCCTTGTGTTATTGCTTAAGATGTCATTTAATTTAACTGAATTTATGGTAAAGGTATAAATTTTGCCTTTAGTTTTAATTTTGAGTGATTTTGATTTGATTGTCTTAGATTTGTTAAATTTGATTTTTGATAAATAGTTTTACATGCTTGATTAATATAGGAAAAATACAAAAACTCTTTTGGAAACAAAGTTTGCTTTGGTAGCATTTGTAGTCTTTTGAAGAAAAAGGAAATTTCGTGAATGATTAGTGGTCATGAGTTGCATGTTTTGAAAAGATAAAGAAAATTGTTTCTTTGATTGTCTTTGTTAAGAAAGTTGTTTTCTATAAAATTTGCATTCTTCCAACTCTCTTAGCTAGGAGATTCATTGAAAAAGAAAAGTAGTGTAAATCATCTTAGGTGCATATTTGTAGTGGTTGAGAGTCGAGTCTACACACCACCAGTTTCATCTCCACTACCTTTTGTCTTAAGAAAGCCATAAAATTAACGCTTAAAGTAAAATCAACTTAGTAACTTTTTATTTACTAGGGCTCTGAAACACCAATATAGATCAGGCTAGTGTCTTGGAGTAGGAGAGTAATAAACTCTCCAAGACAACAAAACCAAACAAGTAGCTTATCTTGTGATAGATTAAATCCAGCTGTTTCATTTATACTCTGGGAAAGCTCCTCTTAAAGGAGAAGCACGAGCTCGTGTCTGAACCAGTGAGGGGATCAATCCTCCCTCATTGGGAACGACGCCAGACACGCACGTATTACAAACGGTAAACCTCGGATTAACCATTGTCGAGGAGCCAGGGGTCACTTGTCGGTAAACCTTGGATTATTGTCAAGGAGCTGGCAAGGGGATTGAGCTTGATACTCTGCCCTTGCGTGCTGTCGGAGTGTAGACTGTTCCCCCAGGTGTACTTGTTGCTGTTGGTAACCTTAGTGACCATAATCTTTAGGATTCTACCGAGGTGACGGTGGAGGGAAGATCCCACTGTACCTGGAGCAGACGTCGGCTAGACTCACTTGGATTTTCCGGGGGGTTCACTTCACTCGAGACGGTTAAAGTGGAGGAACTTGTGCCGGTCTATTCATTAAGCAGGTTGCCGGGGTAACTGTTCCACCCGCCACTTCTGTACTGAATCCGGCGATGTTGGGTTTCATCTCCAACTAGCGCTTTCAGTCCGGAAGGCTACTGTTTGTGCTTGGTTTGATGCTCTAGATTCTTTAGGCGTGTGCTTCAAATTTGTTTGGTTCTTTAGAGACTTTAGGCAGTTTTCTTTGAGATTTTACTTTGTTTGCGTGTGCAGTAGTTAAAAGTCTTTAACTGTGGCGGAATTACCGAGACAGTCGCGTAGACTTCGGGGCCAGTCTCCTGAGATTATTTCCGTGGCCGAATTGTTGAGGACATCCCGTAGAATTCGGGGTGAGGACACAAATTGCGTCTGGGGGGCAACCTCAAGGACAGTATATACCAGTGGTACAATACATTCCTCAAGGTCAACCCCAGCCTCAATATGTACCCCAAGGTCAACCCCAGTATCAGAGCCTTGTTTTGTTCATTTGTTATTAACCTTGGAATTCCCTAGCATTGGTAATCTTCAAGCTTATTACTCTTGATATTGGGGGTTTGTTGGGGACAGGTTTTATGTCTCTCCCTTTCATCCCTATTTGAAGGGACCCATTAACGCACCATCTTATGTGTCAGTGTTAGGCAGTTCCCTTTGACCAATTCCAGTGCAGCGACTCATCACAAGTCGCCCCTCGACAATAACATGGTGGCCCCACCTCCATAAAGAATTCATATGTCATGCATGGGTTAGTCTAAATTTGTCAGAGATATTTAAGCTTATTAATGACCCAATTTCTTATGATCTTAGTTATCGTACAATGTCATCTAAGATCCCCTGAATATTACTTAATCCCAAAGTGGTTTACGTGAAAAGTATAAAATATTTACTAAAAAATGAGACTTCCATGCTTAGTACGCTATGCATTGATCAAGACCATATTATTTACTCAAGCTAAATTATTTTCAATGCAATTTGTATAGGTATTTTAAGAATGAATAAGTGGGGGAGGATTAACGAGTTGGAAGTTGAAGACCCGGAAGATATGATACAATTTTCAGCAGAAGACTTAACATGGACAGAGATTGAGGGGGACCAAGTTGCAGTTATTCCATATTGTCGACTTGATGATTTCATAAGTGGAGAGGAATCAAATGAAAGTGCACCCACCCAATTTCTTATTAAGAAGCACCGAAGTAAAAAAATAGAGGATATCAAAGTCACCAATTACTCAACATTCTTGGAGTACAGTGTGTGAGTCTCTATATGCTTTTTCAAGATATGTGTAATTTTTTCAATATGCATAAATATTATATCTAATTTGCAGTAATTTTTTTACGTACAGTTATTGGTGTTCATATGGTCCACAGTCGACAAGGAGAATTAGGAGTGCATCATCAGATCCAAAGACAACCCGCAATCGACATGAAAGTATTAAAGTTGGTTGCCAATGTCACTTCTTTGTGCGACGACTTGTGATGAGACCAGATGATGCTGTAATAATATATACTGCATGTAGACATATTGATGAATCCAATGTTATTTGTCATGGGACAGATGCAATCGGAAGGTCCATGAGATTCAATTATGCACCACATTTAAGT
The DNA here is from genome assembly GCA_031772625.1 of Pinus tabuliformis. Lineage (NCBI taxonomy): Eukaryota > Viridiplantae > Streptophyta > Pinopsida > Pinales > Pinaceae > Pinus > Pinus tabuliformis. The sequence goes on along the minus strand of CM062811.1, from coordinate 1,183,856,356 downwards.
TGGCATATGCGATCTACAGTCCAACATTTCGTTAAAAGAGGTTTTAAAATACATAAATTTATATTTGTGTTTATGACAACATCTCCATTGAATTTTAAATCCTTATGTGGATGCGATGTTATATTCTATCAATGTTACATTACTTTTTGATGAATAGTTGTAACGGATTTTGTTTTTATTAGTTACAAATTATCAAGTTTATAAGTTAAGTGCTTCAACTAACCTTGTAATATCAATTAAACCATCCTTCAAAATAATTATTTGAGCTATTCAATGGTTGGAAAATATGTATTATAGACTTCCCCATTATTCCAAATGAATCTCTCTTTTGATTTTCTAACTAATGTTTAATTAGATAACGTTTTAGAATTAAAATAATAAAGTATTATAGTGAATTACAAATGTATTGAAATCAAATATCAATTAAACCAACCATTAAACAATTGAAAACAATTAATTAAACCAACCATTGAAAACAATACAATTAATAAAACAAATACAATAGTTTGATCTTTTGAAATAAAATAAGATTTGTTTTTTTCTTTATATATAACATTATAAGTTAAAATGAGAAATCTAAAACATTTCTCATTCAAATACTAACAAAAAAAAAAACGAATATTTGACTTTAACAGTAAAAACACATTTGACTTTAAGAGTAAAGAGATTAAAATACCCATTTGACTTTAACAGTAAAGACATATTTGACTTAAAGAGTAAAGAGATTAAAATACCCGGTTCCCGGAGCTAAATATGATCATAACTATAATGTATCTAGAAAAGTTTTATAATTCCATTTATAAAAATATAATTGAATAATAAGTATCACTTAGTATTTCATTCATCTTTTTGGAATTACTAAAAAGCTTTTTAATAATAAGTATTATTATTAATATTACATAAGTCTTTTTTGGTCCTGAAGATGATGGGAGGTAAAGAGAACTATTTAATATTAATAATGAATCTTATTAATAAAAAGTTTTAAAAATTTCGGAAAATATTAATGAAATGTTGAATGACATGTAATTATTTCATTTCACTGTATCATAGTTATATCATATTTATTTAAAAAAAATGTAACTTCTAATGTATTTATTGCTTAAATTAAATATTCATTTTTATGATTATTTAAATAATTTTTAGAAATAAAATTTAAAAACTTTTTCTCAATATATTAAAATTATATCATATTTATTTAATGAAAAATGCAATTTCTAATGTCTTCATTGCTTGAGTCAAATATTCAATTTTGACTTTATTACAAGTAGAGGGCCACATTGAACTACAGAATATTTGGTTTAGATATCCATCTCGAAAACAAATTGTCTTTCAATATTTTTACCTTTCTATTCATGCTGGCAAGACAATAACACCTGTTGGTCATAACGGATTTGGAAAGAGCACAATTTATAGATTCATGGAGACAAGATTGATGAATTGATTCAAACAAGTTCATACATATGGATAGATCCTTAGATAAGACCTCAATCTAAATGAGACCACCTACCCATCTACAAATAATGGGTAACATGTCTTTTCATTATTGATTTGTTAACAAACCCTGGATACCATGTATAATGTGTCATTTCATTATTGATTTGCTAACAAACCCATGCTTTGTTTGCCTATTTCAACTTCAAGGCCCAAACTGTGACAGTATGAGATAAGGAAATCATCTCGTCCTAGGATGGGGAAAATGGGGACAAATCTAGACAGTGTAATTGTACACCATCTTGAAATGCTTACAAAAAAAATGTGTATAACATGTAAATTCAACATTACAATCCTATAGTTTGCTATTTAATTTTAATTCAAAGGAAAAAATGAAAAAACGTATTGCATTTTGTGTGATGTGATTACACTTGCACTTAGTTAATCACAACTGCATATAGCATTCTAATCATGATAGAACAAAATCAAAATATAAATCACAATCTTCCTGAAAGCGAGACTTTATTACAAGTAGAGGGGCACATTGAACTACAGAATATTTGGTTTAGATATCCATCTCGAAAACAAATTGTCTTTCAATATTTTTACCTTTCTATTCATGCTGGCAAGACAATAACACCTGTTGGTCATAACGGATTTGGAAAAAGCACAATTATTTCCATATTTAAACGCTTCTATGATCCCTATGCAGGTCATTTTCAACTCTCTCCTATCAATGAAAACATCACTCAATAGCCACTCTCTTTTCCAAAATAGACAAATACTAGACATCATTCAACAGATAGAAGTGAAATATGAGAAAAATTCCAGTAGTTTCCGTATATGCACACATCTTCCGTATATGCCCAGTTTCCGTATATGCCTACATCTTCCGTATATGCCCACATCTTCCGTATATGCCAAGTTTCCGTATATGCCTACATCTTCCGTATATGCCCAGTTTCCGTATATGCCCACATCTTCCGTATATGCCCAGTTTCTGTATATGCCCACATCTTCCGTATATGCGCACATCTTCCGTATATGCCCAGTTTCCGTATATGCCTACATCTTCCGTATATGCCTAGTTTCCGTATATGCCCACATCTTCCGTATATGCGCACATCTTCCGTATATGCCCAGTTTCCGTATATGCCTACATCTTCCGTATATGCCCAGTTTCCGTATATGCCCACATCTTCCGTATATGCGCACATCTTCCGTATATGCCCAGTTTCCGTATATGCCTACATCTTCCGTATATGCCCAGTTTCCGTATATGCCCACATCTTCCGTATATGCCCAGTTTCCGTATATGCCCACATCTTCCGCATATGCGCACATCTTCCGTATATGCCCAGTTTCCGTATATGCCTACATCTTCCGTATATGCGCACATCTTCCGTATATGCCCAATTTCCGTATATGCCTACATCTTCCGTATATGCCCAGTTTCCGTATATGCCCACATCTTCCGTATATGCGCACATCTTCCATATATGCCCAGTTTCCGTATATGCCTACATCTTTCATATATGCCCAGTTTCCGTATATGCCCACATCTTCCGTATATGCGCACATCTTCCGTATATGCCCAGTTTCCGTATATGCCTACATCTTCCGTATATGCCCAGTTTCCGTATATGCCCACATCTTCCGTATATGCCCAGTTTCCGTATATGCCCACATCTTCCGCATATGCGCACATCTTCCGTATATGCCCAGTTTCCGTATATGCCTACATCTTCCGTATATGCACACATCTTCCGTATATGCCCAGTTTCCGTATATGCCTACATCTTCCGTATATGCCCAGTTTCCGTATATGCCCACATCTTCCGTATATGCCCAGTTTCCGTATATGCCCACATCTTCCGTATATGCGCACATCTTCCGTATATGCCCAGTTTCCGTATATGCCTACATCTTCCGTATATGCCCAGTTTCCGTATATGCCCACATCTTCCGTATATGCCCAGTTTCCGTATATGCCCACATCTTCCGTATATGCGCACATCTTCCGTATATGCCCAGTTTGGGCATATGCGCACATCTTCCGTATATGCCCAGTTTCCGTATATGCCCACATTTTCCGTATATGCGCACATCTTCCGTATATGCCCAGTTTCCGTATATGCCTACATCTTCCGTATATGCCCAGTTTCCGTATATGCCCACATCTTCCGTATATGCCCAGTTTCCGTATATGCCCACATCTTCCGTATATGCGCACATCTTCCGTATATGCCCAGTTTCCGTATATGCCCACATCTTCCGTATATGCCCAGTTTCCGTATATGCCCACATCTTCCGTATATGCGCACATCTTCCGTATATGCCCAGTTTCCGTATATGCCTACATCTTCCGTATATGCCCAGTTTCCGTATATGCCCACATCTTCCGTATATGCCCAGTTTCCGTATATGCCCACATCTTCCGCATATGCGCACATCTTCCCTATATGCCCAGTTTCCATATATGCACACATCTTCCGTATATGCCCACATCTTCCGTATATGCCCAGTTTCCGTATATGCCTACATCTTCCGTATATGCCCACATCTTCCGTATATGCCCAGTTTCCGTATATGCCTACATCTTCCGTATATGCCCAGTTTCCGTATATGCCCACATCTTCCGTATATGCCCAGTTTCCGTATATGCCCACATCTTCCGTATATGCGCACATCTTCCGTATATGCCCAGTTTCCGTATATGCCTACATCTTCCGTATATGCCCAGTTTCCGTATATGCCCACATCTTCCGTATATGCCCAATTTCCGTATATGCCCACATCTTCCGTATATGCGCACATCTTCCGTATATGCCCAGTTTCCGTATATGCCTACATCTTCCGTATATGCCCAGTTTCCGTATATGCCCACATCTTCCGTATATGCCCAGTTTCCGTATATGCCCACATCTTCCGCATATTCGCACATCTTCCCTATATGCCCAGTTTCCGTATATGCACACATCTTCCGTATATGCCCAGTTTCCGTATATGCCTACATCTTCCGTATATGCCCACATCTTCCGTATATGCCCAGTTTCCGTATATGCCTACATCTTCCGTATATGCCCAGTTTCCGTATATGCCCACATCTTCCATATATGCCCAGTTTCCGTATATGCCCACATCTTCCGTATATGCGCACATCTTCCGTATATGCCCAGTTTCCGTATATGCCTACATCTTCCGTATATGCCCAGTTTCCGTATATGCCCACATCTTCCGTATATGCCCAGTTTCCGTATATGCCCACATCTTCCGTATATGCGCACATCTTCCGTATATGCCCAGTTTGGGCATATGCGCACATCTTCCGTATATGCCCAGTTTCCGTATATGCCCAGTTTCCGTATATGCCCACATTTTCCGTATATGCGCACATCTTCCCTATATGCCCAGTTTCCGTATATGCCTACATCTTCCGTATATGCGCACATCTTCCCTATATGCCCAGTTTCCGTATATGCACACATCTTCCGTATATGCCCAGTTTTCGTATATGCCTACATCTTCCGTATATGCCCACATTCCGTATATGCCCACATATCCTACCATGTGAAGATACAAAATCTTGGCCCTTGTTGATCATAGACTTATTGGGCAACTCACTAGGATTTGGCTCTTTCACAAAATTATGAAAACTTGTTTGAAGAATACCTATAAGCCTCATATCAAAAGACACAATGTTGTTGATCTGGTTTCCCATCAACTATAAAAGTCAACATCCTAGGGACTTTTATATATTCTATGGTGTTTTTATAGAGGTGATACTCCTCTTTCACACACTCACATTTTCTGATTAACTCAAAAATGTGGAATTAAACATTCAACATATTCACCTTTGAGTGGACCATGTGATTTTAAAGAAAATAAATAAAAACAAAAAGAAGTAAATACTATCTAATTAAGTCATTCCATGGCACATATCCATTCACATATCATGAGGGAGACACATTTGAAACAAATACATAGACAAAAAATAAAGAAATGGTCCAAATATTTTAAAGAGCTCTAAAATGATTTCATTCAATATCATAAACAATCATAGGAGAACATTCATGAGATTTCAATGCTTAATTAAAAGTATACGAAACCACAAATTCCATGCGCTCTTGGAAATAGCTATCTATAAGAGTCAAAAAGACATTACAAACTTTAAGTTCAAATAGAGCAGGTGTGTAAAGTACTCTACAAAATTCCTAATACTTAAATGTAAATTGAATGCTTTCATCCTTAAGGGACTAGAATGGAACTCGAATGGGACTCTTGAGGAACAATAAATGGTATATATTAAGCTAGAAGAAAGCAAAAGGAATGCAGACAGAATTACAAATGTATAACAAACTTTACAAAGTTGGATGATTTAAGACTAGGGAGAAATAAATGGGAATTGCTTCAAATAAAATATAGAACACTCACAAAATTGCAGAAGGATGACCGACTTAATGAATTATCTATCCCTTATAGCATCAAATGTTGGAGTATACATTAGTCTTTGCATATTTGTTAATCTAACCAATGGGGAAGTTATTGAGGATTAACAATTTCATTTAAATATTTTCTAAGCCATTCTTTAATATAATCCATAGGAAGGACGATTATGTCGTGTCTTACATCTAATGCAAAAGTATGCTCATATGTTTCTTTTGTATTTGAACATAATTGATTGATGACTGATAGTTGGTCTTCATTCTCATTATTATATGTAACTAACCATTTTTTTATTTCTTCCTTCAAAGAATTTGTTAAGTTGTCGAACTCATTACCCCATAATGTCTTAATAACTTCCAATTCTTGTAGCACATCTTTTGGAACTAACATGGAGTCTGTAATCATTCTTGACCCTTGAATATCTTCAACAACTTTAATACATTTAAAGAAACTATTGCTTCGTTAGTCATTAATCTTTGTACACTCAAAAATAGCATCATTTAACATTTTGATTCTAGCATATAATCTTGCCTTTATCTATTTTATTTGCTCCCCATTTGAAATCCCTTGTTGGGTTTTTTATGCCTACTCAATATGAAGATGCACTAGGGACTAAAACTAATTGAACCAAAGTATGATTTCTTATTAACAAAAAATTAATGCTATGAAAATTACCTACATGTTTTTTTTAGGCATTAAGGTTCAAAAATTGATTTAATGGAGGTACGATTCTTTATTATCAAAAATACAACCTTACACAAGTGTTACATGGAAGCATAGTCCTTGCCATTGAAAATAGGGATTATGTTGCTAGAAAATTTGCACATAGAAGGTGATAACATGATACATATAAAGTATACTATGAGATATTTAAACTAATATTAATATAATATGGAGAATATTAATATATATCTTTCATATTTGTAAGATAACAGAAAATGATTATTCTATGAAATTGTTTTACAAAGCACATTTGTATTCATACTTATACATGACAAAGTTTAGTAATTTATATTTTCCAGAAAAAAAAATCTTGTAATTCTATTACAAAGTAGTAACTTTGGTAGGACTCGTTCAAATCACATTTACATTATGTGCATATACAACTAAATGGATGCCACATTTCTATAGATCTAAATTACAAATTGTGTAGTACAATGCATAATTACATAGTGTTGGTCAATTTGGCATGGCGCTTAACATGATGCTAGAGTTTGTCGAGACTAATAATGTGAAAATTGTGAGAGATTTTTCTTGGGTTTATTTTGGCATAAGCATTCAACCATTGACCATTGAAAATTGTAAGGGATATTTATTGGGTTTCCTTAGCCTTAGCATTCAACCATTGACCATCTCATAACTTCGTTTATGTTTTGAAAAAGATATGAAGAAACAATACTTAATAATGTTTCTTTGGTTTTTCTAAAAATGATCATACTATCTTTAATAACTTTGAAAAATAATGGAGAAAATAGGAATTCAAGTAGAGTGGAGAAGGACTAATTTCTAATTATATGAAAATTTCAGTGTAAAATTGAGGATTTAAATAAATGATAACATTACAAGAACTAGTCAGAATCAAGGGTAAAATAGAAATGAAATAAAAATGTATCCTCTATTTGACTTATATATAAATTAGTTAGAAAATAGGATCATAAAAAATAAAGGAAGTATACATATAAGAAGTCATACTTTGCTATTATTAATTTAAATAGATGATGTTGTGTTATTAACAAATCGTAAAGACACTTGTGATAACAATATAATCATTTCATATAATAGTGACATTTTTTCTTAGTAACAACAACAATTTTATATAGTTGTTCTTTGATCTATAGAGTTAGTGAAAGAATCATGAAAGGACATTATCTATTCTATAAATAGTAAATGAAAAAAATAATAATAACAACGATTTTATATAGTTGTTGTATGGGTTATAAAATTAGTTGAAGAATCATAGAAAAATGTTGAAAAGATTGAGAAAATGTGATTAGTAAAACAATTATCTATTAAAATACAAATTGGTTAGAGAAACATTAATGTATTACATATAATATCAAATTTAATCATAAAAATATAAATAAATAAAAATAAAAATAATTTACCCAAATAAAAGTTAAACAAAGGTTAGGTGTCTCAAATAGAATGCTAAGAAATCTATAAATAAATCTCGACTAATAATACATCTAAAGGAAAATTTATATACATAAAAATATATATTTTACAAAAATGAAATAAAATTGAGAACTGAGTACATGTAACGAAACATGATATTATTCATGAAAAAATAAATGAAAATACTTCATGCAAACATAAGCATTTTTTGTTCTCAATCCCACATAAATTTATTCTATATATTGATATTATTCATGAAAAAATAAAATGAAAATACTTCATGCAAACATAAGCATTTTTTGTTCTCAATCCCACATAAATTTATTCTATATATGTGTGATCTATCCATATAGCATATAATTTTTGTTTCACTCCAAAATCTTATTTGTGAATATAGACTGATTGGATATTGATAATGCATTTTGCATGTAAAGTAAAGATGGATTAAAATGTCTATGAACCATTGTAAAGTAATCTGAGTTAAAGGCTCTTCTTCATCCTTATGCTTCTTGCACTCCTTTTTACAGATCATTGCACTTCTTTGTCATTCTCTAACTTCAATGTTTAAAAACAAAGTTAAGGCAAGGCAAGTGAAACAAGAAAAGAGAATCGAAAAGAACCAAATAAATATTTATTACTATAAAATGTTCATATTAAAAAATAGGTATACATTTCTTTTAGTAAAAACTTTCCAAAAACTAAAATTGTTAATTCATTTCTAAAAATTCTATTTTTTTAATTTTATTTTAAAAATAAAATTAAACAAAATCATATATTATTTCATATAAAAAATAAATTAATATATAGTAATCAAGAAAATTCTCTATTTTGTATATAAAATAGTAAGACATTTTTAAATACCCAAATGATATATATATACTATAATTTTATAATTTTAAAAAATTAAATATTAAAATATGTAATCTTTTAGTATTTTTGAGTATTCAATTATTTATCAAAACTAACCCATTTATATATTATTTCATATATTATTCCAGATAAAAAAGATAATCATTAGGGAATTAAAAAACATGTGAATGTATAAGTTTTTTCTCCATGCAAGTTTGATTGAAAAAATAATATCGTTTCTAGTAAGCATAAAATGTAATGAAAAATAAAAACTAAAGTTAACTCTATTTAAATTGAAGCTGTATAAAAGCAAGACACGGTGTTGATGCAGGCAAGAACGAAAGTTATATATCCTTTTTGAATCCAGGACTTGCCATTTTCAAGCACAACGTCACCAAAAATAATTTAATTTTAAAAAAAAAATATTTGGAATTGGATTTATTTACAAAATTACAAAATATCTTAGATGTTGGCATTTTAAAGACATACTTAGCATGTGGAAACAATTTTTGGAAAAAAAAATGATGTATTAAAAAGTCTAAAAAAAACAGAGATTACATATATTGAAACTGTCCTTGTAGCCCCTTTATAGATAAAACAATGGCTAAAGTTATATTATTGTAGCCTAAGTCATTTAAACTTGCTGGAATCTTTAGCCTTCAAAGTAGCAAACCTAGTGGGTTTAGTGAGAGCAATGCTAGTTGAACATATATGCTCTATGTATTGTTTGCGTGACTTGAACCCACGAGCTTTCAAGTCCTTTGGCGTGATTTTGGTCCTTTTAACCATAGCATCAACATTTATCTTTTTTGTTTTCTGTGGAAATTAAAACATTATCAATAAATATCAAAATCCACATAGATATAATGAAAATATGCTGACCATGTAACGAATATGAAAATACATTTCGTTGACTAGCTATCAATAAATATCAAAATCTATATAGATATAATGAGAATATGGTGAACATCTAAGGAATATGAAAAGAAATTACATTAACTAGTCATAAAAAAATACGTCAATGTTATTATGAGCTAAGATATGTAGTATATAACTTACCTCTCCTAATTTATCTTGAAGTCTAGGTGAATGCCGCAATGGTTGAGGAGAATGTGATTTTTGCTGAGTATCATGTCCACCATCATACATGTGCAAAGGTGTTTTAGGAGATGTATATTCATTACTCTGAACATTAGATTATACATAGATATAAGTATGTGAATCAAAAAGAATTAAATGTAAAAATATGATAAAATTATAAGAGTATAAATAAATATAGTCTTACCTTGCATTGTGACATTGGACATGAAGATGGTTGTAGCATTTGAACCATTTCATTTCCATTCTTCTTAAGGCTTCTACAAGGGGTTTTCATTGATTGTGATGGTTCCAAAGGGAACACCTGCACCATAAATAAGAAATAACACACAAGCACATAATAAAAAAAAATCAAAGATAAGGATATATAATACAGGACATCCATTTCTCATCCCATCATTATGGTAAAACATAACAATTTAATCCCATCATTATGGTAAAACATAACAATTTATATATTAATATTTTCGCTGGAATAGGTTATATGGATTAAAAACTTACTGGCCGAGTAACCCCTTGAAAACCTTGAAATCTAGGTGAGCGTCGCAATGGTTGGTGGCTTGAATTTGGGGAATTTTGTTGATTAGGCTATGCATATCAATAACAATGAGAAATTAGTATACAATTATAATAAATATAAATATTATTTAATGTTAAAATGTCTAAAAAATTAATATCTGCAAAAAAATGGACTCAAATGTGTTGTCATTGTCCTGATTGGTTTCATCAAAGTTTAATATATCGCTGTGCCCATCTGATCCTTCTTCCCCCACATCATCGGGAACCTCAGTGCTTGCTTTCTCTTTTATAGCAATATCTATGCGCTTCATTGTCTGCATGCCTCTACGAGGTAGACTCTGATCCCAACGTTGAATTTTTTCACAAATCCTTTGCTTCGAAGTGTCATTAAGCTGATCAAATGTAGCAACTGACTGTGAAAACAAGTTTCAATGAATTTAGTCCACAACAATAAATTAATATTAATAGAAAACATATACAGATAAATACTAATAAATACTTACAGCTGAATGAATTTCTTCATTGACAATATTAATAAAAAATCATATACAAATAAATACTAATAAATACTTACAGCTGAAAGAATTTCTTCATTGACAAATCTTTTATATGCTTGTTGTCGTGCACGACATAGCCTTGCATCTAAGTCATATTGTATTTTGGCATTTTGCCTTTTAACTGCACTTGTTGATTTGACCGCCCATGTAGCATTTGCATCTTTTGCTCGACCTCTTTGACGTGGAGGAATTGGTGGGAGATTGTGGGTGGTAGCGCGATGATGATTAAGGCCAGATAACTTAGATCGACTCAAATTCCCAGCACAGCCACCAACAAGACAAGTGAACACTTGCCTGGTGCCTTTGATAGTTACCTCCCATTCATGTCTAATTTCCTCCATTTTCTTACTTCCTTATAAATGAATATGTAAACAACAATGTTGTTAAAAACATCATAAAAACAGATTAAAATAAAAATCAATATTCATATCTATTTTTTTGTGGTCACTGTTGCACATCCGTCAAGGACAAAGTCTGTAAGTGCTTTCATCCACTGATTTTAGTCTGATTTTAGTTTAACGATTATGTTTTTTTCTTTGGAATTTCTTGAGAGAAAAAAATTGCAGAGATTTTAGTAAATGTAAATAAAAATTATGTGTTTTTGACGGTGTTAAATTTATTTCTTAGAGTAGCTTCAAACTGCATTATCATTGGCATTATTAAAGGGCCCATTGGGCTGTTCATCACTTCTTGTGGGAGCCTAAGGAGGTGTTGCAGCCAACCAAAAACTGTGCAACCTCATTGCTGAAGTTGTTACAGTTATGGTGCAACAAACTATATGTTTCAGCTGTATAGCGAGGGCTTATTTCTTCCAGGAATTCTTCAAACATTTCCATCGGGACGTGAGTGAAATCCAAATAAATTTGCAATGTACAACTTGTCACACAAAATTCTGATATAAAACAGCAATGATAGTAACTATTTAATGATTTTGATCGAAAAGTCATGCAAAAGATTCTGAAAGTACAGACATGTCTCAATAATCTAAATCCAAATCGCATGCAACAGCCTAGCGAAAGCACAGGGTGGCATTTGAATATCGCCACATAATGCTCAATATTTAAATGTAGAGCAATGCCATTTCGTCCATCAGCTGAATTAAATTACAGAAAATAGAGTTCTGTACAGTTTTAATGGCATCGCCATTATAAAATCTCAAGGAATCTGGGCATAATATTTCATGCGGATATATTCGAATCTGTTTAAGAACAAAAATATATACACATGACCAAAGGCAGTATGTGTATATACATATGCGTTTGTGTATATATTCAAAGCAGTACACAGATATTTAGTCAAATGCGGATTTTACAGTTACAGTGTACGTCTGAGAAGACTGAGATGGTCATGCAGTTTGAAAGAGCATTCATGGTGAAAACTGATGGAAGCATTTAAGCCATAAAATGCCAAGTGTAAGCCGAACATTGGAATAAATTTATTAATTTGCAGACAAACTATATTTTCAGGCTTTTAATTCAAATGTCCTACGAATCATTATAACAATAATGCCTGTTAAAAACATCATAAAAACAGATTAAAATAAAAATCAATATTCATATCTATTTTTTTGTGGTCACTGTTGCACATCCGGCAAGGACAAAGTCTGTAAGTGCTTTCATCCACTGATTTTAGTCTGATTTTAGTTTAACGATTATGTTTTTTTCTTTGGAATTTCTTGAAAGAAAAAAATTGCAGAGATTTTAGTAAATGTAAATAAAAATTATGTGTTTTTGACGGTGTTAAATTTATTTCTTAGAGTAGCTTCAAACTGCATTATCATTGGCATTATTAAAGGGCCCATTGGGCTGTTCATCACTTCTTGTGGGAGCCTAAGGATGAAATCTGGGGTGTTGCAGCCAACCAAAAGCTGTGCAACCTCATTGCTGAAGTTGTTACAGTTATGGTGCAACAAACTATATGTTTCAGCTGTATAGCGAGGGCTTATTTCTTCCAGGAATTCTTCAAACATTTCCATCGGGACGTGAGTGACACCCAACTCAACCACTTTCCACGGTTTTCCATAAGGAGTTTGCCCTGTAGGGCTGTGTTGAATACCACCCCCAAAGTAATACACCTTCCCATAAACTACCACACCGGTATGCCAAATTCCTTCAATGGCTTTTCCAAAGAAAACTAGTTGAGAGTTGACGAGCAATTATTCAAACACTGTATTTACAAACACTGTATTTACAAAAATAAAATTTTTGAGATTTTTACCCAAATCCAAAATTCACTAGGCACGGAGGCAGAGGGTTTAAGCCGACGAACTTCAAACCGCCTCACCCCTGCGGCCGTCTGAGAAAACCCAAGCCCCCTCCCCGCCCTAAAAGAAACAACCTGAACTTTCACACTTACTTAACTATAACTGAATTCAACAAATAAATAGCAATAAAATGTGTCCACAAAAATCGGCGATGAAATCAAATTATCTCCAATAACAATGAAAACGAAATCCGATATTACGTACAAATCACATACAAGAGAGGATTTACAGGGCGGATTAACTTAATAAGCAGTCAAAAATATATGTTTTACAGTATTGTAGCAGCACTAACCTTGCAGACCTTTGCCTGTCGATAACTAGTGGCCAGGTGCTCCAGGTCTGCGCTGTTCCGAATTGCCGAAGGTGCTCCAGGTCTGCGCTGTTCCGAATTGGGGAATTGAACTGCAGATAATCTCCCGGGACTTTGAAGGCCGGAGGAGGTTGGTGAGCTCTCCCCTCCGGCATTAATCCTGATGCCATCGTATTGATGTGAGGGATGTCCTGGGAACTGCACCGGCGGCGGATCCATACTTCGGCAGATTTACTTCATCAATACAGGGCTTTTTGCGGGCAGGTCGGAGGGCTTTTTGCGGGCAGGTCGGAGGGGTATGATCGATGCCGTCGATTGCTGTCGCCGGGCTCTGACACAGGTACCCCCATAGCATTAACTTTGCTATGGGGGTGGAAATAGGAATTGTCGCCTGCCTAGGATACGAAGTTTCTCCCTCTGGAATCTTCTCTGTGGTGGAGAACTGGCTCCTTGCTATGTGCTGGAGAACTGGCTCCTTGCTGCATGGTTGAATGTGCCACATCAATGGCTCTCGTGATTTCTACTCATCAGACGGTCATGGTTGTTGTCCGCAGCCCTATGCACTAGTTGGATGTGTAAATGGTTTTACCTGTTTTATTTTCTTGTTGCTAGTTCAGCTCTAGCCCTGTGTTGGGGGTTTCCCATGTGAGTAAACTCTTGCCCTCGTCTATTGTCGACTTGTAAGAAGGAAGTTTCTGGTGTTGCTTCTCCATTAACTAAATGTCTTCGCTTTTCGTACAGGTCCCTGTTGTGGCTATGTGTGATTCCGAAGGGATTTTTAAAGAGCTCTTCGCCAGTCCAGGTAGGTTATTTTCGAATAATGATTTTATTTCCTTTGTAAATTGTCTTCTCCTTTTGGTGATAGTTTTTCTAATTGAATGCGTTGGCAGGAATTGTAGGTTCAATACTCGGTGGGTTGGATCCGGCTGTCAGCCATCCAAACCCTTCTTACATATTTCATTGGGAATGCAAATGAGATTCTTAACCTGAAAGAGATGAATTTGTTTTATGCCAATCTTATGGTCCTATATATTTTATTTAGTTTCGACCCAAAGATCTATGGCATCTCTGAGATCTGTATTACTCATTTAGGTTCGACGTAAGGGTCTCTAGCTTCTCTGAATATTGTGTATTTTGTTTAAGAAGACCACAGGGTCTCTAACTTCTGTGAGACTATTTTTCTTGTTACAATTCGACCTATGGGTCTTTGGCTTCTCTGGATTTTGCATATTTTGTTTACGTCGGCCTAAGGGTCTTTGCTCAGATTTTGCTGCATAAAAAAATATAACTGCATCCGTATCTTGGGAAAAGACTTCTGGATTTTGTTGTTGTATCTACTAGATTATTGATAGAACCTCATGGTGGTTCCACAGAGCTTTCTCAGGTATTTTAAGATGTAAATATATAAATTTTCTCACTGTGTTGGTGGTAAATAATCTCTCTCTTTTTACTTGTTCTATCGATATGATAGACTGAGATTTAAGTTTTCTTTGGGTAGCCGTAGCTATGTACTCACATAGCTATGGGTTCTTTTTGTTACCATATATATTTCCTACCACAATGATAGAATTCATGAATCGGTTATCGATTTCCCAAATTCGGGCTTTTCTTGATCTAATTATGGGCTGAGTTTTTTCTCCAAATTTCGCTATTGGGTTTTCTAGAATAGAAAAGGCCAAGACCATAATTACCCACTTCTTTTGTGGATAATGTAAAAAAACTTACACTACTTGAGCTTATGCACAAGTCGTCTTTTATAAATTCTCTTATTGTGGTTGAGGTATATGATATTAGTAGTTGTAACTTGCTCTTTTACTTGTCTAAGAGTTCTGGATTATTTAGTTCACTCTGAGCTTTATTCTATTTATAACAAAATTACTCTTTACTGCTTGTTAATAGTTGATGTTTTCACCTATTTCGAACTAAAGTAATCACGCACAGAATCACTGAATATCTGTAGATAATAATGTTTACTTTCTAGATTAAAAGATAAACATGCTTAGTATAACATTAATAACTGAATACTCCATTAATCAGGGTTTCCATATTGTAATTATTTGGCTAGCTTAGCTTAACTGAATATAAACTTTTAATCTTATCTTGCCTCCCAACCACAAGACTACTACAACAGTAGATATCTGGTCATGACCATACTTAACTACCTCATCCCTATCTGTCCTTCCAGCACAGTTAATTCTTTCTTTCTAAGTGTTACTCAACTCACTCCTCCTTCTCCCTAGATTTCATATGCCCTCATCCTCTTGATCTTCTAGGATAAATCTTCCATAGGAGTAGTTAGGGTTGGCTAACAGCCCAACCTAGCTGTTTCTTGAGAAATACAAATATCACACTTGTGACAAATACTTTCTCATTTAATTAAATCAAATCATTACTTGCCAAAGTTCTGGTTCTCTACTTTCTTTTAACAATTAAAACCAAATTTCTATTTATATAAACTTAAATTAGTTTCAGTTTATCTAAAATACAGTAAAAAAAAAATATTCACATCTATGGGGGACATCACATGAACTCCTTCACAATGATCAAAGAGAATAAAATAGTCTTAGCTCCACCCACTACTCAACAACTTTAACAACAATAGCCATTTCAACTCATGCCACACTGTGGAGAGAATTTTGGGGACTAAAATATCCACTTTCACGTGAATTATAATGCACACCCTCCAAGAATATGGACTACACATTACAACTTCTTGCCTGGTTTAAATCCTTTGTATCACCTCCACGTCAGATGTGCATGGTGCTTTCTAATAATGATGCAATAAATTAACTCATATGATACTTTCACACCCCAAAAATCCTCCGCTACACAGAATAGAACAACCCTTTTCCAGAGGTCCACAACTCTCATGTTTCTACTTACTGGCACTGATACCGAAACATACCGAAACATAAAACACAAAGTTTAACACGGGAGAATTCTTTTACTAATTCAGACCTAAGCCTACTTAGGAAATACATCATAATGGGGCAGGATGGATCAATAGACTTTATGAACATAACAACATGAAAGAGATATCTTTAACTACAACTCACTTCTCACTTATATGGGAAAACAATGACTTCTAGAACAACCTTGTAACTCATGTAGATCTAGAATAATTCATAGCACCTACGTCGACAATTCATCAAGCTTTCACATTAATAAATGATTTCATTTCTTCATTATTCTAACATTTTATTTAGAATATTCTCATAGATGTTTCATTTTACAAAAGGTTATAATAAACTATATCAAATATAACAAATTTTTAAAATTCAACTATGCTTATTGCAAGTGTTGATTGAAAATTGATTTCATTACTCCCTTTTGTTCCATAGACCAGTGACTTAATTTTATATCAACTACATTGAAAGAAATATATATATATATATATATATATATCTTTTATTTTTACTTCCCAATATAATGAATATTTGTAAACCTTAACATTTTAAAAATATTTTAATGAGAATCATAAATAAAATATTTGAATGTTCACGTGAACTAATATATTTCAAAATCAAATTCATATATAATATAGATATTTTAAAAATGTTACAATTTTCACTTTGAGTAAAATATTTTATATCAATATATGTGTATAAGATACAATAAAAAATTCAATTATTTCTTTAATAAAAGGATGCATAATTCTTCTATTTTTTAATATGACATTGATATATCAACCTAGATTCATCTTAAATGTGGCCTAATCAAATTTTTTGAGGTGCAAACTTTTTGTTAATTGTTGCACTCAAAAAAGGTTTGCACCTTCAAAGATTTGATCATGTGGGTGCTTGGTAGGTCCAAGTTTAAGATCGATTTAGTGGTATCCATTTACATAATTTATGTCTCACAAAGTGATTATTTTATAGTTTGATAAATTTACTTCATACAAAAATATTTTAACTAATATCAATTTACATCATTTATAGATAGTTTGATAAATTTAATTCATACAAAAATATTTTAACTAATATCAATTTACATCATTTATATATATGAAATACTTATAAATTTTTATTTGGATAAATTTTGCCTCACACAAACTCATTTTAACTATCATATGAATTTACATGATTTATATCTCATACTTATTGATTTTATGTTAAGAAAATTTAACTCACCCAAACACATTTGTGTTGTGTAATTTATATATAAGTAATGTTTATTGTTTTTTAATTGGATTTATAACCCATGTCTGAGTTCCTTTCCTTATTTACTTTATATTTATTATTTTTTACTTGGATTTATATTCGATGCCTTATTTCCTTTTGTGATCAATAATATTATTGTGTATTTATGTTCTTTCGTTAAAATGTTTAAATAAGCTAACATATTGAATATTTTTATTTATAATTCGTTAATTAGTTCACATGTATTTTTTTTAATGTAATATTAAGTGATAGCATCTCTAATATAAAAAAGATATTTCTATATAGACCATGGTTAAATACTTTAAGATATGCCTTAAGTAAAATAGTTTTAACAAAATATTTTGATATTAATTATATAGATAGATGAAGCACTACTGAGAGATACTTCCCAAAATAGGAGGCATATTTAAAATCATATTAATGGAAAAAAAATGTTTAATACAAACAATGTCGTTCATAAATAAAATATGTTTTGTTCATTTTATGTAAAATATTTTAATGTAAAATATGTATGTTATATAAAACAAAATAAAAATTTGTGGTTAAAACAATTTATTGATGTCAAAGATAAGATAAAGGAGTTGTGCAATTTCTTCCATCCTTAACATGAAATTGATTCATGGCATATGTATATATATGTTCCTCTTAACTCTTGCATTTAAAGAGTTTATAGGGATAAAAAATTTTGAGGAACAATTTTCTTCTAAAGTTCAAAATATCAAGAAATATATGTATGAGAAATTTGCTTTCTTTCAATATTTAATACAGTGAGAATTGAAATAAATATACTCTCAGTTATATATCAATATTACTAATAATATATATGTTTGAAAATTTAATTCCTACTTGTCTCAGTTGTGATTATCTCTATCTAGAGGAGTCTATTCCTATTCCTTAGGATTGTTTTATCTAGACGTTCCTAGATTGGTGTGTGGTTGAGATATTCTTTAACCAGGTGCTTGTGTGTCAAATATAGTTTTAGTATCTTGAAACAACACTTATTGTAATATGTAATATCATAATTGATCAATAATACAGTTTTGCACTATCAAATTTTATCTTGGTATTAGAGCCCATTTGGGCATGGGCATTGGCCCCTCATAGGCCAAGGAAAATAAGAGAATATATTTAAGTGGTTTTAGTTTTTTTTTGGGTCAGAGGTTGTGCAAATTTGTGTGCCAATTTTTTGGATTTTGTTTGTTATATTACTGGGAGCTATTCACTGGGTCGGAGAGACACCACCCCTACATGGAGTAGCGGATCGTGGCAAACAAGGTCTTCCTGTAGTGGTTCAAGGTGAGGGTTGTCAGTGGTACCTTCATGGGGGAGCTCAAGTAGGCATGGCTGGAGTGGCAGCGTTCATGTTCGCTTGGCATCGTGGCCGAAGTGGTAGGTTGGCTGCAGATTCTCACTTTTTAATCTAAGTGGACGTTCTGTGGTGTTGTGGCAGTGAAGGCTGGGCAGAGGGAGTTCTTCCTGTTGGTGTACATGCACTTAGACTAGCTGTGTTGGTGTACATGCACTTAGACTAGCTATGTTGGTGTACATGCACCTAGATTAGCTCCAGTTAACTTATTGCTTGCATGTGGCACATGTACACATTAGCATAAGATAAAGCACACTTAGCTTTAGTTATTGCATGTACAACTAAGCTTAAATTAGTTGCTTTTGTGTATTTATTCTAAAACTAATATTGTAGAATCACTTTCATTCTTTTCTCAATTCTTGCTCGCTTCCTTCCTTTTCTTGCAAGCTTGTTATTGTTTTGCAGATCTAGATCTATCTATGTATCTCAAAAATCTTACATGGTATCAGAGCACAGGGATTTGTAATCAGTGCACAAGCAATTTTATTTGCAGGTTCAGAAGATTGAAGCAACAACAAAGAATGGAGTCTAAATTCGAGTTTCCACAATCGGCAACTCTCACTCCATATAATTATTTCGAATGGAAGCCAAAGATTCAATTTCATCTCAGAAGTAGAGGCTTATTTCGAATAACCATGGGAACGGAAGTTGAACCAACATCGGCAGTGGAGAAAACAAGATATTTCAATCGAATGGACGAGGACTTCGGCATCCTATGTTTATCTATTTCTCCGGAACTGCTATTTCATGTTGAATCATGTTCAACTCCAAATGAAATATGGAAACTTTTGGAAGAATTGTTTGGAAAACAGGATGAAATGCTTAGAATGATAGACGATTCGATCGCAACCTATAGAAATCGTCGTGAAAGCTTTAGTTTAGAACCGGCCGTGTACGATGACGACGAACCTCTGGATTCGATTTCGAACTTGCAAGAGATTGAAAGGCAAACAAGCTTACAACCTGATGATGACCAAGAGTTCAAATTCAAGGGTTTCGTCGTCGATCCTGAAAGAACAAGCGATCGAGCTGCCGCAAATGTACGGAAATTGAGAATAGCATTGCATCCCAAGGTCGAAGCCATTGCTGCCACTGAAGCTTCAGAGAATTTTACAGTGCTGGTGCATGTTAAGGCTCCACCGGCCAGCGAAGCTTTCAAGAAACAGAGTTACGATGATTACGAGAGGCAGCTCTTAGTCTCTCAGAGAAGCTTTGAGAAATCGTTTGGCCAGTTCTTGGTGTTCCTTGCATCAACTCTCATGGACAACGGTGGTGTTCCAGAGTCGACCAATCCAGCTTCACTCATCAAAGAAGCTATACATGTGATCAGCTGTGGCTACGAAGAGAAAACCGAATGGGGGAAAGAGGTCGGATGGATCTATGGTTCTGTGACAGAAGACATTCTAACAGGTTTCAAGATGCACTGCCGAGGGTGGCGCTCCATTTACTGCATGCCCAAGAGACCAGCATTCAAGGGGTCTGCTCCTATCAATCTATCAGATCATCTGCACCAAGTTCTTCGTTGGGCATTGGGTTCTATTGAAATCTTATTCAGTAGGCACTGCCCGTTGTGGTATGGATTTGGAGCTGGCCATCTCAAGTGGCTGGAAAGACTGGCCTACACTAACACCATCGTCTATCCCCTCACGTCTCTTCCTCTGATTGCCTACTGTACTCTTCCTGCCATATGTCTTCTCACGAGAGAATTCATTATTCCTACGCTGAGTAATCTTGCAAGCATCTATTTCATGCTCCTCTTCATCTCCATTATCGTGACGGGCGTTCTGGAACTGAGATGGAGTGGAGTGAGCATCGAAGAAGGGTGAGGGACACGACTGCCTAGCAGTTGTCTTTTCTCTACTTTTGCATTATATTTTGAGGGGGGGTTTTCTTCCCACTGGGTTTTCCCT
Source organism: Pinus tabuliformis (assembly GCA_031772625.1). NCBI lineage: Eukaryota > Viridiplantae > Streptophyta > Pinopsida > Pinales > Pinaceae > Pinus > Pinus tabuliformis. Next base: position 1,183,835,332 of record CM062811.1, on the reverse strand, counting down.
CTTTCCTCCTTTTTATGCATTGTATATGGGTACCTAAAATGGCCGTGTTGCCGGGACTCATTCATTTTGCATCACACTCACCTAAGTTATGCTTAAGGGGGGGTGTTGGTGTACATGCATTTAGACTAGCTGTGTTGGTGTACATGCACTTAGACTAGCTGTGTTGGTGTACATGCACCTATATTAGCTCGAGTTAACTTATTTCTTGCATGTGGCACATGTACACATTAGCATAAGATAAAGCACACTTAGCTTTAGTTAGCTTTAGTTATTGCATGTACAACTAAGCTTAACTTAGTTTCTTTTGTGTATTTATTCTAAAACTAATATTGTAGAATCATTTTCATTCTTTTCTCAATTCTTGCTTGCTTCCTTCCTTCTCTTGCAAGCTTGTTATTGTTTTGCAGATCTAGATCTATCTGTGTATCTCAAATATCTTACACTTCCCTAGCATCCTTCCTTCACGCAGGAGGTGGAGGTCGAGTTGTCCTCTCTGTAGAGGAAGTGTTTCGTGTCTGTAGGTTTGAACTATGTGGTTCCAGTAGCAACATTGATGTGAATTCGTCGAGTATTGTTGATCTAAATTTGATTAGAGTGTAGTAGCAAGACGCTGGATCCACTCCTCGAGTAGCAAGAATTTTTTTTTTGTGCAGTGGAGACCCTGACAATGAGGCCAGTTCATAGGTAATTGGTTCCTTATTTGAGATCTCCCAGTTGTCGAAATTGCTTGGTAGATTCTCGGAGTGGTCATGTTTTTTATTGATGCCTACATGAATCTTTAAACACTGAGACCAACTTTCTTGAAGTGAGCCTATGAATGGGTTCTTTGTAAACTGAATCAGCCAACGATGATTGTGGCATGATGTGTACTTCATGCCCATTGAGTTGTTGGTTGGTGATGATCGATCTAAAGATCAAGATCTATGATCCGATTCATTGGGGTGTATTTACTCCATTGCCTTGACCTTCTATTAAGAAGAGGTTCGAATTTGGAAATAAATGGGCTTCAATTATTTTATACCTGTAGGATCCATTTGGAGTTGTTTTGGATTTTGGATATGCCCTACAAGAAAAAACACATAATTAAAACCTGTTAGGACCGAACATCATGGATATCATCGGATGAAGGCAGGGAGGATCAATCTCAGGCGGTGCATGTGCTATAACCATAGAAGGAATTGGACGGGTTGTTTTTGTGATGGAATACCCCATGCTGACCTTTTGACCCTGCAATTAAATTAAGAGCTTCAGTCTTGTCTCGACCAAGTTTTCTGTTAACTCATTGCAAAGGAGCTCTTATTTTGAGAGCCATTGTTTAAATTTTAATTTTTAGAAAGCATTATGTCGATGATGTAACTGGCCGGCCATTCCAACAATAAACAAATTTATTTTTAGGAATGTTTAACACCCAGATATGATGAAGACATGATGGTGAAGATGGCATTAGAGGATGGTTGGAGCTGCATCAAAGATTAAAGGATTATGGACAACTAGTTAAAGTTTGTGTGAGTTTGTGGAATAGACTCATGATCATGGTGTATTATGAGTCACACATTGTAATTATAGAAAATGTACATGTTATCATTTTGTAATAGTTAATTTTGGTCCTTCAAATGTTTTATATACCCGTTGTAAGACTAAGAGAAGCATGTATACCCTTTGTTATGTGTTCCCTCTATTAGAGAGTCTTAACGCCCTAGAAGAGTGTGTCATGTGGGATGGATACACTTGGGTGGGCCATATTTGTTTTAGACCCCATGAGGTGAAATTTTATATTTAGGGTGAGTTCATCGAGACGTTGGATGAGCCATGTATGTGAAGGACTTCCTAGTAGACTAGCGGTTGCAATGGTTTGGAACCCATCCATTCTGGTAGATGGTTGTTCTTGTATATGTGCATCGACAATTCCATGAACAAGGTAAAATGTGTAATTAGGAAACTGAACCATATGTTGATATTGCATATTGATAGCTAGACAAATAGTCATTAAGGGGGAGTGTTGGAAAATGTAAGTCTTACTTGTCTCAGTTGTGATTCTTTCTATTTAGAGGAGTTAGGGTTGTTATATCTTTCTTTCTATTTAGACGACTCTGTTCCTATTCCTTAGGGTTGTTATATCTAGACCAGGTGATTATGTATCCAAAATAATTTTCCTATATTGAAACAAAATATCACAATTAATCAATAAAATAATTTTACATTATAAAATTTTATCTATATATAATTAAACTTCACCAAATTATAATATAAAAAATAAAATTCTAAAAAATTTAATTAATATAGTGTAAAATATACATAGCAATTTGAAAAGTACGTGATGGAAAGGAAATTTAACTTTCAATCTATTGCACCATAAACCATGTTTATGTGTATTGAGAGTATTTGTATATAATATTTTTTTATACTGCAAATTAAATGCCGATTTTTTCTTCTATATTTTTATAATTTCTTTTATTTCATAACTAATATATTTATTGTTTTTAATTATTAAAAATGTTTTTCTTCAATATTAAAATCAATTAGTTAGTGTGGTAAGTCAATTTTATATTGTTTTATTTTATTTGCAAAATTATATATTTAAGAGATTTGGTTTTTCTAATTATTTATAAATTTAAAAAAATGAAAAAAGATAGTATAAATTTTACAATATTAATAAAAAATAATTCTATATATATATATATATATATATATATATATATATTATATTTATTATATTGTAAAAAATAATTAAATTTTTAAAAATATATGAGGAGAGAGACATTTATGTTTCATTAGACCAATTTTTATGTTGAGTAAAAGGATTCTGAAAGATTAAAGCTTTCTATAATATGAAATTTAATGTGTCAAATTAAATATAATTTAAAATAAAATATTTTTATAATAATTTTATTTTTAATAAAACAAATTGTTTATTACTTTTTAATTGATAAAATAGTTTTGTTTTCCTAACGAATATATTATTTTGTAATGTAATAAGTCAATTTTGTATGGGCCTTTTTTTGTTTAGACAGTTATATATTTGAGTGATATCAACAATAATTAAAGAATATATGATTACAGTACAAATCATTTTAAAATTTCTTTTAGTAAGTAAGATCGAATTTATCGACTTTATTTTCTTTTAATATACTTCGTTATGCATTAATTTTTATTATATATTTATTTATAAATATATAATTAAAATATAAATGTATAATATCTAAATATTAGTTTTGTTAATAAAAAAATGAAAGATGGATTTTTCTTTTTTTATTATTGTTAAAGGAAAATAAAATTTTATAATTAACAAGTGTTTTGTGGTAGCTTAGTCACTATCACTCAAGTGTAAGTTATGTTTTACAAAGTCATTCAATATAAATTATGTTTTACAAAAATGCAATACAAAGTGGGAAATTTAATTGGTTATTAAGGGTCAAAGTCTTGAATACATTTTGGTGGATATTAACCACTATTAAATTTCCTTATTTATATTTTTACTTCTCCTTATTCAAGTATAAGGCTATTTTTTTCCAGTTTTTTATCATAAAAATAATATATTAAGAGACACAATTAATCTCTTACTTTCTTAAGATCTTATACACCACGTTGGTCTTAGTGGATGTGATTCATCATCATATTCATCTTAGAAAATAATATGAGTGACTATTGTTATGTATACTTCTTCTTCATATCCATTTGTTACCCAAATACTTTCTTAAAATATGGTGGGCAATAATTGGTAGTAAATATGTATACTTCTTCTTCATATCCATTTGTTACCCAAATACTTTCTTAAAATATGGTGGGCAATAATTGGTAGTAAATATGTTTAATTACGTAATTATGAGCTACTATGAGGGATTTAAATTTTGGTTGGTTTTCCCATGAAGGATTTTAATTTTTTATGATTTTCCTATGAAGCTTAACAACGAAAAATCCTTGCACAAATATGAAAATCATGACATAAATATTGCAACTGCATCAAACAATTATGGAAAAAAAATGATGGTGGGGAACTTTTAACATACAGTAAGACCAATATGGCCTATCAAACCCAAGGAAAGTAAGGAATTAATTGAGATTCTTTGATATTTTATTTCTATAATATAAAAGAAGGGAGATAAGTGTTCTTAGATCATTATAGTTTGTTGAATTAAATATTTTTAAAATTAGAATGAATGTGAATAAGAGCAGTGATTTTTACGTTCAACCCTCTTAGTATCACAAAGGTGGCAAACTCTTTCATTACATAGTGTTTTAAGAATCACCTAGCTCCTTGTTTCACTTTGAAGTTCATGAAAATTAGTTCGGAGCATTCATTCTCTTCTGATAATTATTAAAGACAAATGGATAATTATCATTATCAATATTGGGGTTGATTTCCTCCTTATAATATCTTAGCTCCCTTTTCCTCTCTAACTCCTTATCTCGTGACAACTTGTCCTTAAATTTGAAAGTAATAATGTTTTTAATATTATCCTTATCATATACATGGCATCTTACTCTACCAAGGTTGAAATAAGACCTTCAAGTTATGGTGCAATTAAATGTTTTCAAAGTTAAACATTATAATTTGTATTGTTCAATGCTACATTAGTAATGGTCAATAAAGAGGGACTAATAACATTTTATATTTAAACAAATAAATTAATTAATTAGTATCTATGGATTTTAATTCCAAATAAATTTGTTTAATTTTTATAATAAAAATGTTGAGAGTAGAAACTTAAGGAATACAAATTGTCCTAGTCTCCAATAATTCTAATATAATGATATTGTTTTTATTTTAAATTTATATTAGGATTATTATTCTTCTATCCATCATTCTCTTTAAAAAAAAAAATTATATACAGATATAAATAAAATCTTGAAGGAAAAAAATGATAAAGTCAAACCATTATCAAATTTCATTTGACAGAGAACAATTTAGTTGAAAATTTTGCATCGACAAAAAATAATAACAATATGTGATATTGGATACAAAATAAAAGGAAACTTGACAGAGAGAAAGTGTAGGAAATATGCTAGAAAGTGAATGAACACGTTGATCTTGGAGCAAATTGACTTCATTTTGAAAGCTAAAAAGAATTCAAACTTGTACTGAAATAAGTTGAGTTTTACGTGGCTTTGGTTTTATGTGTTGTAGAATTTTGATCATTTAAATTTATTGGTGTATAGTCTTTTCATGAATTTTTTTATTTACTTATATTTAGTTATTGTTATTTGAATTTAATGTAGTTTTATTTATGCAGGTTGATTCTTGGATTAATATAAAAAAAATAATTAATGTGGTAGCTTTTTGTGTGAGATATCACCTCTATTCGTAGAGGGAATTTTCCTTCACAACACCTTGAGCATGTCCTTGGTTGGTGGTCAGCCTTAAACCATCTATGCGGTGTTGAGACCTCTCTTTTGAGGTTGAGCTTCTCCCTCTTCAAAGAATTGGGGGCACTTCCTCTAGTAGAAGAGTTCAACTTCTTTCTAGTTCTGGAAGAGTTCTAGGAATTGAGCTAACCATTCGAGATTTGGTGGTCATTCTTAAACCACCATAGGCTATAGAACTCCATTTGCTATATTAAAGGTATCCTTCTCCAAAGAATTAGGGGCACTTCCTCTAGTATAATATTTCAACTTCTTTCTAGACTTGGAAGAGTTCTAGGGACTGCACTAAGCATTCGAGTGTTGGTTCTCATCCTTAAACCATCCCCTTATACCAACATTTCAAAGAGCACATTTAGCCTAGCGTTTCCATGCATATTTTTTGTACATTTTGTAATGCAGCTCTCTTCATGGACTCACACATACCCCTTAGAATTAAGGGGAGGGAATTTTGGACACATAATCCTCTAAGGGTTGGTGTGGAAGTTGAGCAGTCAAAGGGAGTCCAAGAGACAACTTGGGATGTGAAACAAAGGGTCAATCCAATGTATTATAAATATGTATCATTGTGAATTTAGGTGAAAATTGTGAATCACCTATTAGAGGGGGGATAGAGCCCCCCCTTCGATACACAGCGGGGGGCGGAATCCCCCCTTGTATGGGGCTTTGAGAGGGGCAATAGCCCCCCTCTAAGAGGTCCGAGACAAAACCCTGGGAATTTGTTTTTTGGCCCTATATTTGGTGGGATAACCTACCTATGGTTTTGTGCATGGTTTTCACACATGGTTTTGGGCACGATGGTTTTCGGTCCATGGTATTTTGTAGATCCGGCCAAGGGAACTACGCCTATGTTCCAATCCAAGGTGAATGGATTGGGGTTTATGGATGCTTCGGCATATATATATATATATATATATATATATATATATATATATATGTATATATGTATGTATGTATGTATGTATGTATGTATGTATGTATGTATGTATTATAACATTGAAAGGAACATAATGAAAAATCAATCTGTTATTCCCTGCTTTGAGATCCAGAGGAAAATATCTATGTATGTTTGTTTTATGTGTTGTGCTCTCGCCTTTGTTTATTTTTCTGTTTTAGAATTCGTATGTGGGTAATTTTTGTATAGGGTTAAAACCTACACTCCAAAAATGGGAGATCGAAGGAGGAGAAGAAAAAGTCCAGTTACTGCAATAAAGAATTTCATCTTGAATCTGGATGCATGAAGAAGAAGAATGACATTATGGCACATACACTCCAACAAAACAATATTCGATATTAAATTCTTGATGGTGCTAAAATGAAGGAGAAAGCATGATATTATTGAGGTAATTTTGATGTACTTGTAGCAATTTATTCTTTGTATTATTCTTAAATTATTCATAGTGTGGAACCACACCATATCACTGCCTCAATAGGTTCCTTTTTTACTAGGGAAACATATTTTGGTCCTCCCATAATTATGGGAGATAATACCCTTATCCAAGTACATCGAAAAATAAGAGTAGATATGAAGAATGGTTGCTTTGAGGACCTATTCTACCAGATAATGCATTTCTATACAGGAAAGCCACTAGAATTTATACATGGGACTGTTACCATCTCTAAGATGACAAATGGATCTATGTTTATTCTAGGTAAAGTATATATTTCCGCAAGGTTGTATTCCTTTCCAAAATTCTTTTCTATATCTTCTTCAATTATGTTACTAACACATGCAAACCAAGAGAGTCCATTGTGACATGAAATATTTCAGCATTTTAATTACAAGTAACTACAACAAATCAATAGAGAAGGAATGGTTACAGTGCATCCCAACATTCAATTTTCTGATGAAGTTTTCCATGGCTATATTATGGGAAAACATCTAGAGGATATTTGAAGAAAGGAAATGTAACAAGGGAATTATCAACGCTCAAGCTCGTGCACAATGATATCACTGGATATTTTTCCAAACCATCTATGACAAAAGGTGAGGTATTATCTTACATTCATAAACAACTAGTCATGTTATATTTGGGTCTATTTTATTAAATTCAAATTAGAGGTCTTTTCATGTTTCAAGGACACTAAAGAAAATGCAAAAAATATAGGAAAGGCATCAAAATGTTGCACATAGATAATAGGGGGAAATATGTGAGCAAAGGCATGGAAATGCTTTGTTTAGATGTATCTATTTAGTTACAACACATATTGTCATACACTCAATACGATGTCACAGAAAGGAAGAATAGGAGACTGAAAGAAATGGCCAACTGTATGGTGCATGCAAAATCATTACAAAAGTTATGGTTGAAAACAATCAACTATTTTACTTACATCTAGAATAGAGTACCACATAAATCCATGAAAGAGGAAACTCCTTATGAGTCTTGCTACACTAAGTGATCGGAAGTCACCCATCTCCATATCCATGGATCATGAGGATGGGCTTAAATATAAATGGATAAGTGAAATGAGTTATAGCCACAGAGTATAGAGTACATGTTCATTAGATATTCAGATGGAGTCAAAGGGTGTAGGTTGTTAGATATGTCCAGAAAAAAAATCTAAATTTCAAAGAAGATCCTCTACATGCAACTCCATAGGAACCTTCTTCATAGCCTCCACTACTTCCATATGTCAATATTCAAGATTATGATTCTTATTACACTTCAAATGAAAATTCCAAACCTACTGAGCAAGTCATAGAAGACTTCGGTTCACCACCACCATTGGCATAGATTTGGTGCATCGTAGTAATTTGTTAGATTATATTTCCAAAAGATATTAAGTGGAAAAAGTTTTGCATGCACTTATAGCAATGGAACCATGCATGCCCATGCACTATTATGGAGTATTACCTTTTGATCCTCAATTTTATGAAGAGGATAAATAAATCCCAACCGGGAAGCAACAATGAATGAGGAATACAATTTGTTCATTTTAAACCAGAAATTGGATTTGGTTCTATTTCTAGCAAGTCCAAATCTTGTTCATTGTGAATGGATCTAAGAACCAGAATACTAGAAAAGCGTTGGGAATTAGGATATACTAAGGGTGGTGGGGGTTTGAAGCAATATTTTACAAATTTCACACTCCTTTAATAAATCATTCAATCTAATAAAATTGGAAAATAGCAAGACTACATTCACATGAAAAATGTGCATGGTGATTTTACTTGGAAACCATTCTTGAACAAAAACAAAAAGTTTATTTTTATTATGATGTAAATCAGAAGCCCCAACTTTGATAACATCAATGTGTTGTAGCTACTATAACCACCCTCCATAAATTTTCCTTAGCTTTGTTTTGGAGCCTCCCATCCAACCTTCACAGCAGCTTGTCTTGCTTCATCAGGTTCACAAGCTTTAGTGTTTTTCTTGCACAAAGGTAAACTGTCGATCACAACTTGATGCATTCCCCTCATAGGTTGTTCACCCGGACTTGGTCTAGCTACATGCTAAGAAACTTCCCCAAGAAAATTGCACATTTGTGGAGGGAAACCAACCTTCCCTTGAGAAATTGTGCAATCTTGTCTGATAGCCTGTTACGCTCCAAGGTTGCGCAATTTTGCCTGTCAACACTCCCAACAGGAATTGTGCAATTTTCCCCAACAGGGCTGCTCCTCCCAGAATTTGTGCAAATCTGGGTAGAAGTCAAATTCTCTACCCTGAAATTGTCCAAATCTCCTAAGCAGCTAGCCGAGCTCCCAGCTAGAAATGCGAATTAGTCGAGCAACTATTGCATGTGCAGATGAGTTGACTGGTTCCCTCCGGGACCGAACAAAACTCGCTTGCATGCATGGGTTGCTTCTCCCAAGGCAACATGCCAAGGCATCCCTTATTTCAGGGATTCTTTTATAGAAATTGGAGGTTACATGCAAGGATCATTTCATAAACCTCCCACCAAGCATCATTTTCCCTAGATTTGTGGCATTAACGTCATAACCTCGATGTTATAAAAAATCATCAACCGAACACTGCAAATCTCATTCCTCACATCAACCTTGCAACTCTGATACTCCATGCCACATCTAGCAGTAGCTGACACATTCAGCTCAGTTGTTTCGAGGTAAACCTGCTTCCCATGCCTTGTATTGCATTTATGTCACTTTTTGTGTTTTCACCTATATTAGTACTATTTGATTCATTTCTTTCAACACTTGCTATCATTTACATGTATATTATCATGTCCTAAAACAATTTATGTTTTCGCCAAAATCTCACTACTGTCACATGCATGAAACTGTTTTTTCCGAACAGTCGTCAATTCAGCGACTCACCTCACCCACATGCATGTTGCTCCATTTTTTGAGTCTGTCATTCACAATTTGCATGCATGATCATTCACTTATTCTTAGACTTAGTATCAACATGCATTCACACTCACAGTCACTTTCAGTTGCCCATCGGTGAGTGTGGCCAACCTTGGCCTAGACTCTGCCTCACCAAGAGCCTCACCAAGACAACATTGCATGATCCTGAGAGGGAAGGCTCTACCTTCCTCCCCATAAATGTGAATTTATTCCCAGTAGTTGTTCCCCAAGCATGCTTTGGATAAACCTGAGGGACAGTGACTGCTGACCAAGAAAATTGTGCAATTCAGTCACCGAGCCTGCAGCCATTGCTAGCTGAGCTTGTGAATTGCGCAATCCCAACAGTCAGCAGCGAGAATAGACTATGCATAGCACAGTTCTAGCACTCAATCCGTCTCCCAATATCCCAGACTATGCCTTGTGCATTCTTGGCAGTTAGTCTCCTGACCTCCTGGTCGAAATTGTGAAACCTTCATGATCAGTCACATAGGTATGTTGCAAGTCAGTTCTCAAGTTCATTTTTGTTTTCGACTGATATATTTCTTGCCATGAGTGTTACCATGTCTCCATGTATTTTAGGTGTTCATCTGCCTCTTAGCAGTGTAGGTAAAATGGTTTCCAAGAGAGAAAAGTCGAAGACACCGCTCATAGCACACTTGGAGATGTAGTCGATCAAATGTCTATGAGCTTTCCTACTCACAAAGATATCAAGTTGTTCGTAGACAAGAACATCAAGATGTCACAATGAGAAGCATCATGAATAGCAGCTAAAGCCATCATACCAAAGGCAAGGAATGCAGTAACTGCGGTGAACACAACAAATGTGGAGAATGCGGGGAATGCAAAAAATGAAATGAATTAAATGAATGCAAGAGGAAATTTGTTCACAACATAGAGGCGGAACAAAGTTGTGAGCTCAAGCAGATCCACTAATGATGAAAGAAACTTTGGAGACTCGGGCTATGAGGTGACGGTGTGCCATGAAGATCGCCTAAAGATAGAGAATGGAACAAAGAAGGAGTTGCATGTGTTGAAGCAACAACTCAAGGAAGAACATGAAGCTGCACAAACAAACGAATGAGTTGCAGAAGGAACAGGAACAGTAGTGGGCACAACATGCACTCACAGATATAAATGCACTCGTACAAGTTAAAGATCCATCCCAGCAGTTGACATGGAGCAGACATGGTGAGAAGTGGTGTTGATCACATGCAAGGGATTCAACAACATGCATGTCATTGTGCACACGCATGCAATCCAACCCATTCAACACACTTAGCAAGGTGAATGCAACAAGCAATTCCAACTAGATTTGAGCATGTACTTCGGCATGTTGATGTGCATCAACACCAGCACACACTTAAAGATCAACATGGACACTATGCATCAGCGTATTGCCCATTCAGCCACGCCCAATAATACCATGTGCATGTTAGCAGATGAGTTGGATGAAGGGGTCGAACCAATGCACTGGTTCCAATGGAGGCAAGAGCTCACTTGAGCAAGATGTGACCATGAGGTGCATGCAGACCATCACGGATGACCAAGCTTGGCATCAACTCACAACCTTCACCATCACAAGCATGTGAAAGAGTTGGTCTCATCACAGTGGACCAAGTGTCAGTGATGTCTTGCATGGCTTGCTGAAGCCATGTTGTCTCACATGAGTACATGTTCATTGTAATGTTAAGTCATGTCAAGTGTAAGTCAAGTGTCAATAGTTGGATGTAACAGTCATACAGTAGGTGAAGAGTCATGAGGGTAGTTGAATTGTTACAAAGGGGAATGTCAAGGGGCACCCCACCCTTCGCTATAAATAGTCCCTCATAACTCATTATATAGACTTTTGGTCAACCAAGCTTCTGATAAGACTATCTTGGAAAGAGCTTGGACAATATTGTAACACGCCTTGGCCTCTCCATTGCACGGAGCTAGTTCATCTCTTTGGAGGAGCAGGAGGATGTGGTTGTAACATTCCACTGTTGGGGCTAGGAAGTTTACATGGATGTATTGTATGATTGGAACTTACACTTCATTATATAATAAGAGGTATCACATTTTCACACATGTATTGTGTCTATTGTAAGACTTGTCTTTAACACTTGTAATGCATGTTGCTTTAACCCATGTTCTACATCTGAACTGTTTCATTTCTTGTAATAGATAATATATTAATGGAAATGTGTTGCATATGTTGTTAATGGTGTCCCGTCCTTGTCAACTGCTATGTCGAACATCAGACAAACCTTTCATATGAAGCTTGTTGTAACAACTGTTGCACTCATTGAGACCGATCTGTGAGTTTTGTACATGTTATCTTACCTTGTATGTTGTGACTGCTACATTCGTGTGGACTGCTCCACCAGAAGCTATGTATGTCCTGTGTGTTGTGTGTTCCTAGTCGAGTTGGGACTGAACCCTTTCAACCTGGAACTCACCTTCACCCTCTTCTTAACCCACCTATGTTATAACCTACCATACACCTTCCTTGACTCGCTGGAGCGGTCACACCCTTGTTACTAACAAAGTTATCTTATTTTCCTCTGTGCAATGTCATGGTCAAGGAATTACCATATGACCCACTGTTGGGACTCCTACACCAAATGGTTTGAGGTCTGATTGGGAAATTTTTTTTTTTCTAAGTTAAGCTAATTCTATTACTGAAAAATATTGTACATTGAGGCTTTAGCCTGTGCTTATCCATGCCTAAGTATTGGGCAAAAACAACAAAAATAGAGTCTGGACTGCCAATAATGGGAAACCAGTCCGAATCAAAATAAGATTGCCAATATTATCTTGCTGCCCACACAGGGGATGTTAGAAAATTATATATTACGGAGCAATGGAACACATAAAATATTGCAGAAATATAAACACAGAAAACACACAAAACAAGAGAGACACAGATATACATGGTTCACCCAGTTTGGGCTACGTCCACCCCAAACAACCAGTCCTTCCTTTCTATTATCCAGCAAAATGAAGAGACACAACCTACAACAAATCCGTTGTAATATCCTCTGTTTTCTCTCACATTCTCACCTCTCTGTTTCTCGCTCACAGGATACACATCTATATCTCAGCCTCCAATATAATGCCCTCATACAAAGAGAGGGGTTGCCTTCTAGGGCAAAAAACCCTAAACTAAACATAAGTTCTACCGTCAGATCATCTGCCTAATGAACGACCCAGGTTGACTAGAAATTACTATACTTTTACAAGGCAATTTTACATTTGTTTTTAGCTTCGGGGGCGCTGGCCTCCAGACCCCCCAACCAGGGGGGATCGGCCCCCGGACAAGTCCCCCCCGCACCCCCCCGCGTGGAGGGGTGTACAAACTTCCTAGTGTATACATCCAGCTGAAACAAAGACCTCTGAACAATCATCCTCCACACACAACAATCTCCCACTTGGAGAATGATTGTAGAAACTCCACCGCTGCTTCATTTGCTGGACAATGACTCCTCTTTAGACCTGGCTGTTTCTCATCTTCATCGTCATCCTTGAAGACCAATTGAAACTGAGCATATTCTCAGTTTCTCCCTGGTTACAACTTTTGTTAGCATATCTGCAGGATTCTTGCTAGTGTGTATCTTTTCCAGCTTCAACTCTCCATCTTCCAACACTGATCGTATGAAATGGTACTTGAGCTGTATGTGTTTAGTCCTGGAATGAAATGCTGAGTTCTTTGCAAGATGAATGGCACTTTGACTATCATTGTATAACGTGTCCATATCATGCTCCTTACCCAATTCACCCATAAACCTTTGTAACCAAATCATTTCTTTACTAGCCTCTGTAGCAGCAACATACTCTGCTTCTGTTTTTGAAAGTGCAACAACACTTTGGATTTTTGAAACCCAACTGACAGTTGTTCCTCCAACAGTAAATACATATCCTGTAGTGCTCCTCCTATTAGCTATGTCACCTGCCATATCTGCATCAACATATCCTTGTAGGGAGATGTTTGAACCACCAAAGCATAATGCTTGATTTGTGGTACCTTTCAAATATCTGAGAATCCATTTCATTGCCATCCAATGTTCCTTTCCTAGATTGTTCATGTACCTGCTTACAACTCCCACTGCATGTGTAATATCAGGCCTTGTGCAGACCATTGCATACATTAAGCTTCCAACTGCTGATGCATATGGAACTTTAGACATATAATCCGTGTCTTCTTGGGTCTTTGGGCACATTTCCTTGCTAAGTTTGAAATGGCTAGCAAAAGGTGTACTAACTGGTTTTGCATTGTGCTTGTTAAATCTTTTCAACACCTTTTGTATGTACTCATTCTGAGACAATGTTAATTTACGATTTTTCCTGTCTCTAGTTATTCTCATATCAAGGATTTGTTTTGCAGCTCCCAAATCCTTCATTGCAAATGAATTTTCCAGTTTTCTTTTGAGCACATTTTTTTCCTACATGTTATATCCTGCAACAAGAATGTCATCTACATACAATAACAATATAATATAGCTGCCATCATTTTTCTTTTTCAAATAAACACAATGATCAGAGTGACATCTAGTATAACCTTGTTCAGACATAAACTTGTCAAATTTTAGATACCACTGCCTTGGAGCCTGTTTTAAGCCATACAAGCTCTTCTTCAACCTGCACACTAGTTTCTCCTTCCCTTTCACCTCATATGCTTGTGGATGCTGCATATATATCTCTTCCTCCAAATCCCCATGGAGAAAGGCTATCTTTACATCTAACTGCTCAAGATGAAAACCTTCAGCTGCTATAAGACTTAAAATAGTTCTGAGTGAAGTCATTTTGACAACAGGAGAAAATATTTCATCAAAATCAATACCTTTCTTCTGTGCAAACTCCTTCACCACAAGTCTAGCTTTGTACCTCTGTTTTCCTCCATCTTCTTCCTTCAGCCTCTAAACCCATTTATTCTTCAATGTAGTTTTTCCTGCAGGCAACCTGACTAAATCCCAAGTCTGGTTATGCATTCAGGAGTCCATCTCTTCTTCCATGGCTACCTCCCACTTCTTCTTGCTTTCAACCTGCATTACTTCTTCATAACATTCGGGTTCACCAGAATCAGTCAACAATAAATAATATAATGAAGGAGAGTATCGTTCAGGGGGTCTACTTATCCTGGTAGATCTTCTAACACCACTTTTAGGTGTTTGGGGTGCCTGTTGCTGTTGTGGTGGTTGTTGTTGTTGATTATTATTATTTTCAGGAACCTTTACCTTTTTAGTGATTTCATCAAGAACTGTGTATTCCTTGTTTTCTTTTTCCTTTTTCTTTTCCTGCAACTGATTCTTATAAAAGACCTTTTCATTGAATATTACATCTCTGCTCCTAATGATTTTGTGATTTTTGTAATCATATAAGTGATAACCAAAATCATTAACACCATATCCAATAAAGGTACATTTCTTTGACTTTTCCTCAATCTTTGTTCTATTTTCTTTATCAATATGGACAAAGGCCTCATAACCAAAAGGATTTAAAAAAGAGTAGTTTACCTTTTTACCTGTCCATGCTTCCTTCAGAACACCACCATCCAAGGAACTTGAAGGCCCTCTGTTTATTAGATAAACAACAATATCTACAACATCTGCCCAAAACTGTAAAGGCAATCCTGCATGCAATCTCATGCACCTTGCACGCTCCATGATTGTTCTGTTCATCCTTTCTGACACACCATTTTCTTGTGGTGTTCTTGGAACTGTCTTCTCTCTGCGAATTCCATGTTCTGAATAGTACCTATCAAACTCTTTACTGCAATATTCACCTCCATTTTCTGATCTAAGGCACTTCAATTTCTTTCCTGTCTCAATCTCAACCAAAGCTTTCCATTTCTTGAAAGTATCAAATACATCAGATTTATTCTTAATAAATAAATCCAAGTTTTTCTAGTTGCATCATCAATAAAAGTAACATAATAACGAGAGCCACCGAGAGATGATACCTGAGCAAGTCCCCATACATCTGTATGCACAAGCTCTAATTTTTCATTCTTCTTTTCTTTCCCAACTCTGAGAAATCTGACTCTCTTCTGTTTTCCATAAACGCAATTCTCACAGAAGTCCAAATCAACATTCTTCAAACCCGGCAACAAATTCCTTGAGTGAAGAACCTTCATCCCCTTTTCACTCATGTGTCCGAGCCTATGATGCCATAATGATGCATCTGCTCCTTTGGAAGTTAAAGCATTCACAGAGTTAGAAATACCATTGCATAAATACAATGTACCAACCTTTTCGCCTTTTGCTATTACGAGGGCTTCTTTGGTGACCTTCCAAGCTTTATCTATGAAAGTTTTCACACAACCTTCACCGCCTAACTGCCCTGTTGAAATCAGATTTTTCTTTAGATTTGGAACATGCCTTACCTCCTTTAATAGCCATTCGTTTCCATTCTGCTGTTTTACAAGAACCTTACCCATTCCAACGATTTTACAGGGTTTATCATCACCCAGACGAACTTGTCCAAAATCTCCTTGAACATAGTCATGAAAGTATTTCTTATCAGGTGTGGCATGGAATGAAGCCCCTGAATCTACCACCCAGGAATCAGTAATATTTTCAAAAGAAAGAATCAAAGCATCTTGTAACACCTCACGTGTCACATTTGCTTCATGATTGTTTTCTTGCTGTGCATCTCCTTCTTTTCCCTTCCGAGATCTACAGTCTTTCTTTAGGTGTCCTTTCTTTCCACATTTCCAGCACACTATCCCCGATCTGGACTTGGATCTGCCTTTCCTTGATTTACTGCAATATCCTGAGCTCTTTCCTCTTTCCATTTTTCTTCCTCTAGACTCTGCACTCAAAGCATTTCTCGATGTCTCACCGGAGCTTTTCCGTTGCATTTCCTCGCTAAGGATAGCACTGAAAGCATCATCAAACTTTAAAGTATTAGATGCAGAAACGTAGTTACTAATGGACATTACCAAACCATTCCAACTTTGTGGTAATGAGCACAAGAATAATAGAGCTCTAACTTCATCATCAAAGTTTACCCCTAGAGAACTTAACTGACTTGTAACTTTATTAAAATAATTTAAATGGTTTGCAACAGATCCACCTTCCGACATATTCATATTAAATAACCGTTTCATAAGAAATACCTTGTTTGAGGCCGAGGGTTTTTCATATAGTTTCGACAACGTCTGCATCAAACCCTCTGTCGTGGTTTCCTTCAAAATGTTGAAGGCGACTGACACAGCAAGGCACAACCGTATTGTTCCGAGTGCCTTTCTATTGAGAAGGTTCCATTCTTCATCTTTCATACCCGTCGGCGTCTTTGTTTTTCTGCCCAATGGTAGGTATAGATCTTTCTGATACAGATAATCTTCCATCTGCATCTTCCACAGTGAGAAGTTTTGGCCGTTAAATTTCTCGAGCCTAAACTTGCCATCTTCCGCCATTGCTCCCACTCGAACCAGGAACCCTTCTTTCCTGCGAGTTTATCAGCCAAATAGACCTTCGGCTCTGATACCAATTGTTAGAAAATTATATATTACGGAGTAATGGAACACATAAAATATTGCAGAAATATAAACACAAAAAACACACAAAACAAGAGAGACACAGATATACGTGGTTCACCCAGTTTGGGCTACGTCCACCCCGAATAGCCAGTCCTTCCTTTCTATTATCCAAAAAAATGAAGAGACACAACCTACAGCAAATCCGCTATAATATCCTCTGTTTTCTCTCACAGTCTCACCTCTTTGTTTCTCGCTCACATAATACACATCTATATCTCAGCCTCTAATACAATGCCCTCATACAAAGAGAGGGGTTTCCTTCTAGGGAAAAAAACCCTAAACTAAACATAAGTTCTACCGTCAGATCATCTACCTAATGAACGGCCCAGATTGACTAGAAATTACTATACTTTTACATGGCAATTTTACATTTATTTTTAGCTTCGGGGGCACTACCCCCGAGCCCCCGCCGGGGGACCACTGGCCCCCGGACAAGTCGCCCCCACACCCCCCCACGTGGAGGGGTGTACAAACTTCCTGGGGTATACATCCGGCTGAAACAAAGACCTCTGAACAATCATGCTCCACACACAACAGGGGATACCATGAATTATTCATATTTTTTTTTTTCGATTTTTCAAGGAGAAACAAAAAACAACCAAGTAACCAAATACCAGCATTATTTACAAAAGCCCCGTAAAAGAAACCAGAAATCAAAATTCCCAAAACTCGAGAATAGCAGACACATGGCAGGTTGTGTGGCTGATCATCTATTTAGCGGAGACGACGGGTGTTCCTCAACAATGAAGCATATGTAAGCCTCCATGTCGACACCTGCCTACTTTGAAGCCTGTGTGTTGTCTGCCTACTACGCCGGTTGTTCCTCCTCGATAAAATAGTGGTAAGGATCCCTGTCTTCATCGTCATGCTAGTCCTAGTCCGTCTCCTTCCCAGTTTGCTACGTCCTTGCACTGTAAGTGCCCTTCTAGACCATGGCGAGTTTTGCTCTGGTGTGGCCACCACCTTTAGTGGCCTGCTCCTCCTTGTTAGAGGTGATGGAATGGGAGCTCCCTGCAACTCTGGCTAGCTTTGTTCTGGAATGGTGTCCACCCTCAATTGCTTGCTCCTTCTTGTGAAAGGTTATGTGGATGGTAGCAGTAATGATGGGCCTATTCATGGAGGAATGAAAGATGAATTGGGTTGAATTGAGAGGTGGCTATGGATTGAAAGGAATGCCACTAGGAGGTGAAGCAGGGGGGGTCAGATGGAGGTGGTGAGGTCATGAGCAGCCTCTGCCACTACGAGTGTTTGGGTAGCAACCTATAGTCTGCTGAGTCAAAGTGTATGTGGTTTCAGAGGCCAAAGAATGAGGGGGATGATTTAATCTTCCTCTACTTTCACCCCTACAAATAAGCATTCGATGTTGTGTTCTTGGCATGTTGACACAAGGTGTATGAGAATTTCTGTCGGGATTAGGCTCAAAGTGATGAGAAGGCTCAGTAGGATTAGCGGGCAGCCCAGAGGAGGGATTAGCTGCAGAGGTGTTGAGGGATCCGAAGTCGGGTCAACAACAAGGGGGATATCCACCCGGTCTGGAACCTGGTTGGCGGCTCCTTGCCCATTTGGAGTAGCGGGTCCGACTGGGGGTAATGGGACCAGTTTCCCAATGTGAAGGGTGTGCGTGTGTGTGTAGAGTTTGATGATATTAATCTAAAAGGTTTCTCTGAACTAGTCTTAATTCTAACAGCTAAATTACTTCTATACTAATGTGATCTAATGAAGAGAAAACAATACATCTAATCTACGCTAACCCGGGGTGTTCTCTTTTGTTATGCGATCTAGAAAGGTTTCTAACAACAACTGGTAATAAAGATCATTCAACTGTTATTAGAATATAAATCGATAAAGATAAACCATTCTGCATAAGAAGTTAGGCAGAGTAGTTGTGAACATCATATCGCATAATCAGTTTTCTATATGTCAAGCATAAATAAATGACTCCACCGTACAGAAGTGCCAAATGGTAATACAGACATTCATACAGTAACATATAAAGAACTCAGCTGTATATCACTTTGGGGATACTAGCAGAATTTAGTCAAGAGATAAAAGTACCATTTATGACTGATTTCACTAATAAACTTCAAGCAATAATGATTTACTTCTACTTGTTCTAATATCTGTTAAGAGTACAGAAGTGCAACATCAGTAACAGACATTAAAATGCAAACATAAATAAATCTCGATCCATCCATTCATCAAAAACCTCCTCTGAGGGTGCAGAAGTGCATGTTCTGAGGACAAGTTTTTTGACAGATTTCCGGACCCTTCTCCAAATGCCATGAGAAGGGTTAAGTACTACTAGCTAATTGATCTTAATTACATGAATTTAGGGAATCGGCTTCAAATGACCGCCCTTTACTAAAAGCAAATTTATTTCTAAAACTTTAAATCTAATTTCTGACCGTTTCTGTATATTCTCTTTAGTGCTATCAACTGCGCAACGCTTTCCTGGGAAGAGTCGGCTGGCTGCCTTCTTCTTTTACTCGGGAGATAAAAGTGGAAATAACAAGAGCTGGCACCTCCTCCTGACAGACTAGAAGATATTTTCGAAAACCTTTCTCTAGCTGGGTGCATTTGTCGCGTGTATACTTAGCACAACCTAGGTTCTTCTCGAATTGATTTTGCTGTTGCTATTCCAGTTTCCGGTCGTGCGAACGACTGAGTGGGTTAGGAGTCGCGCTGTATGGACAATCCCCTGTTTCGAGAATTGTTTCCGCTCTTTGTTCCAGGCTTTTCTGGAGCGTCCTCCTTCTTTTTCGTTTCTCTTTTTGCTTTACCCAGTCTGAGCTTCAAGATCTTTTGTGAACACGCTGCTTTTCTGCACCTTTGACTCTGAGTCCTAGATAGTCTAATTTCATCAGTGCCGGTTGTCTGATAGTCTGGAATTCGTGGTCCTGCTGCATGCGGCATTCGTTTGCGGAGGCATCTTCTCTCTGCTATTTGATTGGTGCTTTCCCCTTTCTCTCAGATGTTTCCTGCATATAGATTTATATCAGTTGCGTGTCTTGCAGTCTACGCAAAGAAGAAGGGAAATGAAAAGATTGACATAAAAGCATTAAACTCTAATGAATGCATAATCCTGACATGCATCATGACTTGACTCTTCGATAAATGCGATGCAATCATTCCTTGATACTCAAGCATGCGGTCATTAATTTCCTTTAAGGCGCGCGCTTGGTCTTTGGGTTTATCGTGTGATGAGTCTTTTCAGATCGCAGATCGCAGTCATCGCAGATCGCAGATCGCAGATCGCGGATTTTATTCAATGGTTCATGGTGCCATAGCGTGACGTTTGCGATGTGCGATGTCGCATATCGGCGATCGGCGCTTCTTGGAGGTCCTCCTTTTAGAGCGCGTTTGAGATGCATGTGATGCGATGAACTTTGCGTCGCTCTTTCGCAGTTTTACTTTTCGCGCTTTAAGTAATGCTTCGAACTTTCTTTGCGATGCGATTTAAGCCTTAGGGAGAAAAATACAAAACTTTAACAAAATATTTTTTGGGATTTTTTGTTTAGGGTCCCCCCTTTGCTCGACGTTATTGCTAATATCAAGCAAAGGAGGGGGGGTTGTTGGTGACCACAAAAATGGCGATTCACTGTGAAGAACCAGTTATCTCTGCTTGTTCTATTGCATTTTCACTTCCAAAACAGAAAATTTTTTCTTATGTCTAAATTTTGTTATGGACGGATAGAGTATTACCCCTTATCCTGTCAATGATGTTTCGTCACAACTTTTTATTTCATTCCGATTGTTTGCTCCCTCTGGGTTATTTCTTGTATTCACACCTAGACATTACTCAGTCTTTTCAAAGACAAAATAAGGTCTTCTCTGCGTACTGGCTTTGTAAAGTATGCTCATTTGTCGTAGGTAGAGCCTCTGCTGCCCGCAAGCGTCCATAGCCTCGACAGGGTTACCATATTATCCAACAATGATTCTTTTTCCTGCTTGAGGTTATCTACAACATTCCAGAGAAAAATCCTTTTGACACTTTTTTTTTTTTATTTTTTATTTTTTATTCTCTAAAAAACAATGTCTTGGTTTGGTGGCCAAATTATGACACAATCATTCACTTGATTTACACTTTTGCTGAACAAGCTGGCTCGCGATGAGACCCCTTGTCTTTTGATTGCAACAATCTTGAGTCGTTGCCCTGTTTTGATAAACAGTAGTGGCAAAGTCAGCAAGTTATAATATCTGTGATCATGATAAGCCGGCTCGTGATGAGACCTCTTATTCTTTGAGATATAGTGTTTTCTTGGATTGTTTCTCTGGATGCTGCGATTTTCCTTAACAGGGAGGAAGTCATTGTTTTTCCTTAAGAAAGCTCTAGACGACAATAATAGAGTTTAAGAACAGCAGTTTTGCAGAGAATACTTATTTTGCTATTGATGATACTTTTCATTGCGTTGGCATAAAACAATTTTTTGCCAAAAGTTACTTTCATCCCAGATTTCTTTGTGAAGTTGAAACTAACATCATATTCAGGCTAAAGTTAACTCTATCTGTCAATAATAAAAGTCATATTTTTCGAAAAGTTTTACTATTTATACAAGTGAAATCAAAATCTGATAGAGAAATGGTATATTCTTCATAAATACAATTTATGATCATTCACAACCAACCTTATTTATATAAAAAAAATAAAACTAAAATTATCCTACAAAAATTAGAAGGATAACCTTCTATGGAAAATACATTTTGAGGATTTGTCCATTTACAGGCAGAGAATCTCTTCTGCCTGTCAAGTCCTGCAACACAAAAGTCGACGGGCCTATGACCTCTACAATCTGAAAAGGACCAAGCCACAGCTTCTGGAATTTCGTATGCTTGCCCTTTTCTTCATGTGCCTTATCCCACTTCAAAACTAAATCTCCCATCTGAAAGTTTTTTTTGGTCATTATGTTCGAATCAAAAGAGGATTTTATCAGCGCTTGGTGGTGAGCATGGGTTTTCTTGGCCTGTTCTCGTTGTTCTTCTAGCTTGATTATTTCCGTTTGCCTTATTTGTAAGGGAGAAGTGGATACTTCATCAATGTATTGTACTAAGGACAAGGAGGGAATGACTAAGTGAGTAGGAAGAACTGCTTCTCTCCCGTAAACTAAATTAAAGGGAGAAGTGTCGATAGAGGCTTTCTTTGTAATTCTGTCTGCCCATAGGGCGTTTACTAGCACTTTATGCCAATTCTTTTGGTTTTGGTCGACTGTCTTTTTGATAATCCTGATTAGGTTCTTGTTCGTTGATTCAGCCAACCCATTACCTTGCAGATAGTAGTTGGCAGAATACTTCAGTTTGAACCCTCTTTTGAGCGCGAACTCAGTCATGGTATTTCCAGAAAAATATGAAGCATTATCGAATATTAAGGCCGTTGGCAATCCAAACCTACTAATGATAAACTGATCTATGAATTCAATAATGTTTTCAGAATTAGCTGTCTTGAGAGGAACTGCCTCTACCCATTTAGTAAAATAGTCAGTTGCCGTGAGGATATACCTATGCTGTTTAGAGGAGTGAGGAACGATCTCACCTATTATGTCCATGCCCCATTGGCTGAGCGACTGTTCGATGTTAACCGGCTGCAGTGGCATGGATGACTTCTTTTGTTTTCTTGCAGCAGTCTGGCAGACTTGGCATTTTCTTACGTGATTGTACGAGTCTTTGAACAACGTGGGCCAGTAGTATCCTGCACGTAAGATTTTGTGCGCGGTGGTTTCTCCAGCATAGTGTCCACCTGCTGGTCCGTCGTGGAGTTCCTGCAAAACCTTTTCGGCTTCAGTTTTCTCAGGACATCTAAGAAGCACAGAATCATAATTTCTTTTAAACAGGACATCATTCACGAGTTGGTATTGTTTGGCTTTTAATCTCAGGGCTCTCTTCTTGATGTGATCCAGGTGAATTGGAGCATGCCCGTTCTTTAGGAAATAAATGATGTCAGCATATAATGATTCTGCGTCGTTTAGGCTTACCTCATATGCATGTACCTCTTCAGACGATTCTTCGGGGATTTGCGATGCTCCAGCTAACATCTTGTAGAAGCCTTGGCCTCGAACGATGTGTGCCGGCTTGATCTCCAGGTCGTATTCTTGCAAGGCGGTGATCCAATTCGCTCTCTTTTCGCCCACATCCTTCTGTATCAGGAGATTTCTTACCGCTGGGAACGGTACTATGACCTTGGTATGGGCCTTTAGCAAGAATGGTCTGAAATATTTAATCGCTTTAAAAACGACATATGCCTGTTTCTCTACGTCCGAATATTTCAGCTCAGCACCTTGTAAGTTTGAGCTAAAGAATGCGATCGGAGCTTCTACCTTTTCTTGATTCGCTTGAGTCAAGATTGCAGCACAAGAATTTTCTGAGGCAAACGTGTATAAGACAAAAGACTCTGAAAAGTTTGGGGTTGCTAGAGATGGAGCGTTGATGATGGCTTGTTTGATTAAGTTAAACGCTTCGTGCTCGTCTAGACCCCATTTAAAGTTTGAATTCTTTTTTATCATTTTTTGTAAAGGAGAAATAATACGTGAAAAATCTGGGACAAATCTTTTGACAAAATTGATCTGTCCTAGGAAAGATTGCATGGTCTTTTTGTTATGGGGCATGGATATCTCGGAAATTTCTTTGATTCTGTCAGGTTCAATGTGAATGCCAGATTTGGACACTATGAATCTTAGCAATTTTCCTTCACTCAACGCGAAAAAAGATTTCTTCGGGTTAAGCGAGATCCCATACCTTAAACATCTTTGAAAGATTTGCTTCAAATCTTTGAGGTGGTCGTTTCGGTTCTTGGAGTACACAGTTATATCATCCAGGTAAATCACTAACGATTTGTTGACTAAACCTTTAAAAGCGATGTCCATAGCCCTTTGAAAAGTAGCGTCGGCGTTGATCAGACCGAACGGCATTTTCCGATACGCGTAGGTACCCCATTTAGTTCGGAAGGTGGTTTTTAACTGATCATCTGGGTGTACCAACACTTGGTTATATCCTGAAAATCCGTCCAGGAAAGACATTAACTCTGAGCCTGCGACTGCCTGTAATATTTGCTCCATAGGTGGGAGGGGAAAATTGTCTTTCTGACAGGCTTTGTTGAGGTTCCGGAAGTCGATGCAGATTCTAATATCTCCGTTTTTCTTCCTAACGAGTACCATTTTAGATACCCATTTGGAATGTCTAACCGAGAAGATTATTCTGGCTCTCAACAATTTATTCAGCTCAGTTTTTATCTGACTTTCCAAGTTGGGGTGGATTTTCCTGAGCTTCTGCTGGACAGGTTTCTCATTGTCAATCATGGGGATAGTGTGTTGAATGATAGAAGTGTTGTAGGTCTTCAGCTCATCGTAATTCCAGGTGAAGACGTTTTTGTACTGTCGTAGAAGACGGATATATGCCGATTTTTCTTCATGAACCAGGCCTTGGCCTAGATTAACGTTTTGCGGCTTCTCATCGGTTCCTAGGTTCACTGATTCGTAGTTCAGAGTCAAACTGTAAAGTTTGGCATTAGCTGACCTTTTGAACCGACTTTTCAAGTCGTATAAGTCTTCTAGTTTGACCACTGATTTGGGTATGGCATTATCAGTGTTATTTTGTTGTATCTGGTGATCATGACAGTCTTCGTCGATTATCTGGTTTGAGTAGGATCCTTCGGAGGTGAGGAAACTTACGATGTCTGGGTCGTCGTTGAATACTCTCCAGTTAGTGATGTTGTCAGGGATAGACGGTTTAAAAATCAATTCTATCGAAAACCTATCTAGACTAAAGTCTTCGGAGGGAATGAGTCTGGAGGCTACGTTAGCTAACAGGTCTGCGCTTGCATTGTGAAGTCTCGGGATTGACGAAATATTGAATGCTGTAAAATGTGCAGTGAGATCTTGTACTAAAGATTGATAGTGCTTTAAATGACTAGACAGGCAGTGTATGGTGTTACGTACCTGTTTCACGACGATCTCAGAATCTCCAAAGACTTGAAGATATTTGACATTGCAGCTGATTGCTTTGTATAGGCCTTGCAGCAAGGCTTCGTATTCCGCTGTGTTGTTCGTGCAATCGAACTCCAGTCTGGATGTGAGCATGGTCTTATTTCCGTCCGGGCTAATCAAAACGCATCCTGCTCCTGCTCCCTCATTGGATTTAGAGCCATCAAAATATAATTTCCAAAATAAAGAAGTATTTACAGGGTTATCTAAGAAACTAACACATTTTGAATCATCAGTCTGGGAAAAGTTTTCTACTTGGGACAAAACTGAATTTTCTAAATATGGTGATATGTGAGCATTGAAATTTCCGAGGAAAGAGTCTACCGAGTAGTTGCCTATGACGCTGCTGTTGTATGCTATGGCTTCATTCTCTCCTTCCAAATCCGTCACTATGTATTTTTGGTGCAATTCTTGTTCAACCTTTATTTGATTTGGTTTCCCGTTGAAGGGTAACCACATGTGCGACCAGTCGGTTGAAAAGTATCCATGGAGTTTCTCGGACCAGTCCCTGCTAAGAATTAGGCCATAAAATTCAGGGATGTCAGCCACTAGGATGTCGATAACTTGGCATACCTTGGGGTTAGACGACAGTCTTATGGTCACTTGATTCAGTTCGCCTATCACTTCAACTTGTGATCGATCAAGTTGAACTATGCGCACTGCGGATTTTTGCGGTTGAACGTTGAGTTTGGCACATATTGACTTGGGTAGAATATTGGTTGAAGCACCAGAATTAGCCAAGCAGTTGTGCATGTTTCTGTTAAAGATTTCATAAGTGAGGAGGAAAGGAGGAGTATGAGATCTAGATCTCCCTCCAATCAAAGCGATGTCATTTGGATCGATTTTATTGATCGTGTTGATTGGAGGTCTTCCTATATTATGGGAAGCTATGGCTGTAGGTAAAGGCGTAGTAGGTACGGCGTGTAACTCTTTCATCATGATTTTCTGTTGGTGTTTCATTTTGCTCAACTCGTACAGGGTGATATTAGCCCTAATCTTTTTCATGTCATCGATGATGTTATACTCCATTTCATCCGACACTATTAGTGTCTTTGATGGAGACGTTTGCTCTGATTGGACTGGGCTAAAAGAGGTCGCTTTAGCAGTTGTTTTCTTTGGTGCGACCCTTTCTTTTGCTGCAGGGCTTGCGCCCTTCTGTTTTGGGATATTCTGGGGAGGATCAAGCTGATTTCTGCTTCGTGTGTTGACCGGAAGTGCTTCTTGATCTTCCTCTTGTGGGAGGATGAAATCCCACATCCCTTGCAGTTCCACCACTTCTTCATCGTCGGTCTGCGTTTCGATGGTGCTCTCTTCTTCTTCTTCATCAGATTCCACGTTTGAGACCACGTTGGGTGGCTTCGTCTCCATAGGAGGATTTCTCTTAAAACTCCTAAAAGGCTTTCTTGGGGACGATTCTGCTACTTGTTTCCTTATATCAATCATCTCATTGGACATGGCCTTTAATACCTTTTGTAATCCTTCCATGTCGAAAGGATCTTTCGTTTGCTTCTTCTTGGTGTCTTCTTTGAAAGAGATTTTCTTAGATTTACGCTCTTCGATTGTAGATCTCTTTTCTAGGGCTACTACGCGTCTTTCAACTGCCAACGCCTCAGCCAAATTTTCGACTATGGTTGTCTTGCTCGCCCTATCTACGAAGATGGCCAAGTTTGAAGGTAAGGCCGTGATGTACCATTCGCATCTTACTTCCTCGCTGGGTTGAGAAGCAGCGGGGATTTTGTTGAGGATCTTGTTGAACCGTAAGTTAAAATCTTTAATGGGTTCTCTAGCCTCAGCTTTGAGATTGGATAAATCGTTGATTAGTGTCGCTGTCGATCTATCATCGCCAAATTTGGTGAGAAATTGATTTTGAAAAATGTCCCAGTTGGTGATAGATCCGGAGGGCAGCGAAAAGTACCATGACCCGACTGTCCCTTGCATTGTATAGGGGAAAAGTCGGACCACGGCATCTTCGTTGGTAACTCCGTTGAGATTAACAGAAAGCATGAAATTATTGATATGTTCTTCAGCTAGCATTCCTGTTTCTGGATTGAATTTCGGCAGCCATTTCTCAGGATGGGCAGGTATTGGACTTAGGGGTGGAGGCATCAAAACCGCCCCAGGGTTGTTCCATGGAGATTGGGCCATCGCTGAGTGACTAGTTAACAAAAGTGCAGAAGATGATCTTTGATGTTGAGAAGATGGAGATGTTGCGACCTTCGATGATTGCGAAGGAAGGGTTGTGGGGGATGGATGAGTGTTTTGAGGTGACGAGGTGGGTGGTAAACTTCACGGAGAGGGAGTTGAGATGGACGAAGTGGATGAAAGAGTCTCTCTGTCAGACTCTGGAAGTGCTTTCCTTGCTCTTTTCCTAGTAGGGAGAGGGGTTTCAGTTGGCTGGATTCCAAACTTTTCACTCTTCAATCGGGTCAGGGGATGAGTAGGGTTGTACTGCGAAGTCAAGCTGCCTTTAGATTTATCAGACTTCTGGGTGAAAATAGAGAATCCCTGGAGTTTACGGATCAAAGTTTGAACTTCAGGGGGATCGATAATAGGACGGTCTGACGTATCGGGGTGTATAGCAGCGGTGGATGTCCGAGCGACTTCTAGTTCCGAGTTTAGTCGTACTGGAGAAGTCGGGGAAGTTGGTGAGGGTGATTTGCTCTCAGAATGGTATTTGGATTTTGAATTATGTGCCATTCATAGCTCGTGCCCTCCTTCTAGCGCCAGAAATGTTGAGGGCCCCGAAGTCGGGTCAACAACAAGGGGGATACCCACCCGGTCCGGAACCTGGTTGGCGGCTCATTGCCCGTTTGGAGTAGCGGGTCCGACTGGGGGTAATGGGACTAGTTTCCCAATGTGAAGGGTGTGCGTGTGTGTGTAGAGTTTGATGATATTAGTCTAAAAGGTTTCTCTGAACTAGTCTTAATTCTAACAGCTAAATTACTTCTATACTAATGTGATCTAATGAAGAGAAAACAATACATCTAATCTACGCTAACCCGGGGTGTTCTCTTTTGTTATGCGATCTAGAAAGGTTTCTAACAATAGCTGGTAATAAAGATCATTCAACTGTTATCAGAATATAAATCGATAAAGATAAACCATTCTGCATAAGAAGTTAGGCAGAGTAGTTGTGAACAGCATATCGCATAATAAGTTTTCTATATGTCAAGCATAAATAAATGACTCCACTGTACAGAAGTGCCAAATGGTAATACAGACATTCATACAGTAACATATAAAGAACTCAACTGTATATCACTTTGGGGATACTAGCAGAATTTAGTCAAGAGATAAAAGTACCATTTATGACTGATTTCACTAATAAACTTCAAGCAATAATGATTTACTTCTACTTGTTCTAATATCTGTTAAGAGTACAGAAGTGCAACATCAGTAACAGACATTAAAATGCAAACATAAATAAATCTCGATCCATCCATTCATCAAAAACCTCCTCTGAGGGTGCAGAAGTGCATGTTCTGAGGACAAGTTTTTTGACAGATTTCCGGACCATTCTCCAAATGCCATGAGAAGGGTTAAATACTACTAGCTAATTGATCTTAATTACACGAATTTAGGGAATCGGCTTCAAATGACCGCCCTTTACTAAAAGCAAATTTATTTCTAAAACTTTAAATCTAATTTCTGACCGTTTCTGTATATTCTCTTTAGTGCTGTCAACTGCGCAACGCTTTCCTGGGAAGAGTTGGCTGGCTGCCTTCTTCTTTTACTCGGGAGATAAAAGTGGAAATAAAAAGAGCTGGCACCTCCTCCTGACAGACCAGAAGATATTTTCGAAAACATTTCTCTACCTGGGTGTATTCACCGCGTGTATACTTAGCACAACCTAGGTTCTTCTCGAACTGATTTTGCTATTGCTATTCTGGTTTCCGGTCGTGCGAACGACTGAGTGTGTTAGGAGTCGCGCTGTACGGACAATCCCCTGTTTCGAGAATTGTTTCCGCTCTTTGTTCCAGGCTTTTCTGGAGCGTCCTCCTTCTTTTGCGTTTCTATTTTTGCTTTACCCAGTCTGAGCTTCAAGATCTTTTGTGAACATGCTTCTTTTGTGCGCCTTTGACTCTGAGTCCTAGATAGTCTAATTTCATCAGTGCCGGTTGTCTGATAGTCTGGAATCCACGGTCCTGCTGCATGCGGCATTCGTTTGCGGAGGCATCTTCTCTCTGCTATTTGATTGGTGCTTTCCCCTTTCTCTCAGATGTTTCCTGCATATAGATTTATATCAGTTGCGTGTCTTGCAGTCTACGCAAAGAAGAAGAGAAATGAAAAGATTGACATAAAAGCATTAAACTCTAATGAATGCATAATCCTGACATGCATCATGACTTGACTCTTCGATTAATGCGATGCAATCATTCCTTGATACTCAAGCATGCGGTCATTAATTTCGTTTAAGGCGCGCGCTTGGTCTTTGGGTTTATCATGTGATGAGTCTTTTCAGATCGCAGATCGCAGTTTACCGATATCGCAGATCGCGAATTTTATTCAATGGTTCATGGTGCCATAGCGTGACGTTTGCGATGTGCGATGTCGCATATCAGCGATCGGCGCTTCTTGGAGGTCCTCCTTTTAGAGCGCGTTTGAGATGCATGTGACGCGATGAACTTCGCGTCGCTCTTTCGCAGTTTTACTTTTCGCACTTTAAGTAATGCTTCGACCTTTCTTTGCGATGCGATTTAAGCCTTAGGGAGAAAAATACAAAAATTTAACAAAATATTTTTTGGGATTTTTTGTTCAGGGTCCCCCCTTTGCTCGACGTTATTGCTAATATCAAGCAAAGAGGGGGGGGTTGTTGGTGACCACAACAAGAGGCCAAGTGGAAAATGAAATGGAAAGCCAAGATTTGAGTGAAGTGAGTTTCGAGGCCTAAATCAATGCAACATAGGATGCTGCAACGCCTCCCCATAGTGGTGCGAGAGCTAGGTGCTAAAACTTCCTGAGGGCATAGACATTGCAGAGGCAGGGAATAAGAGATAGGTGCGGTGGTATGATTATCACTAGAGGTCATCTTTGTGTGAAGCCAAGGTGGGTAGTTGTAGGTTGGTTGAAGATGGTGCCAAATTAAATGCCATTTATGGCTAGTGTTAATGGAATTTTTAGACTGATGTGCAGGATTACAGAGGGCCCTATGGAATGGCCACTTTTCGTCCATTTCGGCCACCAGCTTACTATCTTTGCTGAGCACCCGCATCCAGGAGTTGTTCTTCCTTGTGCACCAGGTTTGTGCAGGCTTGTAATTGAGTTTGGTCATTTAAAATATTGATTGTTCCAGATTGTACGACCTGATCATGTTCAACTCTTATGTTTGCCAAAAGATCAACCACCTTGTTGTTTTCTCTTTTGACGTGAATGAAAGTGGTGGCTTGTTCATTTTTCATCCATTGCTTTGTTAGTTCGAGCCGAGCTGCTAGTCTCTAGCTGGTAGAGACTCTCGAAGCTGTGGTTCTCATTTGTGTTTGGGTAACCATGTTTATCAGAATTTGGGAATCACCTTCTATTACAATAGGATGAAAATTATATTGATGTGCTAGATTCATACCTTGCCACAATCCTTCAAGTTCTGCAAAATTATTCGTGTCCCATCCAATTGAACCAAAGTATACTAGCAAAGGTTGGCCTTCTTGATCTCTGAATATTCCTCCATGTCCTTCTTTGTCTGAATTGCATTTTAAGGCCCCATCAAAATTTAGTTTGATCACATTTTTTGGAGGGGGGTTCCAATGTGATGGTTTCTTATTGATAATGCTTGGCAAAATCTTTGTTGGGATCAATTTGAACCTGTGGGATCTTTAATTTCCAGTTGTCCCATATACTATGTTCCTATGCTTGAGTGGGAAAGTCCTCAACATTCCATTGTTGAAGAGAAAAGTTTTCTTTAATGTTCTAACATAAATTGGTCCATATGATCTCCAAAGTAGTGCTTTGATTTTTGAAAATTATTTTGTTTCTTTCCTTCCAAATTGTCTAGAAAAGGAAGCTTGGGAGAGTTGTCCATAGCACATTTAAAAGTTTCTTTTATATGGAGCATGGGTCCAATTTAGAATGGTACCTTTGATATTCCCCAAGATTTTGCAAGGTCGCTAACATCTAAATGTGTGTTTTTCCCATAATTGATTGGCCATGTGGTAGGAATGCATGAGATTTTGAATAGTTTGTCCTTGTTTTTGACAATTAGTAGAGTATGAGGGTCCCTGGAATCCTCTCTTAATTAAATTATCCCAAGTGAGAATTCTTTGATGAT
The DNA here is from genome assembly GCA_031772625.1 of Pinus tabuliformis. Lineage (NCBI taxonomy): Eukaryota > Viridiplantae > Streptophyta > Pinopsida > Pinales > Pinaceae > Pinus > Pinus tabuliformis. Next base: position 1,183,803,911 of record CM062811.1, on the reverse strand, counting down.
AGAGAAACCGAGTGAAGGTGGAGATTTTGGGCCATATTCTTGTAGTCCAAAGATAAGTCCAAGTGGAATCTACTGGTTCCTATGTTTGGAGCATCAACTTATATGCTTCTTTTGTTGTGAAAGTTCCCCTTGGAGTGTAACCCCATCTCAGAACATCTTTTCCAGTTGTGCATCTGATTTTCCTGCTGGTGAGTTCCTTGTGTAAATCTGAGTAAAAGTCTTCAGTTTCATGATGTATTATCTGTTCAGTTGGTTTCCATTGTCTAAAGCCTTGATTGTTACTTTGAGTCCAGTACTGTGATACATGGTCAGTTTGGTTGAGGTTATTTCCATCATGATTTGGAGGGGGAAGGATTTCTGCAATTTTTGGCCTCTATTGCCACGAATCCACCCAAAAACGTGCAGTTCGACCATCGCGTATCTCCCAGAAGCTGTGCTTTTGTATTAGCTCTTTATGTTGTTTTGCTGCATTCCAGATTAGAGATCCTGTGTCTGTAGTGGTGATTCTAATCAACTCTTCCTACGGATGATTATTCGCATATTTTGCAGTCCATAGTTGGGCCCATGGCTTCTGTGGGCTTGAAACCCATTGCCACCATATTCATGCTCCCATCAATGTATTACTGTGTTGCGGGTCTCGCAATCCTAAACCCCCCGCTTTTTTGGAGTGCAAATGGTGGCCCATTTTACTAGCGTCCATTTACGGTTTTTCCCTATGGAGCCCCATAAAAAGTTGCATTGCAAATATTTGATCTTTTTGAGTACCCACTTCAGTGCTGCAAGAACTGAGAGGAGATAAAGAGGCATGGATTGTAAAACCGCCTTTATCAGAATAAGCCTGCTTGCCATGTTGAGAGTTTTGTAGGTCCAAGACGATAAGTGGCTTTTGATTTTCTCAATGAGTTGGTTCCAGGAGGCATGCTTTAAGGCTGAGTCTATCAGTGGAGCACCCAAGTATTTAGATGGAAGTTTAGCTTGTGAGAATCCTATGATCCTGGCAATTATTCTTTGGGTAGCAGGAGGAGTATGGAAAAAGAAGATTTGTGATTTAGCAGTATTGATGGTGGTTCCTGAGGCCATGGAAAAAGTGTCTAGCAGAGCTTTGAAAGCATGGGCTTCATTAACAGAAGGATGACCGAACAACATATTATCATCAAAAAATTGTTGATGAGTTATAGTAGAGGTTCCATGGGCAGAAATGCCTCTAAGGTCATGAGATTGAAAATCATTCTTTATAAGGTGACCCAAACCTTCTGCTATAAGAACAAAGAGGAAGGGGGATAAAGGGTCACCTTGACATATTCCTCTATATGGAAAGTAGGGTTTGCAGGGGATTCCATTAACTAGGATAGAGAAGAAGGGGGATGATATGAGATTCATAATCCATTTGACCCAGGTTGGCTAAAACCGAAAGCAGTAAGCAATTGTTTTATATAAGTCCAACTTAGTTTGTCGAAAGCTTTAGAAATATCAACTTTAAGAAGCATACTTGCCTGTTTGTTTCTCTTGAAGGAATGAATAATTTCATGAGTCAAGATGATGCCATCCAAGATTTGACGTCCTTCAACATAGCCAGATTGTTTCGGCGAAATGAGGAGAGGGAGAAGCGATTTGAGGCAATTAGAAATGACTTTCGAAATGATTTCGTATATGACATTTCACAAAGTGATGGGCCTGAACTTCTCTAGAGTACTCGGTTGATTTTCTTTGGGGATGAGAGCTATAAATTTTGCATTAAGAAAAGCAAGTAGCCAATGCATAGCTCGTGATTCTTCTACCACCTTCCAAACTTCCTATTTGATTAAATCCCAAAAGTGATGGTAGAAGTTAGAGGTGAATCCATCAGGTCCATGAGTCTTCCCATCTTTCAATTGAGCTAAAGTAGAATCTACTTCCATCATAGTAACCGGTCACAGAAAGCGCTGGTTGTGCTCTTCTATTATAATTCTTGGAATATGCTGGAGTATTTCATTTACATCATGCTGTCTACCTGTAGGTGGCTCTTGATGTACAGTTTTGAATTGATTAGTGAGCTCTCTCTCAATGTCTTCATGTTTCTCCATTCGTTCTTCCTGTGGATTTTGAATATGTGTAATGGTGTTATTCATTCTTCTTTGGATAGTTGTGCAGTGAAAGAATTTGGTGTTTCTTTCCCCTTCTTTTAGCCATCTGATTCTTGATTTTTGTTTACAGAGCATTTCCTCTTGTTTCCTTATTTCTTCTATTTGCATGAGAAGAGCTTGTTCTTGACTTTCTAAAGTTGCCATTCTACCTTCTGTAATGATCTTCTGTTGTAGCTCTATCATACTTTTCTCAAGCACTTTTTGACCTTGAAAAATATTACCGAATGTGGTATGATTCCAGTGCTTGATTTGCATTTTGATATGCTTAAACCTCTATTGGAATTTATAAATAGCTGAGCCACAAGAGGAATAAAGATATCCCAAGTTGATTTGACTATATTTTTGAAATCAAGGTGGGTGAGCCAAAACGTTTCAAATTTGAATGGTTTCCTATTTGATTTTCCAGGACCTATCCATTGAAGGAAAATGGGCCAGTGATCTATGCCTGCAATGGGGAGTATTGAGGCAGTGATACCACCTCCCATATGTACTGAGTTATTTAAGATGAGGAATCTGTCCAACCTGGCTGTGATTTGTTGATAGCCTAACCTTTTATTGTTCCATGTGAAAAGACCATTATCAAATGGTAAATCAATTAGCCAATTATTTTGAATGTATTCTTTGAAACTGTTGCTTTCACTATCCAGCTTCCTTCTGCCTCCTTTTTTTCCTCCAGCCGAGTGATCATATTGAAGTCACCACCTGTGATCCAGAGTGGATGTGTTCTTGTGGAGTTGAGAGTTTCCAACGATTTGAGCAACGCATTCTTTTGCATAGAATCTTGAGGGAAGTATACATTTGTCAGATGACCATGTATATTAGTTCCTATGATGTGAAAAGTGGCTTGGATGTGATGATGAGATGCATGAAAGTCAGTGAGGGAGATGTGTTGCGTATTCCGGGCTATGGCTATCCCTCCTAAAGCTCGAGTTACATCTACCGTGATAGTTTGGCATCCCGACCAGGCTTTGGATAAAATAGAAGCTAATGTGTTAGTATTACATTTTGTTTCCTACATGAAGAGAATATGTGGTTTTTCATTTTGTATCATGTTCTTCATAATTTTGTATTTCTCGGGACTATTAAGTCCTCGAACATTCAATGAAATGAGCTTCATGGTTGACCAATAGGTAAGGATCTATAGTATTTAGTCAGCTTGGAACACCTACTAGACTCCACTAGCATTTCCCCAATAAGGATGGTGCATTGTAAATCTATCTTTCTTCCTCTTTTCTTTCCATATTTTGTGATGTGTTTCCCATCCCAACTGCTTCATTGTTGTATGCCCAAGGTTCTGTGCTAGTGCACCTTTGAGAGTAACACTTCCAGATTTTTGAGCTACCTGTCTGGTATTTTTTCGAACTCTTTCTTTTTGCACGCTTGTTTTAGACTGAATATGTCTAGGTCTCCTAGATAAAAGCTTTTAGGTTCTTCTTCCCTGTTACTTTGTTGACTGCTCTCATCCATATGATGGTTTTTTTTGAGTGGGTCTGTCACCAAGTTGTCAATGTCCATTTCTTTTGTGGACCATAGGGATTTTTTGTAATCTTGAAGGGAGGTAGGTTGAGAGGCTATTGGTTGTGGATCTGAGTTAGTCTCCCAGGAAGGTTGACTAACAACATTAGGAGTAGGTACAATGAATGGTTTGGTGGATGGCGCAAAAGTTGTCTTAACTTTATTGGAAGGATCTAATTCTGGCATATCTAGGTTTGACAGAAGGTCAAAACTATTGCTGGAGGATGGTATTGTGTTTTTTGGTGCGGTAGGGGTTTTTTTGTTATGCTTCTTTCTATGAACAACTTTGGTAAACCCTTCAGAGTCAGATTTTTCCACATGGTATGAAGATTTAGGAGAGGCATTTAGAGGAAAATCGTGGAATAAATGTCCATGGGCATGGCTTTCCTGCATCTAAAGGGCACATGTTCATAATCTATGGGTTGAATCCATGCAAATTCATCATGAAGGAGACTTACCGAATCCGTAAGTGGCTTGTCTAGTTTCATATAAACGTAGATGCGAGCATATGAGGTGTATCGGTGAAGCTTTGTTTCCTCTGCAATCTTTATGAATTCTCCTAGCTCGTTGCCAATAGCTTTGAGTGATTCCTCATCCCAGTATTCCAGAGGTAAGGAATACATGCTAATCCAGACTGGTGCCCAGCTGAAGTCTTCCTTGTCTGGATTGAATCTTTCTATCCAATCTCGTAGATACAAACCCACAACATTGAAGAAATAGGGTCCTCCATGTAGAACGCAATTTATGTCTTCAATATAGTTGAATATGGCCGTGAAAAAACCTTTGGGACCTAGTTGTAGGGTAAAATGTCCCTTGGGCTTCCACTTTGAGGTTATCCATCCTTGCAGGGCTTTTTCGGTAGGCCAGTAGCCTATGAATTTACCTATCAACGCATGGTATTTCATATATTTTATGTGTGCATTGATTCTATGACTGGGTAGATCAATCTTGGGGCATTCCACTACAATGGGCTAGAAAGTGGAAGAAGTTTCCTTCTTTGGTTCATCAGGTGTTGTAGGGATGTTCTCTTTTTCATTGTTAATATATTCCATTTCGTTCTTCTCCTACTGCTGCAGGCTGTACCGATAGCTGTTTTGCACTCCCAGTTGAGGGCTGTTCATTTTCTTCCCCATGAGGCCAATTTCTAGTGTTATGGCCTATAGGGGGAGGCCCTGTGGCCTCCCCCATCTCAATGTCCATTGGTTGTTTCGATCAGTTCATATAGAACGACGCTGGCAGTGGTACTGCTTGATTCTAAGAGTCTATTTTCTCTACCACTATGCCATGGAAGGGTTTGTCAGAAACCCTAGTCCTCCATTTTCCTTTGCTCGAAAACCAAAGAAAAAAGAAGATGAGCCATATATCATTTTTTTGATTGGGACTTCTTACAGGGGAGATCCCATTACATTTTTGTGGTTCCAACACCATCAACAGTTTGGCACTATAAAGAGGGCCAGATGACAATCTGAGTCCTCGCATCTGTTTTGAATCTCTACACATCTATCATGGTTAACTACCAAGTTTCTCTTTCGGAATGTATGTCTTATGAAAAAAATTTCATCATCCCGAAAAGGCTCTTTGATAACGTTTCTCATAATATCTTTGATGGTGGAGGCTACATAGCCTTGGTAAGTCACATGATCGGCGTTGTAGGTTCATGCAAAAGACATGGATTCTTTGAAGAATACATGAAATGCACATTGTTCATCTACATGATTCGAGGGCACCCAACGCAGTGGTGTGCTACACTGGTCGAAAAATCCATTCATTATATTACTCATCTGGTTGCAAAGATAGACCATGCTTTCAATCACTTCAATCGTCAAGCACTCAACAAAGAAATTGTGAAATTACAAAAAGCACCCGATGAGTTCATTAAATAGTTTTACACGTAATTTTGTATTCTTGCATACAGATTCTTAGAAGATGACATTGATTGGGAATTTCTTGATGGAACATTTGAGTATCTTATTCATGTATCCGAACCCCACTCAACACACTACGGTGATGGAGTTGCGCAATCACAGATAGCCACAGCTGTTGTCACAAATTACTGTCCACCTACACGTCATCAAACAGCTCCACCACAACAGAGTGATGTGGGAGATCATACACACACCTAGTTGAACTGTCACATCCTCTCACCCCATCTACCCTTGATATTTACATAGATTTAGCTTGAAAGCCTGCTGGTTGTCACATGGACTTGTTCCCTCGACCTTCGACCTCTCATTCTGTTGATCCTCTAGATTGTATTGTCTTGTGTTCTTCCATTCCAGACTCCTCACCTGCTATGAATGAGGATCGAGTTGTCGACGGAGTTGGTGTTATGCAACCAACTTGCGCCATCATTCATGATGAGTGTGTGCGGGAATCTAAAGAAGAGCCCACAGTGAAGGGTGACTCCCTTCTGGCCACGCCTCATCTGCTTCATCCTGACATCCCTCATGATTTTTCCACTGCTAATTTTCCTTGTGAAAACTCATTTCTGGATGCTTCTACTTCCGATCATTCACATGACACCTCAGATGTTAGTCTGTCATTACAGTGTGGAGAGGACACATCTTCCTCTGAAAATCTATTCAATGTTTCATTTATATTTCTTGAAAATAAAAAGGGTAAACATCTTTGCTTCTCATCTACTCCTCTTCCCGATTCATCAATTCATGAGGATGCTGACAAACATCCTAAATTTTATCATCTTGGTTTTCATGATATATTCACTTCCTCATCTGATCATGATCTTGATTCAACTATTTTTAATCTATCCAAGGCACTAGTCTACGATGATCTATCTATCCATGAGGAAAAAACCCCCCAGACTGTCAGGGCACTTCATCCCGAGCTGATGGTTATGTCAAGTCCTCGCTATCCTGAGGTTGGTCTCACTTCTGGTCAGGAAATTATTGAAACACTCAAGGCTCCTCATCACTCTTTGCTTTGCACTAAAGATCAACAAAACACCAAGATTTCACTTCCTCCACTTGAACTATACGATCCCATCACTCATGCATTGGAGGAGTCTTACAGAGCAAGCACACATGCACAGCACAAGTGGTCTAGCTTTCTCACATTTTCTTGCATGTCATAGTCAAGCGAACGCATACACTCAACATCTACATGCAGTGTAGCACAGCATCATGGCAGCACCACAGAATGCATGTCATGCACTACCACTCATCTTTGTTCTATGGTCACTTGTAAGCTTGCAATGTGTTTGTCTTCACTTTTACATATTTCTTTTCTACTGGTTCACACAAATGTCTTCTTCACAAACCTTGCCTTCACCAACATGGGTCAACCAACGCTCGGGTGGCTTCATTAGAGGTATCACTTCACGTGAGATGACCCATGCACTGTTAGCTTAGGAGTAGGAGTAGTGTTTTCTTTTGAGTTTTTTTCTTACATGCTTGTTTACTTACTTTGTTTGTTTGTTTGTTTGTCTTCTTGCTTTTTTACTTGCTTCCTTTTCTTTCTCTTTTGCTTCTACTCTTGCCTTGCTTTGTTGTTTGTTAGTTTGCTTGTTTCATGTTGTAGGGTAGTTTCACATGAAACCATGTATGAATCTTGAAGCAAGCTGGGTAATGTAAAAGAGGTCATCTACTTCTACCACTACTTGGTTATATGTCATCCTCCCTGTTAGCACCTAAATCTGCCTTAGGCTGAAGGAAGGCAAAAATTAGGGTAACCACAAATCACGCTCAGTCTCGTAGCTAGCCCTACGAGAGTAGGAGAGGGCTCTCTTCGAGTCACACTCAATGAATAGATGAACGAAAAGGATGAGATGACTATCAAACGAACAATTTATCTTAGGCTAGTAAGTGAATATGGAAACAAGAAGTGATTTTTATGAATGACTGTGTTTCTGGGATTTTATGGGACCACTGGACCTCAATGAACAGAGAACTTAACATAAAGGAATAGATTATTTCGTGAGGCAAGGTAGGCGGAAAGCATAGCAATTTAGTTTTAAGATATGGCGGAATGGAGAGATTGATTAAGAGAGTGAAAAGGGCATGGACCACATGAATTATTTTCAACAGAAGAATGAACACTAACATGAAATTTTCCCACAGGTAGAGCAATAAATTGAATTCTACCTAATCTCATTCAAAAAATTTCACTGGAAATGAGCATGAAATGAATTATGAAACATAACTAGATACATATGAACACATAAGAAATACACTTGCTACACTCACAACCAAAAGAATCTCATGAAACAGAGCTGATACCTTCCATTAATTCTCTATCAAAAATACATAGTGAAGAAACAAAGTTTCTTTCCCACAGTCTTCCAGAAGTTACAAGCCAACCAACCCAATTGCTTTGCAAATGGTTTGCATACAATATATAGAATGTGCCATGAAGAGATAGAACGCCCAAGGGTCAAAAAATGAAGGTGGGGAGCCAAGCATCAGCTATAGGTGCAGCACCAAAAACATGACACATGGCTCGGGTGACCCTTTGCCTTCCTTTACCACTTGTATAACTGACCATATGGAGTGAAAATATTTATAAAACCGCTCTGCTCCTCCTCCTGTGCGTCGCGCTCATTTCCAGGTGACTTTTGGAGGCCTTCCCGATGTCCAAATTGAGTGCAGGATATCTTGTTGGAAAGGTATTTGAGTCTAATTTTTAACCCCACCAGAATGTTTTTATTTGGAGTTCATTATGTATGTAAAAAATCAAATATCCCAAGAATGGTCGAACTGTGCCAACTGAGGCTGCCTCAAGGCAGAGTGATGTTGCGGTCAACTTTTGAATGCCTTCCTCAATCTCAAATTAAGCTTTTGATAGCTCATTGGAAATATTGTCCTGTCTAATTTCCAACCCAACTAGAATTTTGCAATTTGGAGTACATTTTACTTGTCAAAAATCAAATCGCCCAAGACTGGTCGAACTGTGCCAAATGAGGCTGCCTAAAGGCAGAGTGATGTTACAGTGAACTTTTGAATGCCTTCCTCAACTCAAAATGGAGATCATGATAGCTCATTGGAAAGATACGTATCTCCAGTTATCATTTTTATTATCAAGCAAGTCATTTGGCCAACCCAGCTAGGAAAAAACTTGATTTTCCCGAGGTCGCTCCAGAGGTACATCAATTCTCCCGAGACAACTGTATTTTTGACATTTCTTCAAAACCATGACACCGGTGTAAAACATGAAGGAGGTTTTTCTTCCTTGGTCTATTTTGGATAAAACCCTCTCTCAGGTTTCCCGAATTCATCTTTTATTGCTCATAAACATCATTTGAGTGAAACATATCCCAATATGTGGGACTAGGGATTTGCCGAAATGAAGTGAAATGAAGGGGATAGGGAGCTTCTAAATTCTTGAGGAATTGTGGGAAGTATGGAGGGATGTTAGGAAGTAGGGGAAAGTGGAATCTCAGAAATTGAGTGAGGGGAAGGGGTCAAAAAAGGAAAAACACAGGCCCAACCATAGAGAATTGCCAGGTTGTAGCAAGAAACTAGGGTTTGTGCGAAAATGAGGAATTTGGGGGATCTCAGTGATGGGAAGAGTTTGATAAGGTACATTATGGATAAGCGGAAGGTGTATGAACATCAGGATACAAGGTTTTCCCATGATTTGACCATCCAAGAGAAATTAGCTTTCAAAACCCTAGGAGAGGGAAATGAACCTTGCCTAGGTACAACTGAAACATGAACAAGGTGTGAAATGACCCAATGGGACTTGAAATGATGATGAAAACCCTCTGAATGATGGTAGAATCAGCTGAATAGTGACATAGACCGACATCTGGACAACTTTGAAAGGAGTGTAAGCAAACCCTAGACCTAATGCCTAGTGACCAAATTTTGCTTGAAGACTCACTGAAATGACAAAATTTGACCTTGACACCTTAAAATCACTTGTGTAACAGCATTTTTGATCATTGGAGGAAGGTTGCAAAGACTGACAATAACACTACCTCTTTATGGATAACTTGTTACTTTCATTCCATGATATGTCGATGGAAAATACATACTATTTGAAGCGATCCTTGGTGAAAACACAATACTTGCGCAAGAACTAGTGTCACCTACTCTAGTAAGTTGTTTTTGTGTTAACCCTTGTTAGATCAGTCAAGTAGAGTAAGGTGAGGGGGAAAGCCTTAACAGGCACATCAAAGGTACAATAAACTACTTCTCTGCAGGAACAACGTCTTCTGCTCTTAATAGGTTGGGATCCCTCTTCCACCTCTAAAATGAATAAGTGCTATGCACTGTTACAAAGATGAAAATGGAAAAAACGAAAAAGTGAAAAAAGTTTGAAAAAATAAATTTGAAAATGAATAAGGCAAAAGAAAAGAAAGGCTTCCTACACAAAGAGGTGATCCAAGTTACTCTGTCAGGGTAGTGACCAGGTTCGCTGGCAACAAAGCCATGCTTGTGTTCCTATGTGACCCCGCCAGGGAAATGTCCAGGCCTGCTAGCAATGGAGAAACACTAGAGATGAAATCAAGACTTTGACGACTATATTAGTTGTGCATTAATATACCTCTTATACCCAATTAAAAAAATTGTCTTGACTTCGCTTGGAATGTGTGTCAATTGACCAAGTGTTTGGCAGATGCTACATCTTACAATCAATCTAGTGTGAAACCAAGAGGAGCTGAGAACTGAGTAATACTTCCGAAGGAGTTAGACTTTCTTTTCACAAACAAGGTCCATTCAGAGAGCTGGAGTTCTATCAGTGTGTCACAAAGTGTTGTAGCAGCTACAACCACCCTCCAAAATTTTTCCTTAACTTTGTTTTGGAGTCTCCCTTCCAAGCTTCACATAAGGTTGTCTTGATTCATCTGGTTAACAAGCTTCAGTGTTTTTCTTACACAAAGGCAGCATGTCAATCATATCTTGATGCATTCCCCTCACAGGTTGTTCACCTAGACTTGGTCTAGTTGCAGGCTGAGCAACTTCCCCAATAAAATTGCACATTTTTGGAGGGCAACCAACCTTCCCTAGAGAAACTACACAATCATGTCTGGTAGCCTACTAGGCTCCAATATTGCGCAATTCTGCCAGTCAACACTCCCAGTAGGAATCGTGCAATTTTCCCCGGCAAGGCTTCTTAACATAGAATTTGTGAAAATATGGGCAGCAGTGAGTTGCTTTGCCAAGAAATTGCACAAATCTTCTGGGTAGCTAGCCCATCTCCCAGCCAAAAATGTGCATTTTCGCCCAGCAGTAGAGCAATCTCTTGCATGTGCAACTGATTTGACCGGTTCCCTTTAGGACTGAGCAAGACTGGCTTGCATGCATGGGTTTCTTCTCCCAAGGCAACATTCAAAGGCATCCCTTGTTTGAGAGATCTTTTTCTAGTAGTTGGAGGTTACATGCAAGGATCATTTCAAAATGCTCCCTAGATTTGTGGTATGCGCATCACAACCTCGAGGTTATCAAAACTCATCAACTAGACACTACAGAGCTCATTCCACACATCAACCTTTCAACTATAACATCCCACATCACATCCAAGAGTAGCTGACAAATTCGGCTCAGTTGTTTTGGGGTAAGCACACTTCCCATGCCTTGTGTTCCATTTCTGGGGTTTTTTGTGTTTTCTCTTGTATGAGTATTTTTTGCTTGATTTATTTGAACACTTGTTGTAATTTACATGTATATTAGTTTTTCCTAGCATCGTTTCAGTTTTCATCAACATCTCACTGTTGTCACATGCATGAAATTGTTTTTTGCGAATGGTTGTTGATTCGACGACTCGCCTCACCCACATGCATGTTGTTCCATTTTTTGAATCTGTCATTCACCATTTTCATGAATGATCATTCACTTAAGCTTACACTCAATATCAGCATGAATTTACACTCATAGTCAGTTTCAGTTGCCCGTCGGTGAGTCTGGCCAACCTCAGCCTGGACTCTGCATCACCAAGAGCCTCACCAAGACAACATTGCACAATCTTGAGAAGGAAGGCTCTGCCTCCATCCTGAGAAATGCACATTTTTTCCCATAAGCTATTCCCCATACCTGCTTTGCACAATCCTAAGGGACAATGACTACTGGCCAAGAAAATTGCACAATGCAGTCACTTAGGCTGCAACCATTGCTAGCTAAGATTGCGCATTGCACAATCCCAACAGCTAGCAGCCATACTGGACTACGCATTGCATAGTCCCAGTAGTCAGTCATTGTACCAGCATCCCATTGTGTGCCTTGCGTAGTCTTGGTAGTCAGTCTCCCGACCTCCCTACTGAAATTGTGCAACCTTCATGATCAGTCACATAGGTATGTTGCAAGTCAGTTCTCAAGTTCATTTTGGTTTTCACTTGACATGTTTCTTGCCATGAATGTTGCCATGTCTCCAGGTATTGCAGGTGTTCATCACCCTTTAAGAAGTGCAAGTACAATGGTTTCCAAGGGAGCAGAGTCAAAGACATCGTTCAAAGCACACCTAGAGATGCAGTCGATCAAATGTCTATGAGCTTGCCTAATCACAAAGACATCAAGTTGTTCGTAGACAATAACATTAAGATGTCACAGTGATCAGCATCATGAATATCAGTGGAAGGAAGCATACCGAATGTAGAAAACACAGCTAATGTGGAAAACACAGTGAATGCAATGAATGAAATGAATAAAAGTGGAAGGTTGTTGACAACATAGATGCAAAACAAAGTTACGAGCTCGACAAGATCCACTGATGATGAAATAAACTTTGGAAACTCAGGCTATGAAGTGACGACGTGAGATGAAGATCGCGTGAAGACAGAGAATGGAACAAGGAGTTGCATGTGATGAAGCAACAAGTCAAGGAAGAACATGAAGTTGCACAAATAAATGAATGAATTGTAGCAGGAATAGGAACAACAGTGGGCACAACATGCAGTCACGGATGAAACTGCACTTGTAAAAGTTATAGATCCATCCCAACAGCCGACATGGAGCAGACATGCTGAGCAGTGTTGCTGATCACATGCAAGGGATTCAGCAGCATGCATGTCATTATGCACATTCTTGCAATCCCACCCATTCAACAAACTTACCAAGGTGAAGAAAAGAAGCAAGTACAATTGGAGTTGAACATGTACTTTGGAAAATTGATGCGCATGACCACTAGCACACACTTGAATATCAACATGAATACTATGCATCAGTGTGTTTCTGATTCAGCCGCACCCAAGAAGACCATGCACATGTTAGTAGATGAGTTGGATGAAGGGGTCGAACCAATGCACAAGTTGCAACGGAGGCAAGAGTTTGCTTCAGCAAGATGTCACCATGAGGTGCATGCACACCATCACAAAAAAGTAAGCTTAGCATTAGCTCACCACCTTCACCATCACAAGCATGTCAAAGAGTTGGTCTCATCATAGCAGACCGAGTGTCAATGATGTCTTGCATGGCTTGCTCAAGCCATTTTGTCTCACATGAGTACATGTGCATTGTAATTTTGAGTCATGTCAAGTGTAATTCAAGTGTCAATAGTTGGATGTAACAGTCATAGAGTAGGTGAAGAGTCATGAGGGTAGTTGAACAGTCACAAAGGGGAATGTCAAGGGTCATCTCACCCTTTTCTATAAATAGTCCCTCATAACTTATTGTATAGGCTTTTGGTCAGCCAAGCTTCTGATAAGACTATCCTGGAAAGAGCTTGGACAGTAGTGTAACGTGCCTTGGCTTCTCCACTACATGTAGCTAATTCATCTCTTTGGAGGAGTAGGCAGATGTGGCTGTAACATTCCACTGTTGGGGCTAGTAGGTTTAGATGGAGGTATTGTACGATTGGAACTTACACTTCGGTATATAGTAAGAGCCATCACATTTTCACACATGTATTGTATCTATTGTAAGACTGATCGTTAACACTTGTAATGCATGTTTATTTAACTTGTTTTCTACATCTCAACTATTTCATTTGTTGTAATGCATAATCTATTAGTGGAGATGTGTTGTATATATTGTTTATATTGTCTCGTGAGGGTCGAGTTCTCTGTTGGACATTAGACAAACATTTCATATGAAGCTCACTATAACAACTGTTGCACTCATTTGCACTGATATATGATTGTTTTACATGCTATCTTACCTTCTATGTTGTGCCTTCCGCATCTGTGTGGACTGCTCCACTGGAAGCTCTGTATGTCCTATGTGTTGTGTGTTCCTAGAAAAATTGGGACTGATCCCTTTCAACCTAGAACTCACCTTCACCCTCATCTCAACCAACCTATGTTAAAACCTCTCATACACCTTCCTTGACTCACTACAGTAGTCACACCCTTGCTACTAATAGAGTTATCTTACTTGCCTCTGTACAACATCGTGGTCAAGGCATTACCATACGACCCACTATTGGGACTGCTACACCAAACGGTCTGAGGTCTGATTGGGACTTGTTACCAGGGTAATCCCCTTACATGTTGGCAGATCCAGCACCATCAACAAAATGTTTATGAGAAGCTACTCACAAGAGGGACTAACCCTCTCAGATCTAAAAGCGCCACTTTTACCACATTCTCTGATGCCATTTGTACTATTAGTATAAAAAATTAATTTGGTCCCACTTGTATCATATGTATGATATCCAATAGAAATATTGGGAGTGGAAAGACAATTTTTATCTTGATGTTCTTGTAAAGTAATTAGTGTAGGGAATACAATGGCCATAAGAGCCAAAACATGATACCTTCATTAGTATGGAATTGTTGTACACAATTTCCTCTATAATGGTACACAATTTAGATTAAAATTGGTTTCAAAAGATATCTTTTACAATATATATATATATATATATATATATATATATATATATAGATATATATATATATCTGTGTGTGTGTGTGTGTGTACCAGTTTTATCAATGGGGAAGAACTTTCTAATAGGAATTACCTTTTAGTAATCCATATTCACAATAATTGGACCCATACAACTCCGTAAAACTTATTTAATAATGATGAATTGCATTGTATTACAATAATTATATTTTATCCACCTTGAAGATCAAAGGTGTTAGAACCCAAAAAAAGATTCACACATATCTTCTATTAGGAAATTATGCACTCAGTAACCTCCAATGGAATAATAATTGAAGGAACATTTAAAAAAGGATAGAGAAAACATAGTTATACACCAAACAAAAGTCACACTATATTTTATTAATCAATCAATATTTACAAATATCGAAATAGATCATTGATCGCAATTACTAAAAATAGCTAACGTAAGAAATCACAACAATTAAACATGTAATACACATGGAAGTATTACTGCCAAGTCTTTCCCTTAATGTTTACATGTCAAATAGTAAAATCACAACTTACAATAGCAATATTGATTTTTTTTTTATGATCTTCACTAACACCTACATCCACTTTAGTGTCCCACATGCTACACTCTCTTTCCACCAAAACTTCAAACATACCACGTGGCCATTTAACTGTTTGTGACCATCATTGACATATTTGTATGACCAAAAACTCTTGACTATGAGAAAAATAATCTCGATATTGAATTAGTCTATGGACATACTTCTATCTATCAAAATGCACTGAATTACAAATTTGATAATTATATAGGTAAATGGTTTGTTTATTTTGTTTTTTTAGAAGTAAATCATACAACTTGACGATTTTTGGCATACACACAAAGATAACTGATAATTTTTTATATTGAAGCACTCAAGAACAATTTGACCACTAACATATAATGGAGTATAAACATAATCAAACTAGTGGTATTTTTTCTTCGAACAAAATAATGTAACAACTAACTCAAACTCTATTACTTTTTTCAATAATGACTCTTCATTTGATCATTGCACACTTCAATAATAGTAATGACATACTACAACATAAGAAAACTATAGCCCACACCACAATGTTTTATGAGGATTTCATACAACTTCATATACATACAAGAGATCCCACTCAAATGCAATATCTCAACACTTCAAAATAATAACCATGATTTTCCCTACTTATCTCTCTATATCACATCTAATATGTACAACCAAAGGAAAACGCTTAATCGTTCCACTCATGGATTCGTCACTAGAGGAAACTTCACGATATCCACATCAAATAACAACAATACAATGATTGCTTCTTCAATTCAACCCTAGAACAAGACACGTGCACAAGCAAATCCAACACATGAAAAATACATAATCCCCTCCTCTACACTATCCCATGTATAATGATTTGAATTTGTAGAATTTCCATAATCATAGCATGTCTCTTTAGAGAGTAATGGTTGAACTAGCTCTAGTACCAATTTAGAAAAACTACAAAAAATAAACATAATTACACACCAGACACAAATCACAGTATATTTCATGTTGGGTTGTGTTATACTCTTTCCACGACTAGGCCACTTAGTTAATCGGGGGGTTAGAAGGGGGGCAGAGCCCCCCCTTCATTGCATCTATTGCATAGCAGGGGTAGTCACAGGGGGTTTGAGGGGTGTAGGTAACCCCACTCTATGGGGTTTGGAGCAGTGCCCTGGAAAATTTGGTTTTGGACCCTATGTTAGGTTGGGCAGACCTACCTATGGTTTTGTGCATTATTTTTCGCACATGGTTTTGGACACGATGGTTTTCAGTCCATCATTCTGGACGCGATGGTTTGTCGTTCCATGGTATTGGATGCTTCGGCATGTATAAATATGTATTGTAACATTGAAAGGAATATAATGAAAAATGAAGCTAGTAGTCCTGGTTTTCGGATCCAGGGGAAAATCTTTGTGTATATGTGTTTTATGTGTTATTCTCTAACATTGTTTATTTTCTGTGTTTTATAATTCGTATGTAGGTAATTTTTGTATGGGGTTAAAACCTACATTTTGTATCGAAGTTGCTTTGGCTTCAAGGGGATGCATTTGTTGCTGAGGGGTTTCGCTCTAACCTGTGGTAGACCCTATTTAGTGGGAGATTTGCGAGATCGATTCTGGTGGTGAAAGAAGATGGCGATCAATAGAAAGATAGAGATCGAGAAATTTAATGGTCAGACTTTTGAGTTATGGAAACTCAAGATGGAGGATCTGTTGGTGGATAAAGATCACTGGATCGCAGTAGATCCGGATATTAAACCAACGGGAGTGTCTAATGAAGAATGGAAGAAGTTAGATCCGAAGGGAAAGAGAACAATATGATTGTGCGTCATAGATTCAGTATTGCTAAATGTATCAGTGGAAGCTATGGTGAAGGCTTTGTGGGACAATTTAGGGAATCTAAGTCTCTGGTGAATAAATTGTTCCTACGAAAAAAGTTGTATAACCTTAGGATGAAAGATGGAGACTCGATGACAGAGCATTTGAATGCATTTAATACTGTGGTAAGTCAGTTATCATATGTTGATATTAAAATTTCAGATGAAGATAAGTGCATCAGTTTGTTGTGTTCTCTACCAAATTCGTGGGATAGTCTGGTTATTACAATAGGTAGCAATACAACTGCCTTGCAGTTTGATGAAATAGTCTCATCCTTGCCGACGGAGGAGATGAGACGGAAAAATATGGAGAGCCATAATGGTGATGCCTTGTCTGTACGAGGACGGTCCTAGAATAGAAACAAAAATAAGTCATCGAGTGGGAGATCTAAATCTAGAGAGAGATCTAAATCTCCAGGAAAACCTGTAAAGGTGGTGTGCTGGAAATGCGGAAAGGAAGGGCACTAAAAAGGGACTGTAAATCTAAAGTGCCTATAGCTCAGAAATTAGCTCTGCGAAAACCATGGATTTCTTAGACTTGGCTGACAAGAACTCGAGATCGAATTCTTGCAAAATGACTATCCATCTAATATATTTGCCCCCAATCACTCGCCTACTGAGGACAAATTGAAATGGATTGACCGCCGCTAAGACAAAAGTTTTGCATAGCAGGATATAATGATGGAGCCTCTGGACAGCGTGAACGGCTGCCAAGGCCAACTTCTCAACCGGAGAATAGCGAAGTTCAGGACCTATTAAGCCTCGGCTCAAATAATAAATCACGTGCTCGGCGAGAGCATCGTCTTCCTGAACGAGAACCATACCAATGGTTGATTCTGCTGCAGTGAGATATAAAAGGAAGTCTCTACCATAATCCGGTGGACTCAAAAGTGGGGCAGAGACTAATGCCTTTTTCAAAGCATCAAACGACTGCTGCGCAAAGTCATCCCACACAAATGGAACTCCTTTCCATAGCAAACGCATAAACCATTTAGTGATATCGACATAGTTTGGTATAAACCGTCTTAAGAAATTAGCCTTCCCTTAAAGACTTTGAATTTGTCGAAGTGAGGACGGGGGAGGCAACTGAATTATTGCCTCAACCTTGAAGGGATCAACCCGAATCCCTTCATTAGACACAATGAACCCTAACAACCGACCGGACGTAACCGCGAAAACGCACTTGTTGGGATTCAATCGGATTTTATAAAAACGACATCGTTCAAAAACCAATCGAAGATGACTAGGATGATCAGTTCTCTTTCGAGAATGAGCAGCGAGATCATCCAAGTATGCCTCGATGACATGTTTGATGTCATGGAAAGCATATGACATGGCCCGCTGAAAAGTGGCTCCAGCATTTTTAAGACCAAAAGGCATCTTTTTATATGCAAAGGTACCCCAAGGACATATAAAAGCTGTCTTATGTTGATCTTCAGGACGGATAGAGATTTGATTATAACCTGAAAAACCATCCATGAAGGAAAAAATTTCATTACCCGCACACTCGTCGATAATCTGATCAATGGATGGCGTGGGGTAATTATCTTTCGGACAAGCCTTGTTTAGGTCCCTAAAATCGATGCATACTCAGATTGTTCCTTGGTTTTTGTCCATAGGGACTGGATTAGAAACCCAATCAGTAAGAGGAATAGGGTATATAAAACCTGCCTTTAGCAGCTTCTCAACCTCAGCTTTGATAGTTGCTGCTTTCCTAGGGTTAACTGGCCGAAGCCTTTGACGAACTGGTTTCGCGTTTTCATACATCTTGATCTCATGTTGAACTACAGAAGGATCAATGGCAGGCATTTCTTCATAAGACCAAGCAAATACATCACGATATTCCTTGAACAGGTCGGTGTAGATTTGAATTTCTTCAGGGGAACACTCAGTTCTGATGAAGATATTCTCGATGACGCTAGGGTTCCTACAGATGTTTATAGGTATCGTTTTTGAAATTACCGACATATTACCTTCGGCACGAATGTGTGCTGGAGGAAGAAAGTATGAGAAATGGTGTAAGTCTTCCCAAGGTCGATCTATACCCATCATTACTTCGAGGATTGCTTCTTCAGAAGGTAAAACTGAATCTAAGCAGTCCAAGGCAGAGGTATAATCAAGGCTCCAAGCCGGGGCCACATGACCATCTAACACCTCTTCCGAAAAAGGAGTAGAATGGTTGTCTACAGAGTCTACAATAGACTGATATCTAAGCTCAGCTGCAGATATAGGGAATGCCATTCCATTTACTTGTCCTTCAACTAATGTGGTCGTAGGTGAAGGTAAGGTCCAAGGGTCTGAAAAATAACGAGTTCGAAAGAACTCTTCTCGAGGAGACTCCTTTAATGATGAAATAACATTGATTTTAGTGAAAGGAGAGGGAAGATCAAATGTACCCATCAATGAGGAATACATCCCTAATCCTAAATTCTCAGTTGGCGGGCGAGGGTTATCCACTAAAGGGATAGTAGAGTCAGAGCTTGCTTGAGGATCGACTAGAAAATAGTCCAATTGATCAACCTTAACAATTTTCCCCTCATGAGGAAAGCAAATGACACGAAACAGATTCGAAACAACGGAATCCATCTCGTATACCTAGTTCCTTCCTAATAAGAGATTATAGTCTAGGTTAGTGTCTACGACTTCTACTTCAATATTGATGACCTTTCCCCCAACACATATAGGAAAGGCCGGGATAATCCCATGCGGCTTATGAGGATGACCATCAAATGCAGTCAAAATGGTGGGTGAAGGAACAGTCAAAGGTGATCCAATAGCCTTCCAGCATGACATCAACATGACGCATGTGGAAGCTCCTTCATCTATCACGGTGCGAAAAATATTGATTTTTCGGTATGTAGACTTTATTTGGAAAGCCATATGATGAGGGAGTCGCTTTTTGACATTTAACATGTCAAAAGTGAGCACTAAAGAGTTAGCTGGATCGACTGCTCCAATCGCGGAGAGTAAATCACTTCTTTGAGTCGGACACGACTGGAGAACCTCTAAAGCGGACATGGCGCACGGACTTTGGGCCAGATCCTCCACAATGGAGTAATTCTGGGCAGCCCTAGCATTAGGATTAATCATTGCGCGTTTAGCGGAACCTTTCGGTATCCGTGGTATAGTCTCAACAGGGGGTCGCTCAATATGAAGGTCAGTACTTCCAGGAACAGTCTTGTCCTTGGAAGTTTCGGCTTCACCATAATCACGTGATCGAGTAGACACATGGACATTAGAACCCATCATGAAAACATTTGACGATTTTTCCCCTTCCTGGTTGCCCCCAGCCGAGGTTCCAGGGTTTGAACTCGCGCCAACAAGAAGTTGCTGCCCTTGGGGAAACGGGTTGGATAACATATCTTGAGAACTAGAAGTCCCTTGCTGTCCTAACAAGCGCTGAGCGTCTTCAATCTTAGGGTAGAGATGAGTTAGATGGTCTCCACTGCACAATTTGCATGGAAACTTGACTTTCTTTCTCGACTCATTTCTACCACCACCAGTGTTGTTGCCGATTTATTTGCATCAGGCTTCCCATCCTGGTTCTTTTTCTCACCTCGTCCTTTCTTTTTCCGATTGGAATTTTGATTTCCTTTGGCGTTATCATATTGGACGGCATTTATTGAAGACGTTTGGGAAGTGGGGGGATTAGACAATGTGACTTGGTTGTTAGAATTTGCTTGCAAGGACAACTGCTGCAATTGATTCAACAAGTTCACTGTAGTTGTGTCTACTGACCCAACGATACCATTCGCGTGCGGACCTGGCTTCGACTTAGCTACGTCAACCGTAGATCCAGGACCATCTGGCAAGTATTTCTGTAGGATCCCAGACTGAGAGTAGATCAATTCTAATTGTTGGCCCCTAAAAATGGCTTGCTCCTCAGAATAGACTCCAGACATGGAGACATCCTTGGAGATCTCGGGTTGTAAAGACTTCAAAAACCACTCGAGATGGTACTCCGGAGGGATTTCGGCTTTAATGAGCCTCTTTCTCCATCTCCATTCCTGAATATGGTCAGAAATGTGGGTTGCCTTATCCTGACGAAAGGTGGCCAGAAGTTCAGTTCCGGCATCACAAACCATAAGAGTGAGATTTGGAGCTATAACAATAAAGGAGAGGGATCTGATGATGCTCCTTCTGTAGAGGCGAAAACCACCTCAGATGAAGGTGGGTATGTTTACTTGGCTTCTTCAACTACATATGTAGATCATGAGGCATGGTCGATTGACTCAGGTGCATCCTTTCACTTCACTCCCCATAGAGAGTGGTTCTGCGAGTATGAGAAATACGATGGTGGTGATGTCTTCTTAGGGGATGATAGGAAGGCTAGAATCTTTGGTCGTGGAAAAGTAAAGTTAAATTTGCAAGGTGGAAGTGTTAGAACACTTCCAGGTTTTCTACATATTCCTCCATTGGCAAGAAACCTGATTTCTGTAAGCAAGCTGGATGATGCAGGTGTAAAAGTAGTGTTCGAGAAGCATACCTAGAAGATGGTTCGTGGGGCACTAGTATTGATGCAAGGAGTTCGGATTGGAACTCTGTACAAGCTGCGAGGTAGCACTGTTGTTGATGGGTGCAACAGTTCTATGGTTCCCAGAAAATCCAGTGGTCTCTGGAGAGAAGGCCATGCTATGGCATCAAAGGCTTGGACATATTGGAGAGAAGAGCGTTCGAATACTTCATGGTAAAGGTATGGTAGAAGGTATGAGTAATAGCTCTCTAGATTTCAATTTCTGTGAAAATTGTGTATATGGTAAGCAGAATTAGGTGAGTTTCCCCTCTAGTGGTAAGAGGGCGAAACAGATATTAGAGCAGGTGCATAGTGATGTGTTTGAACCTATGAAGGTTCCATCACTCGGTAAGTGTGTGTAGTATGTATCATTTATAGATGACTTCTCAAGGAATACATGGATATATTTCCTTAAGAAGAAATCTAAAGTCTTTGACAGGTTTAAAGAATTTAAGGCTCTGGTGGAAAACTGGACAGTGAAGAAGATAAAGGTGCCGAGGAAAGATAATGGTGGAGAGTTTTGCATTAATGAAGTTGAAGAATTCTGCAAGAAGTGTGGTATAGCACGGAAAAATACTACTCCATATACACCTTAGCAAAATGGAGTTGCAGAAAGAATGAAAAATACGTTGATGGAAAGGGCAAGAAGCATGCTCAGTCATGCTGGGTTAGGATAAGAATTCTGGGTAGAGGCGGTGGAGATAGCATGTTACCTAGTCAATAGATCACCTTCATCAGCGTTAGAGGATAATACTCCACAAGAGGTATGGACTAGTAAGAAACCCTCTCTTTCACATTTGAGGGTATTTGGATGTGATGCATATGTACATGTTCCAAAGGACAAACGAACCAAGTTGGATAGTAAATCCGAAAAGTGCATCTTTATTGGGAATAAGGATGGTTTAAAGGGTTATAATCTTTGGAACCCAGTAACAAGGAAGGTTGTGTACAACTGAGATGTGGTGTTTAGAGAGGTAAAAGATGTTATTAAACATGAATTCCAACCAAAGGAACCTGAGAAGATAGAGTTTGAGCTAAAGGAGGAAGAATCAGACTCTACAATAGAGGAGGAATCAGAAGATGAAGAGCCACAAACTCCGGGTGTGAGAACATCAGTTCGAGAAAAAAGGCAGGCAGAAAGGTATAGTCTATCTACTTTCTGTTCGAATTTTTCTTTATCTATTACTGATGATGATCCCAAAACTGTGAAGGAAGTAATAGATTCCAAGGATGGAAAACTATGGAAAGAGGCCATGGTTGATGAAATGGCATCTTTGCCCAAAAATGAGTCTTGCGATCTAGTGGATTTGCCGGCTGGAAGGAAATCCATTGGCAGCAAATGGGTGCTAAAGAAGAAGACAAATTCAGAAGGGAAGGTGGAGAAATACAAAGCTCAATTTCTAGTAAAAGGTTATTCCCAGGTGCTGAGAATTGATTTTGGTGTTATTTTTTCTCCTATTGCCAAGGTAACTTCTATTAGATTACTTTTATCTATTGATGCTGCTTTTGATTTGCTGGAAATAATACTGAGAGGGGGGGTGAATCAGTATTATCATGTCAATTATTTTTCATTTCACGATCAAATTTGTATACGCTACTTGAATTAGTAAAAACCGCGTATGTATGCAACTACAGGTAATGAAACTAGCGTATAACCAGCAGACTTGTAATTTAAATTATTCTTCAGATGTTGATCATTAATATGTGCATCAAACCATATAAACAGTAACCATGAATAGTAAAACAAAATAGGTAGTCACACATAAGAACACAAGATATAAGGTGGAAACCCAATGTGGGTGAAAACCACCCGCTGCAATTCATCTCTATCTTATTTAATTAGAAACTTCTTTTTACAATTTTTAGATGATGGTGCAGTCTTATACCAGTACACAAGCTGCTACCTACAGAAGGCTACAACCTTTGCTCGTTCTCCAGCTTCTCCTGGAAGGGAGCGACAACCCCCTTAACTCTTGTACTAGCTGAGGTACTAGTACGTAGGTGCTGCCCTACAGAAGGATACAACCTTCTCTTTACTTCCAGGGACCACGTTTTATAAATTTTCAAACTGGATCCATCAATCAAACATCAAGTATATCTGCATCAACCAATCTCCTTTGTACAAACCAATACTAAATCAACCAATCACTTCTCAGAGTGCTGTAACCAGAATATAGTAACAATAACTAGAAACCAATCCTGAACCTAGAATACTGCAGTAATAAACAGAAGAAACTAAAACATATTTCATGAGACGTACGCTACTTCAAAATGTATAAACCTGCATACATACATAGCTATATTAAGTCCAAAAAGTGTATATGATGTCTTCACTTGCTAAACGAGCGTGTACAGGTGCCTCTGAAGTGCCAAACCTGCATACAGATCTATAAAGATAATTTACCGTTTTCACTTAATCATACATCAATTATACCCAGATTATTAGATTTATAGATCTAATCATGCACCAATTATAACATATCAAAAATCACACAATGATACTACTATTCAAGCCTTAAGATCTTGACCCATCAATAGAACTTATCCATCTTGTAGTGCTCAGGTTCCTCCTTGGTTCAGATCCAGCAATGCACGATAACCCAATTCTAGATCTTTCTCTTCATAAGATATTCAATACTTCAGTTCATTTCTTTTCCTAATGATCTCCTTCTCCTTTTAGAGCTTAGGCCTTACTTAATACCATGGTCCAAAACCATTTAGAACCAATACTAGGGACCCAATACCTAGGTTCAACACTTCGGATGCAATACCAAGGTCCAAAACCATAGGTCCAAATATAACAGACTAAATACCATGGACCAAAAATAAGTTTTCCCACATGTACATGCTTTTCTTTGCATGAAAGTGCGTGCATACATATACGGGCCTTTTGATTGCCTAACCCACTTGTACACGTGACTTGGTTAAGAGGAACCTACATATATCTCTTTTTCTTTCATTCTGAGAGTCTGAACTGAGATCTTCCATCTGAGTAAGTTGCCATCAAGGGCAACACCTATGTCATAGTGCCAAACCTGTGTCATAATGCCAACAACATGAAGCAAGCTAAAGGCTTTGCGGTGAAGGGTAAGAAATAACTGGTATGTATGTTAAAGAAGTCTCTGTATGGGTTAAAATAGTCACCAAGGATGTGGTATCATAAATTTGATACATTTGATAAACGTCATGTACCTTTGCCTTCTTTTTTTGAGGAGGAGACGATGTATCACTATCAATGTTATTCTTCTTCTAGTGTTTGTAAATAAAATACAAAATCAATTGCAATGTTCTGAGTGCACTTGTAGACCCATTTGGCACCTGTGGATCCATAAATCCATTGAAAAATTTAACAGATCCATCTCATTAATAAAACGCTAACATAGAGTTACGTTAGAATAGAGTTATCTAAATTCGAGTTTTACAAGGATTTTAGGTTGCAACGGTAAATATTGCAGGTAAAGACATCTAATAGAGGCTCACTTTACTCTTCCCCTTTTTAGTAAGAGAACCTAGACACAAGTTACATTACGCACTCACCAAGAACACTCACTTTGTTGTTTGAAGATACCAGCATAAGACTCTCATGTGCTGATAGCTAGAGCCAAGGCAAATCTATAAGTATATGGAAACTAGGAATTTTTACAAGATGGGACTCCTACACCGAATAGTGTGAGCTCTAGTTGGGACTTGATATCAGGGAGATCCCTTTGGTTGACAGATTTCTAGCACCGTCAACAAAATGGTGCTATAAGGAGGGCCAGACGACAGGTTCTTCCCGTAGAGTCTGGTTTGAATCTCTTATTTAAAATTGCTCTTTTTGAAATCATAATCTCGTGGTGATTTTCTAAAAATCCTAAGTGTACCATCCCCATGAAAGTCATCCATGACCTGTCCAAAATCAAGTTAAATGGTGAGGTTGAACCATTTTTTCATGCGCATGTGCTTCAAGTTATGACTCTTTGTCGTCGTCACCAAATAAAGTTCGAAGATTTCTTGGTTGTACTACTCACCCTCACATTTGAAGGTCGTGCTAAATGTTGGTGTCATACATTACCGACGGCTTCTATTGATTCACTCAGACAACTTGTCGAGATGATGATGAAAGATTTTGATAATTATATCCACCGGGATGTCTATGAAAATATATGTCGTTTAAGAATGAAACCTGACAAATTAGTTTAATAATTTTTTGATTGGTTCATTCACCTTTGTTACAAAATTCTTCAACAACTTTTGAACTTGGATTTCTTCAGACAATAGTTCAAATTCTTGGTTCATGTTTCCTAATATGGTGAACCTCCTAATTTCCCTTCTTCCCCAACTCTTGTGGATCATGAGGTACCTCAAATTGCAGAGGAGGATCCCAACACCATGTTTGTTCCTTGTCCTCCTCCTTCTCTTGTCCAGATGTGGGTGCCCCCTTATGGTGATCATGAAGCTGAGAAATCTGTGCAGCATGTCCCCAGTCCATCTTCTCATCCATCTCTCACGTTAATGGAAGAAATTCCAGAATGTCTCAGGAAGCCTAATGTGAATATTTACTCCTCCATTCCACAAGAGGACATCACCATTCATAACTCAAGTCTCAAATCTAATCTACATCTCTGTCATCCTCTATCATCTACAAGCCATGACTCCTAATACCATGAATCTCTTGATGAATCCATTTCGCAACTAGTTATTCACATTCTCTTGATTCTTAGGCTACTGGATCAAATTTTGATCAGTTGCAATGCAATGACCTTACACATGTAGAGGAGGAGAAATGCGAGGATACTATCAATCTTCCCTCTCTGTTTCAAAAGTTTCTGCATCAAAACAATAAGCTTCCATTCTTGAATGATCCTCAGCCTGCTAATCTCAGTGGAAAATCATGTGCAATTAATTCATTCAAGCAATCCCTAGTCTTGGGTGGTAGTCATCCCAATGATGATAACTTCATGTCCATATGTCGTGAAAAATTCCCAAGAGCATCATGTGATCTTCCTATTTCCCATGAATATTCTGATTCAGATCTAGAATGTGCTCTAGTCAAAGAATATGTTTCTATCGAAACTTCCTCTTAACCTCACTTTCCCTTGTTTCCTACCATTCGCAATGCATATACATGTGGCCAAGATACTCCATGCTCCTTTGTTTCTCCATTTGATGAGCTATCTCCTTGATTGAAACAAGATGGTGAGGTTTTCCATGATAAAATTGAAAATAGACTAATCGCATTGGACTCTTCCCACCCCTCATGATCTCTTATGTTGTATGAAGACAACTCTTCAAATCATCTTTCTCATGCGAGCTCACCAATTCATTTATCTTTAGATGTACCATCAGAAGAGCCTCTTCAATTGAGAAATATTATTGTTGTTGAAACCTATGACACAGATGGCTACCATATGGAAACCAGTTTTGAAACTAGAAGTAGCAACAACCCTCAAGTCATGCATGATCTCGTTCAAGCTTCAAAATGTGATTTTGAAATTCTAGAAAATTTTGGGGCGTGCTAGGGACTCGAGGCATATCAACTTCAATTGATGGTTATATCAAGAATTTACGAATCTAGTAAGTCCCTCGAACCAAATCATATATCGCTTCTCACGCACACTCTATATATTTGCACAGTTGCACTCAATGTGAATTCCCATGTGAAAAATGTTTGATATTCCAGGTGTGATCTCTCAAATATTCAAAATTTCACTTATGATTGAATTCATGAATCTGTTACAATGCATTTGTCTTCATCTAAATATCTCACATAAAACTCGGGATTGGAATGTTCATCTCTCACAAAGTCATGGAATTGTGAAGTTGATCATCCCAAAGACTATATGTTCCCACAATCATAATTATCAAATTCCCCCCTTCACGGTTAGCTTCTTAGTCTTATTGTGAATCTTGTACTGCAAATTTTTCCTCTCATCACACAAGAAGTCTCCCTATGTGATGATGAACGAACCAGCTATTACATGAATCAAGTTCCTCTCCATTCACCATGCCTCAACTGGTTTCTTGCATTCACGGTGCTAGTATCCTTCTTAAACTCTTGTGATGACTATTATGCCTATGCAATTGGTCACCAGTTGTAGGAAGGTGGTCTATCATATCTATCTCACAACAGACATGGTTCCATTGTTCAAAGTGTTCACAAGATTGTTTAAATGTGTTTTTCTTTGTTCATTACAAACTAAGAATTTGATGTCTCAATTAGTTCATTTGATCATTTCTCTATCTTGGGTGACTATCAATAGGCTTATAATTTCCCCATCAGCACATCAGATGACAGTTGCTTCATGCTCTCTGATCTTTATTACTTAAAATCTCTCTCTTCATATTTTTGTCAAGCAGGTGAGGCACTTAAGCCTCCGCTGATGGTTATGGAAGGTCCTCACTGTCATGGCATGACCATCGAGGATGACCCGTTCTATTTTTGTTTACAAGATTCCCATCGTGATCCTTCTTCTCCAGTTCAAAATTCATCTTTTTTGAGATCACGAGGCTTTCTATATGAACATCATCAATTCTATGATCCAGTCATTGAATGGATGGAACAATATTACTTGGGAAAGCTTTGTTGTAGGTAGCAAATTACAATCCTTCCTCATGATTTCTAAGAATCTTTGTGTAGATAAGGATGCACTTGCGAGAGTCTTCCAAAGTTTATTGAAAATAGGTATCCATCAAAGAGGTAAGAATGTCTATTGGGTAAAAGTAGTGGCTGTGACATGTCTTTCTAGATATAGGCAAGACCTTCCTTCCTATGTTCAAGTTTTTCAAGTTTCTTTATTTTCCATTACACATCACCTTTTATCCATTTTAACCATTTATATCTTTGTGGATGCAGGTCAGGAATGACTACAGTAGCTTGAATAGAAATTTCGTTACACGTAACCCCGACCATGTAGCTGTTAGGATAGGAGTAGGATTAGTTTCATCTTAGTTTTCCTTTTGTTGCACTTATCTTGCACTCATTCCCGGTAGTTTGTTCTTGTTTTCTTATTCTTGTTTTACACCATGTTCGTTTTAGTCAAATGTTTTATTATCTTGTCTTTAGATTTTGGTTCCCTGGTTCCATGTCTTCTCTATTTTTTCTTTGTTTCCTTCCTTGTTCAGTTTTCTATTTGTTTTCACTACAGGAATAAGTTTTGTGCATGGACCCGTGTCCTTGCTTCTGAATGCGTATGTGGTTAAAATTCGAAGAGTCTTATGCATTGTAGCCCTTGGCTAGTCTAGTGTCAGTCTTCCTTGTGTTTCGTTGTAACTTTTGGCTAATGAATTCTTGACGAAAAATACGATCCATTCATAAGGAGAGATTTGGTCCAACCATGAACCTGTGTCTAGTTTGGGAACCTCATGCATGTACTCATTTTTCTGATTTGGTGTATTCAAGCTTATCCAACTATTAGAAATGGAGAAGGGGAAAACTATAAATGAGAAAACCTAAATCATAGGTCTTTACATGATCCTATATAGGAACAACCTCCCCTACTCTTAATAAGTAGGGATCCCTCTTCTGCCCCAAAAATAAATAAGTTTCTATGGATAGTTCTCTTTCAAAAATAATAATGGCAAAAGAAGAGAAAGGCTACCGGTGGAGAGAGGTGAAGCAAGCAACTCCACCGGCGTATTGCCCATGCTCGATGGCAATGGCACAATGCTTGTGTTGTTGCATGACTCTATCATAGTACTGTTTAGGCCTGTTGGTAGTAGAGAAACACAAGAGATGAAAAACTATTCTCTGAAAATATTAACCTCGCAAGCTAAACTACACTTCACAATTCGAAACATTGTGATATGGATGAATCTTGTGTTGTGTTCAACTGAGTTGGTACAATGCAAACCATGTTCGTCCATGGGGTAAGTGGGGAAGACAAATTAGTCTACATGAGGAATCAATACTCCATGATGGACTAAGGCCCTACACTGAATGAACTAATATAGAGAAGCTGGAATTCAACCAGTGTGTTGCCAAGTGTTGTAGTGGCTACAACACCCTTTAAAATTTTGGCCTGTACTCAAACTTTTAAACCTATTGTGTTTCTTATGATCGATCATTCCTTATTCACTTATTTTTTAAGATGATGATATCAAGATTACCTCTTAAATCATAAGAGTTGATCATGTTTTTATATTTATATAGTATGTGTCATCTTTGGTCAGGGGATTATCATTTGTCATGCAAAGGGAAGATTTTTTTGCTTCAAGGGGAAAGATTTGTGACAATGGGTTGTCCTAGCCTCCCTTAGCATTAAAAATGGCACAATGGGTTTTCCCGAGTGTTCTTCCCTCAGCTGGAACCCACTTTCTCCAAAAATGCGCAATTTTTCCCTCAATTTATCAAGTCTATCTTGCATCTTGAAACTGTGCAGAGGTGTCCTCCCAAGACCTTATCTCACAATAGTGCCTTGCATATGAAAACTACATATATTGTCCCTCAGCTGCTCAATATCCCTTACATCCTAAAATCGCGTAGATGTGTCCTTCGAGGGCCTCATTCCATAGTAGTCATTGCCCACTGAAACTGCACAAATGTGTCTCTTAGTGATAACAATAAGGACGACATTCTAGAGGACTCTCAAGGATCTAAGGAGGAAGACAAACATACCAAGGAACCCAAGGTATCATAAAAGATTGGGAGCACCTGAAGACTCTCTCAGATTTATAACCCTTTAGAGGGTAGGTATGGAATAAAAGGCACATATTTTGAAATACACCTCTTAGTTTAGCTTGAAGGACTAATTATCATTCTTGAATCGTTATGTATTCAATGACATGCATGGTTGCAAGCAATGAAAATCATTCCATGTGTTTCCTCTACGTGTCTTTCTCCCTTTCACTTGTTCGATCAATTTTCATCTTTTAACATGTTTGGTTGTTATGCCACATTTTCCAACCATTCTAGTGACCATGAAGGTTGGTCTTTGTGTATACAAGTTCTCCTAGCCATGTGAACACCTATCACACTCATACACAAGTTTGTAAGAACTGTCACACAAGTGTCATCACAGTTGTCCAAAGGTTTATCCCAAGTGTCCCACTTGTCACTTTTATCTCTAGAAAGTCCCACAAACGGTCATGCTTTACTCTATTTTCCTAGTGTTTAATGTTATCATGTTGTTGAAGTATGCTAAGTGTGTGATCACAATGTCGAAGTTCTCACAAGTTCACTTTCCTCTCACACTAAGCCATTTTCCTAAAAATCTCTCGACGAAACAACTTCACTTCCTTGGACCCCAATTGAGTTGCATTGTGTTGTCTCAGCCCTCAGTGGTGATGATCTTCTATCTAGAACTGCATAGTACTTGAGGTTATCCTCCCCTTTCAGTTGCACTACGCAATCCTAGAGGTGAGCAACCTATTTCCCTTCCCAAAACTACATAGAGACTACCTCACTGCCTATTGGAACTGCGCACTTCACAAGAACAGTCATTGAGCCTCCTTCTGGCATGCTTGAACCCCACATTTCATAGAGACATGAGCATCCACTGCTCCCAGAAATTGCACAGAGCTATCCTCCCAGCGACTTCCCTTTTCCAGGAGTAACGACTCTCAAAAACTAAGCAGAATTGTCCTTTCGTCCCTCTATTGTCATGCTGTGTCTTCCCTTTGGAAACTCCACAAAAGTGTTCCTCAGGTTCCCACCCTCCACCTTACACTGGTGTCCTTAACTGCACAATTATGCCTCCTAGTCGCCTTTGTACAATTTTCCCAGACATTGAACACTGTGCTCCAAAGTTCCTTTTCCATACCTGAGTTGCGCTATGCATAGTCTTAGTCACAACTCCCCCCCTCCTTGTCACCTAGAACTATGTAGTGTGCAGTTACTGGGCCCTCTTCCTAGCGTATCATTTGTCCTGGGCTCAGAACATGGAAAAAAAAGCATCATGTTCGACTAGAATCTTTTGGATTTTATGACGTCCCGTCATGAGTGAACTGTAGGAATAGGTACACTAATAGATCATGGAGAGATGACGAATGGTATTGTTACACAACATTTTGTCACTGTGCCTGTACTCCCCATTCCTTGATCGTGGAGGACCTCTACAGTGAACCCCACATGCTTTGCCTTCATGGAGAAACTCCCATTATGTCCCTCTCCATGAGCAAATCATTTCTCTTTTCCACCATTTTCCGCGAAACTTATGTTTTTCCCAATTTACAAGACCGACGCTAATGAACTTTGTCTCCCCTACACTGATGTGTAGATATTAGCACTACCAATTGGTGCGACTGAGCTATGTTCCAGTAACGCTGGTCCTAGTATGGAAAGTTCATTAAATTAGAGTCGAAGCTTCCAGCTCGAGAAGCTTCGTAACGGAAGTTTGGTAAATGGTTTGGCCGGATGGGGTCAAGGATGACAGTTTCGGCTCCTTTTCCCTATAATGATGGAATTACCTCAAGGGATAAGTCCTTCTCCCATAAGAAAAGGATCCATCTCCCATCCATATTTCCTATATAAACCTCCCTTCTTCCCAAGCACAAACTAGTGCTAGTTGCAGTTAGAGTGTTGGCTGAGTGTGAGTATCCTATTTTGATTTGAAAAGAAAGCTATTACTAGTTGTAGCCATCTAGTTGTGTGAGGGACAAGTGTGTTTGGTTTGGAGTGAAGCCTAAAGGGAAGAATCTTTAAACTATTTTTGTTTGAAGCCGTCATGAAGTGCTAGCAGAAGTGTGTGGGAACTTGGTCTTGTCAGAGAAAGACTGCAACGTCAAGACGAATGGTTATAATCTCTCATTGATATTAATATATCCAACTATCGATTGGTTTCCTACATGTTTTGTAATATTACATATTTGTGTCTTGATGCTTCTTAACTCATTAATTAGGTTGAATTGCAATTTGTCTATTATTATGTTTATGCGTTGTTGTTGTTTACTTGTTTCAGGAACTTCAAGAAGGAAGCGAAAGATTGCTAAAGCGAGCAAGAGAGGACATCATCAAGCAGGATAAGTGACCAAGAGGTAGGCCCTCTTGATTGATTCTAATCTAAGGAAATCTTCCATAGAATGTACCTATTGTGGCTAGACCCATTATAAGGCTAGAGGAATTCGTTCGTGTGCACACTTATAATTTTACTTCACTACAAATTGGTGACTCCATTAGGGAGATCCCATATTTTGTTTGTTTTTGATTTCTTGATTTCATGAGAACTTTTCTAGCTTCATGTTTTCCATTTGGTTCTATTTATTTTGTCCTGCTTACTGGCCTAAGTATAAAATTCATAGTAGCAGATATGGTCCCTGTTTTGATTTTTTTTTTCCTTAGTTACCTCGGCCAGCACATTTAGTCCACTGACATTCACGTTGACCAGTGTGAATTGCAGAGGAATAGTCGTGCTGACCAGCCTTTGGCACTTGTTGTCAGTTAGGTAGTAGCATCGATTCCTATAAGTGAAGATTAGGGCTTGACCCCAATCTTGGCTAGTGTGTTCTGCGCTTGTGATTTTGACCCTGTAAGCCTTTTGGACCATTTTCGCCCTGACTAGAAAGCTTCATTTAGCTTACATTGTGTGCTTGCTTGGTTCAGCCCACCCTCTGATGTGTTAAGTTTGGCCTTGTATGAAGTTATTTTTTATTTTTTCTTTGAATCCCTCGATCGGTGCTATTTTTGGCCAAAAAGTCGCGCTGATCAGCCATCAACTCTAGTTGTAGTACTCGTCAGTCATGCCGATTGACGCTACTTTTGGCCCAAAAGTCGCTCCAGTCTCAGGGGTAAGAAAAGATTAGGATTTCTCCCATTCTAGTGCCAATGTGTCTTGACCCTCAGACTCTCTTCTTCCTCCGAGAAGTGACTACGATGCTTTGTTTTCAATTGAATGAGTGAAAGAGTTTCATTTATTCTCTTATTTAAAGTATCTATTTTCTCTTTCCAAGCATAGATTACATTGCTTGGTTTTTTGATTGAAGCATTTATGTGTTTGGTTTGTTCGATTCAGGGAAGAAGTTCCTTTTAGTTTCATTTATAATTCTTTGCATTTGATTGATGCTTGTTTTTTCGGAATTGTGAAAATTTTGATTTAAAGTGCTTTATGTGAAAGATTCATTTTGCATTTTATGAAAAGGAGAACATCATTCTAATTTACTTAAGAGAAAATATTGGATTAGTAGCATTATTGAGAAGCTAGGATTGCATCATCATAAGCATTGGAAGTGAAATGAAACTTATTTTGTTGTTATAGGAGGACTAAGTGCATTTAGGAGATTTATAGTGAAATTTTTTATTCTTTGGTTGTTGCATTGATTGTGTGTTCTATATCCCTCAGTTAGTTAACTTTCATCGAGGACAAAGATCGCTTTTGTCATATAGCTACATGTAGGAGTTTTTTTAGATGACAGTGGTAGGGCCTTGTAATTGAAAAATAATTCAAGATCAGCCATTAAAATTTAATGAATTAACCTAAGGAAGAATTGAAACTTAATGCTCACATTTAGTGGTCTAGTCTAGAAACGTGTTCCAACGTCTTAAAACCTAGCAGCTGTCATTTGCTTCGGCACTAGATAGCACTAGTACGAATTTTTTCTTCCCGTACTGTCGAGTATATAACGTGATACCTCACTAGGCAGCAATCCTTTATCCATAGGGAGCTGAGTCTGCCGCCTTGTAAACATGATACACTAAACACAACATTCAGGGAGATCGTCTACCTATACTTCTCGATTCACCGGGAAGTATTCTGTAGTTCACGGTTACCTGGTAATCCTTCATGTCTAGACTATCCTGAGAAGTAATTTTGGTCTCTTTGACTCTTTAAACTTAAAAGATAAATTGAGTACTTCTCCTTTTGAGCTCGTTTCCAATCAAAAGTGATAGAGTCACCTTTCATCCTTTTCTTGACCCTTAAAATGTGAAAAGGCAAAGTTTTGTTTCATTGTCTTAGAATTAACTGCCCACGAAATATTCCTGGTAAAAGTTATCTTCCTTAGTGTTTATTTAAAAGTTGATTCCATTGGAAACATTCCCAGAGTCTACTAGTCGAGGGTTCCCCTCGAATGGGAATCCTGGTCCTTTTCCTTCTTTTGGAAATGCGAGTGCTCCTTATATGGCAACGTTGTTGCTCCCTGGGTTAACCATTGGTTTACCTATCTGATTATTTTCAACCTTGGTGATCCTGAGTGTCCCAACTCCTGCCCCCCCCATCTCCTTTATTTTGAATCACATCACGTTGATTCTGAGGTTGACCTCTCCCCTTCTTCCCTTATTTCTTCCTCTTCCTCTTCTAGTTTGCCTGGTGAAAGTTTCAAATCTAGTAACGAGGAGGCTAAGAAGAAGAAGATGAAGAAGAAGAAGTCAAATAAGCGAGAGGCCAACCGTGCGGTTATTACTCCAAATGCACCTCACATAGACAAACCTTATGATCCTCCACGGAGGGTCAAATTCCCTTGCAGGCTATGTATGGGTGACCATGTCCTTTGAGATTGTCCTGGCATTCCCAGATTCTTAGAGGTATGGTCTCAAAATCTGGATTGACCATCCCCATCGACCTCTAGAGATCATGTCAATGTTGCACCCTCCATTAGCAATGGTAAGAAGAAAGGGTAGATTAGTTTCCCCTATAGGTTATGTTAAGGAGAGCATCTTCTTCACCTTTGTTTGCTTATGGATAAAGCTTCCAAAGTATTGGAAAGCCTTGTAGCTCCTCAACTCCAACTTCCTGTTGGTTATCACAGGCTTTCTTCTGAACCTCTCCCGGTTGGTAAAGATATTGAATTAGATTCATCTCCTTCCTATCCTATTCTTCCGGAGCTAGAATCTTTTGTGTCTAATCTTGAACAACCATTGGTTAAAAAGATTGTCGACTTGGTTTCACCACCAGTTTCTCACTCTGTTTTGGAAGAGAGTAGTGATCATATTTCTCATGTTCTTCTCGTCTCCTCAAATTCTCATGAATCGAAGAGTGACCCTCTCGTACCAGTTGTTAAGGAGAGTCCTTCTCATATTCCTATATGGCATGGGGGCAATCATATGATACCCCCATGAAGTAGTTTTGTCGTCTCTTTTGATTGGGGTCCATTGACTGCTTTCTGCCTTCCATCTTATGTGCCTTTCCAGATCACAATACAAGCCTATAATATGGTAGTACTTGGAACTATATTAGATTAAGGTGTGTCTGTTAGCATCATGTCTTCTACTACTTGGAAAGATTTTGGTTCCCCATAGCTTGTGCCTGTCACCCAGAATCTGTTGGCTTTCAATGGAGGAACCAGTCAGCCCTTAGGGATCCTTCTGAAGCTCCCTATTACTTTGGGAGGAAAGACCGTCTCTATAGACGTGATGGTAGTCCAAGATCCCTTAGATTTCAATCTTCTCCTTGGATGTGACTATGTTTATATCATGGGAGCTCTTCTTTCTTTGCTTTTTCATGTGGTTTGTTTTTCGCATGAAGCAAGAATTGCGAATATTGATCAATTGTCATTCATTGGTCACCAAGCACCTCTTTTGCAACCATAGTCCCCTATCAGGTCTTGCTTGCAAGAAGTACCTTCCTCGCCACATGTTAATTATGTGGCTACCCGATCCATCTCCATGTCTATTGATGATCACACAGATGGTATAGTACATTATGTACTGGGGGCATTGGAACCCGATCTGTCTTTGGTACCAAATGACATGTATTCTTCCCAGAGCATGGTTCTTCCATCCAATGAAGACCTCTTGGGAGCCATGTTGTCCTATGGTTCATGAACAGATACATGAGGATAGTTCTTGGTCTTGTGTCAACCTTGTTAAAAAGATGAAGCAAGGGGTCATGAGGATGGTTCGTTGTCTTGTGTCAACCTCGTTAAAAAATGAAACAAGGGGTGAGCATAGTTCTTTGCCTTGTGCCAAGCTCATTAAAAAATGAAACAAGGGTCTTGAGGATAGTTCGTTTACTATGTCAACCTAATTAAAAAATGAAACACCTCCCATTTCCAAATCAAGTCTTTGATTAAAATCTCCTAAAATCCCAATCGAGTCTTTCCAAGATTTGGAAAGTGAACCTTCATCCCGTCCACCTAGTTGACTAAAATGAAGCTTAGGGGGAATGTACCTCATTTGAGTCATTATGATGGGGGCATGCGAACATATAGCAAGCATAGGTTTTCGTTTGAAGCTTGTGTAAACATGAAACCAAATCCAAGTAGAGTTCTCCATGTTTAAAGCTTGTGTAAAAATGAACCCATGTCCAAATTACATCTCGTGATTGCCATTTTTATGTGCTAATTTCTGCAAGATAAGTGTCACATGGAATGGGTCGATCTTGCGGACAAGATACACCTTCCTAGAATTTAAAGAAGACCTAACAACAAGCAAACCAACCAGACACTATCTTTCTCTAAATATGCTTCAATAAACAATACCAAACAAAGGTTTCTAGGGCCTACCTTTGGTCCAATGCAAGCTTGTGGATGCCCTTGCTCTTTCGATCTAATTGAGCTCCTCTTCGCGAATATGCAAACACAGACAAGGCAAACAAATTAAATAGCACCTGAAAAACCAATTGAAAAACTAATTGCATGAAACATATTTAACATGAAAGTCAAGGAGTCCATGAAACAAATAACATAAGATACTTGTTGAGAAAAATGAGTTTGATTGTATAAATTCAAAAGAAGAAGAACTTTACAACCTTTGCCTTGATGCTGTACAAGCTCCTCCCAGGGTCCAACAAGATGTCTCCTCTACTTTGACAAGCTTCACTCACTCTCCAATGGAACCAAGAGGTATGTGATCTTTCCTCTCAAGCTCAACCAAAGAGTCTCAATTTCACCAGCATTTACCCTCAAAATGTTTAGCTTCTAACCTCCCTAGTCCTCACCCCAATGCCTGTATTTATAGTGCAATGGAGCGAAGTTACTAGGTCCTCCTTCAAAGGGATAAAGCCCTCCTTCAAAGGGATAGCTCCTTTAGTCAAGGGATTATCTCCTTCTCTTTTGGGATGCATGAACCACCTCCGAGCGAACAATCCACGTCAAAATTCCTTCTAGAAAACTCTAGAATTAACCCAAAGTTAGTTTTTTAAGATAAAAATTGCGCCTTTTGACTTTCACAGGGGTTCGCACCTGCACCGTTAGGAACAGAGCGGGTAGGTACGCAGATTTTGTACACGTAAGGTGCGGGACCGTAGGTGACCATGGGAGAAAGTGCGTAACCAGAGTTACATTGATTTCTAATGTATTTCTCCCACTTCCAAAGCTTGGTTTGAAGAGCTGAGGTTCTAGACTTGCTTAGGAGGACAATACAAGTGATGATAGACCCATACTGACTGCAAATAATCATGGTGACGATATTTTTGTGTAACAGATTGCCCCCTAAAGTGCGAAGTCTGTAGTAGATGAGGATTTCATTTATCATATAGTCAGAGTGAAGTACTTTATCATTTCAAGGATTATCTTGTGGAGAGCCCGGTCGGAACCTGTAAAAACATTCAATGCAAGATATATATATGAGATCATATCATCGCTGAGGTAGGCATTCCCATACTCAGATCAAAACTAACTAGAAACCTATCTACTGCACTGGTATAGGAATGATCTTGTAAAACATCATAAGTATAGACTCGTGTGAACACAGTATGGACGCAGCCATCTTTTATGAATAGTCACAACATAATGAGTACAAATTCCTCGCAGCCTGGATGGTGGAAACTAGATCCAGGGTCTTCATTTCTACTTCCCGAAATAGTACGATTCTATCCATGCGAATAAATGTGTTGATGTCGAACATGGTAGAAACCACTTGATTACCAGTCAATGATGTAAACTGTTAACAAGTGTGAGAGAAACCACCAGTGATATCAATGGCTCTCAAAGTACCCAGTACAATCCATGAGATGTGAGTAAATGTGTTGATGTCAAACATATCATGGAATCCTTTGATCAAAAGTCAATGATGTAAACTGTCGTCAAAGGCGAGAAACCTACAATTGAGGCATGCAGATCCCAAGGTACTGACGATCTCTAGATCATCTTTCTAGATAATGAGCTGAATTCGATACAAAGTGATCCATTGCAGGGAAGCCCACAACACGAAATCATAGATCAAGTTGAAGAAATTTTGTTGCAAGGACTGACTCAGGGATGGTCAAGATGGATGACAGATATTTTGCAGATGAATGGCTTATTGGCAGTGACCTCTTGAACACATAACGACACGACAGATGGCTTGGTGACAATTGACCCAAAGTTAATACCCAGAAACCGGCTGAAGACTTTCAATGTGATTTGATCAATTGTTAGGCAAATGATTTCCCAACCCAGGTGAATAAAAGTGTCATGTTCAAGAGGGGTTACAAAGTATGATAAACAGACTCATTTTCCTCTCTTTTCCCCCACCATTTCTTGCAAGTACCTCTTTATTTGTGACAAGCTTGAGGAGGATAACATTTGCTTGATTATAAGCTCATCCTTCGGATGAGTCCAACTTAGTTTAAATTTGAACCCTAAGAAGGAGTGGTTCGTTCATGTTTGTAATTGAACAGGTCCTTTACTGTGAAATTTTAACGAGTCCAATATAGGAGAAACTCGGTGTTTTTCAATTTTAGAGAGTCTGAAAAAACTTGAGAAAACTCTAGGGCTGACCTTTTTCGTAAATTTGTGTCTCCCAAGCCCGAAAAAGTATAAAATAATACTTGAGAGAACCACTTGATCTTTTACGACCAAGGAGTACTTTTCGTTATTAGTGTCACTGACCCGAAAAAGTAAAAAGCGATCAATGACACGTCGTTTTATAACCAATATCGAATTTGAAACGACAAAAATTTGGCAATCTTTTCATGTTTTTACAGTCGGAAAAGAGCTGTAAGTGGACCGTCTTTTAATTCTGTTTTAACGAGTGTAAAAGAAACGCTCGGCAATCTTTTCATGTTTTAGGAGTCAGGAAAGGGCTTAAAGATGACTCTACTTGTTTTTTTTGTTGAAAATGATAGATTTCGCCTGAATAATCCTGTATTCTGCACAAAGACACAAACATTACTCATACCTGTTTGAAATGGATAAAGACGTTGCAAAATACCTTTTCAAAGTGAAACATAAACAAATTTGTGATTTATTTACTCAAAAAACTTATAAAAAGGGCCTTTGTCAATTCATTTTTACCATTCGAGTTTGGGTGAGAAAATAGTGCTTTTGCTTAGAAAACTTCCCGTGAAGATTGTGGAAAATCCAACCGTCGGAATCGAGCGCCGTCTTCTCCAGGTAATCCACATCACCTTACTCTTCATTTTCAACCGTTTATTTTTTTGATTTAGCCCCTCATTTTGTTTTTTGGGATAGATTTTAGGCGTAAAACCCGCGCGCAGGGGTCCGCAGGTTTACCATTGCAGACCCGCGGACCCTGACTTTTTCTCCATTGGGAAAAAGCTCGGGGTCCGCACCTTCCGTGTAGACAAAGTGCGGACCCACGCACTGTGTCTAACGTGGAGGGTGCGTACCCCGCAGCAAGGGTTTTGAACCTAAAATTCCTCAAAAATGGACCAATCAAAATGTTTTCTAGCAATCTAATTAATCTTTATACTTGATGCAAAGAATATATCATGCTAGATTGGCGAGAACGGGAGCATGAGGACGTGGATACCGCCGCATGGAATCATCAGCCTTCTCTTGATGCTTTGAGGGCATGCAGACTATACAAATTCTGGACCATTCCTGGCATGAGGGCTCAGGTAGATTTCTTACAGTGGCTGGTTGACAGGTGGAGCGTACAGGACCAGTGCTTTTTCATTTGCGGAAACCGGCTCGAAATCGAGCTGGAGGACATTTATTTCTTGACTGGTTTGCCTAAGAGAGGCGAGGACTTGACTCTATTTGGGACTAGGCCAGGTGGCCAGTCTGTCGATAGCCTTCGGATAGAGTACTGCCACAGCCAGGCTAAAGACAAAGGGATAGACATAAAGACCATATCCCTTCCTGAGCTCATGGTGATTGCGTTTACTGTCACCAGACTTTGCGGAGCTACCGCATTACATGTTGCCACCGGATCCCAGATGCGTATGGCAGTTGATTGCTTTCAGGGCACCATCTTCAACTGGTGCAATGCTGTGCTGGCCAATGTGAAAGGCCAACTGAC
The DNA here is from genome assembly GCA_031772625.1 of Pinus tabuliformis. Lineage (NCBI taxonomy): Eukaryota > Viridiplantae > Streptophyta > Pinopsida > Pinales > Pinaceae > Pinus > Pinus tabuliformis. Next base: position 1,183,763,558 of record CM062811.1, on the reverse strand, counting down.
CAGGGCCAAGAACGGATGACTAAAGACCTTTGGTTATGGGGCTTTGGTCGTGAGTTTTGGCCTGGAGAGGGTTCCTATGCTGATCCCACAGCATCTTACTGTTGGAGTTGGGCTTCCTCGAGAGCCCAAACTGATGCGATGGGTCGCAGTCATGGCCCGTCACCCGGACGAGAGGACAGAGGTTGCTCGGTTCAAACCTGAGTATTTCCAATGGTTGGAAAACCAGGTTTTTGCCATTCAGGATTTCCCTTACGCTGGGATAGATTTCCATGGTGACCCAGACATGGTTCTTCCACCAGGAGAGCAGTGGGACGAGTCAGGTAAAATCCTTTTCAACTTTCCCTATTTAATTTTTTTTTAATATTTTTCATCGTCTCAAAACTGATAGTAAAAATTTCAAATGCAGATGTGGATCCATAGTGACCAGCCACCCTCCGGCCTTTCGAGAGGAGGCAACCAGTTGCACCCCCGCCAGCCCCACAGGATGAATCAACAGAGGTTTTGGCCGAGTTGGAGGGCCATCTTGAGCGCTTGACAGGGGATATTCCTGAGACCACTATAGACGACATTCCTCGTCGACTTCAGCGCTATGTGATTGGAGTCCCGAGACCTTTTAGGAGGTTCCTTTGCAAGGTGGCCCGGGCAGTGGTTTCTTACAGAGATCATCACCAGTGATAGGATGATCGCCTTTTGTGGGCACATGTGACATTTTCATTTTTTGTACTTATCATTTTTGCTGATCATAAGGTGTTTTTCAACCTATGATCGAAGACGATGTATTTTTTGACACACTCCTATCTATATATATATCACTCTTACCGGCTTTTCTTGTAAATCATGTTATGGAATGGTTTTAAATTTACATGTATGATTATTGCAAATGTCTATTTAACATTCGAGAAGCAATTGCATCTGCTAATGTATTTAAAGACCTTGGAATATGCTGATATTCAATGTAATCAAACTCACGTTCCAAGAGACGCACTCTCAAAAATAATCTTAATAACACTGGATTTCTAATGGCATACACTCTATTAAGCTGTAATACAACGAGTTCAGAATCTAACCTCACTATCAAACTCCGAATCCTAAATGAAATAGATTCATATAATAACTCAATCACTGCACTATACTCGGTAATGTTGTTTGTTGTTTGACCGAGGCTTACCCCATGCATAGAAACTAACTCGTCAGAGGGCGAATAGATAACCCAAGCTGCGGAAGAAATGTTCTGTGTACTACGACAAGCACCATCAGCAAATGGAGTGTATGTTTGGAGAGGCATCGACATCTGCAATATAAAGAGTAAAACCAAGATAAGCAGGAATAATGACGAAAAACACTCTCTAAGCTAAGCACACTTTTTCAACTAAAACACACTTGCTAGAAAGAAAAACTAACCTAACTAAAAATCTCCATACCCCATTCTTTTAAGCATAGTACCTCTTCAAGTAAAGGCCATTTTTGGGTTTACCTAAAGAGTCCCCATCAAAGTCTACCAACTCATAGGCCCCTTTTGCTAGCTTTCGCTTGACAATATAGGGCCCATGCCACATAGGAACGAATTTTCCAGCACCTAATTTATCATTAGCTTGATCATACAATAACACTAGGTCTCCTTCCGAAAAATTTCGAGGGGTCACATTCCGATCATACTGAGCTTTCATAAGTTTTGCGTGAGTCTCGATCGCCAATGCAGCATCACGTCGATTCTCATCTAATTGAGCTAAGTATAACAAACGCTTTTCCTCTTCAGAAGTAGCTGGAAGTAACTCGATGGCCATTTGCAGTGACGGGATTTCGCACTCAATGGGTAACATGGCTTCCAAACCATAAACTAGTTGGAAAGGAGTGAACCCTGTTGATGTTTTTACTGAAGTTCGGTACGCCCAAAGCGCTAAAAATAGCATGTTGTGCCAATTCAACCGATGAATCCCAATGATTCGTCGGATCATGATAACTAAAACTTTGTTGATGGATTCAACCAGACCATTTGCTTGTGGATAATAAGGTGTTGAATTATCGTGACGTAAACCAAGCTGGCCTGTAAGTTCGGTCATCATAACGTTTCGAAAATGACGTCCACGATCAGTGATTATCGCTTGTGGGACACCAAACCTAGCAATTATATGATTGAACAGGAAAATTGCAGCTATTTTGCCGTCTGCTTCGAATGTAGGCATCACCTCGGCCCACTTAGTAAAATAATCTACCGCAAGGATGATATACGCATGCCCCCCGGCTGAGTGAGGTTTACATGTAATAAAATCGATGCCCCATTCGGCAAAAGGACCAACGACAATTATAGGGTGGAGAGGAGCAGGTGGAGCGTGCATCTTACGATAAAAAATCTGGCAGTTGTGGCATTTTCGGACTGCCGTAATACAATCTTTAAACAAGGACGGCCAGAAATAGCCAGCGCTCAATATCTTTTGGGCTGTGGCATACCCAGACATATGACCGCCACATGCTCTAGAGTGACAGTCATTTAGAACCCTTTCTACCTCTTCGTGAGTTAAGCAACGTCGAAAAATAGAGTCCGCCCCACGACGATAAAGAGTATCTCCAATAATTTTGAATTGTTGGGACTAGAATCGAATTTTCTGACGTTCCAACCTTGAAATTTCTATCCGAAAGGATTGGGTCTGGAGATAGACGATGATATCCCCATACCACGGATCTAAAGTACTGATTAGAAAAAAAGATTCGTCCGCAATGGGCTCCTCTGCCACAGTTTCTGTGTCAGCACGTGGGAAGTCACACATTAACTTTGCAAAAACTAAAGATTTCTTAGACTTAGATTTCTCAAACTCCAAGTTGAACTCTTGCAGGATAACGATCCATTTAGAGTACTTGCCCCCTAGCAATTGTTTGGTAAAAATTTAGATCATAGGGTTGCAATATGAAATTACCGTAGTTTTACGTAGTAAAATGTAGTGACGAAAGCGTTGGACAGCTTGAACGGCTGCCAATGCCAATTTCTCCACATGTGAGTATTTTAGCTCAGTCGGATTTAACGTGCGACTAAGGTAATATATCACATGTTCCGTTCCAAATTCATCTTCCTGAACTAAGACCATTCCAATGGTGGAATGAGAGGCGGCGAGGTACAAAAAGTAATCTTGGTTGTAGTTGGGAGGATGCAACAACGGTGCATGGGTTAACGTGTGTTTGAGTGCATCAAAAGACTTCTGAGCTATCTCATCCCAAGAAAATTGAGTATTTTGTTTCAACAACCGTGTAAAACCCTTTGTAACCTCGGCGTAATTAGGAATGAATCGTCGTAAAAATTTTGCTTTCCCCTACAAACTTTGGGGTTGGCGAAGACTCGAAGGAGGAGGCAAACTGATAATAGCTTCTACCTTCGAGGGATCAACGCGAATGCCGGCTTTCGAAACTACAAATCCCAGCAATCGACCTGTTTCTATACAGAGGACACATTTGTGTGGGTTCAACCGAATACGATAATGCCTACACCTCATAAAGATTGCTCGTAAGTGGACGAAGTGATCAGATCGATGTAGTGAATGAGTAGGCAAGTCATCGAGATAGGGTTGCACAATGTGCTTGATGTCTTGAAACGCATAAGACATCGCCCTCTGAAAAGTTGCGCCGGCATTCTTAAGCCCAAAAGGTAATTTGCAATAAGAAAATGTCCCCCATGGACAAACAAAAGCCGTTTTTGGTTGATCGGTAGGTAGAATGTTGATTTGATTGTATCCGGAAAAATTGTCCATAAAGGAAAATATCTCGCTGCCGTCACAATCATCAATGATTTGAGATAGGGAGTTGGGTAGTTGTCCTTTGGACAAGCTCAATTAATGTCCCTATAGTCGATGCATATTCTTATTGTTCCCTGTTTTTTGTTAACCGAAACAATATTCGATACCCAATCCGTTAACGGGATCGGATAAATGAAACCTGCTTTCAACAGTTTTTCAACTTCTGCTTTAATTGCACCAGCTTTTCGTGGGTGAATCTGACGCAAACGTTGCCGGACGGGTTTAGCGTTTAGGTAAGTTTTGATCTCATGAACAACAATTGCGGGATCAATTCCTGGAATTTCCTCATAGGACCAGGCAAACACGTCGCGGAATTCTTGAAATAGGGCCTTATATAATTGAATTTCGGCATCTGTACACGAGGCACCTATATGAATGTTCTCAACAATTCCAGGCTTAACCGAGATGTCAATGGGAATAGTTCAAGAGATGTTTCCCAAATTTAACTCTGAATCGGGATGTTTCATTGGATTCTGAGGTTCCTTAACATACTCAGTCATAAAGATTGATGAGAAATCATTTTCAAAACGATCATCCTCAGGTAAAAACGAAGATCTGTGATGGAGATCTTCCAATGGTAAATCATCTACACATAGGATTTCACGAATTTTCTCATCAGAGTGAACAAGTTCAGAAAACGTAGTTAAATCTGAGGTTGATGTGAAAAGTGATTCCTCACAGACCACATTCATTAAGTCTTTTTCGGTTGAACACGGGTCGACAAAAGACTGCACAGCTTCATAGGCCATTTCATATGGACTCAAAGGCATGGAATTACCAAATGAGTCTATTACAGATTCAGAAGGAACGATCCAAGGATCGTCATAAAAAATAGTGTCTGATGTAATCATATGAATAGTTGCAAATGAAGATGATGCGTTGATTGGAGGAAAAGGAAAAGTTCCCAGTAAATCGGCATCTTTAACTAGTCCTACTCCAACATCCTTATATGGGATAGTCGTTTTACCAACATGCTGAATACTCTCCGAAGAGGCTGGTTCGGATGAAAAGTAAGCCAGCTGGTCTATTGTTACGATTTTTCCATTATGTGGAAATTTTATGACTCTAAAGACCGATGAAACGACCGCTGTCATAGCGTAAGACCAACTTCGATTGAAGAGAAGGTTGTAGTCTAGAGGGGCATCAACCACCTCCACATCTAGACTAACGGTTTTTCCTTCAACCCCTACAGGAAAATCCTGTAGAATGCCAAATGGATGAAACCCACAGCCATCAAAGGCCTTAAGAATCATCGGGGATTGATTTAGTGAAGGAGAACCAAGCGATCTCCAACACTGTATCGACATAATACATGTTGAGGCTCCCTCATCAATTATAGTCCGATGAATAGGCTTGTTTTTGACTATCACTGGAATCTGGAAAGCCATTTGATGAGGCAAACGCGGTGTACTATTTTCTAGATCAAAGATTATTAGGTTCGGGTCCTGAACATCAACAGCTCCTATAGCCGACAAAAGTAATTTGCGTTGTGCTGGGCATGATTGCAGCACTTCCAAAGCCGACATTGCTGAGGGTGAAACAACTAAATCCTCAACAATGTTATAATTCTGAGCCACTCTCGCATGTGGATTGAAAGCTGACCTTCGAAGTACACCCTTGGCGGGCGGTTTGATTACTAAGTCTGGATTAGGTTTCTCGATCTGTAGTGGATCAGAACCGGGAGCTGAGGTTGATGGATTAGAATGAGAAGATTCTGCTTCTTTGCCATCAACAGGACTTTTACTGCCATAATCTTGCGATCGAGTCGCAATCCTTACATGGGACATCATCAATATGGGTTCTTCATTGGCACTCGAGGAAGAACCTATCATCTTGCTATCTTGATTTGGAAATGGATCCTTCAAAACAGCAGGAGTTTGGGAACCTTTGACGATTTTCGCAACCTTCGCTCGATGAGGGCAGTCTCTTGTGAAATGTTCTTTGTCACAAATGAGACACGGATAACGAGGTTTGCGCTTTTCATCATTGGATTCCACCTTTTCAGGTTTCTCCTTTGAACTTTTGTCCGTTTTATTCTTCTTCTTTCCTTTCTTCTTCCCGTCGGATTTTGATTTAGCTGTAGATGATTCTACAACGTGAACATCGGCGGAAACCTCTGAAGAAGAATCTCCTGTCGGGGAATCAGGCAAGGTTATGATAGGAGAAGAATTCTTGGAAGACTTCTTCTTACTTTTAGTGTTAAGCGTACCAATCATACCGTCAGCGGCATGAGATCTCGAAGGAGCTGCAGTGATTTGATTTGACTTGGGAAGATCGAGGATCTTTTTGTGTAACGTACCTGACTGAGTATAGACCAAGTCAAGGTACTGTGCTTGAGCAATGACTTGCTCCTCAGTAATAACTCCAGCTTTAGCAACATCTTCAGTGATCCTTGGCAACAAAGATTTTACAAACCACTCAGCCAAGATTTGATCCGGAATGAATACCTTCACTAAACGTCATCGACGTCTCCACTCATGAATATGATCTGAAATGTACGTGGATGTCGATTGTTTTAGCGAAGTTAACAATTCCGTGCCATTGTCATATCGAACTGGTAACTGGAAATGAGTTAAAAATGAGGTAGCTAACTGACTAAAATTATAAAAAGTGCCTCGCGGTAACTCAATGTACCACTTGGCCGCGAGACCAATCAGAGTGCGCTGGAAAAGTCTAAGATGGATCGAATCATCTGTGATGGAGTTAGACGCACACCAGAGGTGGTAAGTCATCACATGGTTCGACGGGTCCTCTCCAGATTTACCTTCGAACTTGGGAATGTCACTGGGCAACTTATTCGGCATTGGCGGCCAAAACGGAAGATAATTAATCAGATCATTCGTTAGGCACGACAAGTCAGGTAAGTCCAAAGTTGTGATAAATGGTAACTACCAATTAGGATCCCTAAAACTCTGGGTCATGAGACCAGCCCCAGGAGGAGGATATCCAGGATAACTAGGAATAGGAATCGCGTTCGGGATATTGTATCCTCCCGGAAAACCAGGATTAACCGTACCGTACTGGGGTTGTTGAGGTTGTTGATAAGTGTACCCAGGATACGGTTGATACTGATAAACTGGCTGCAGGACAGCAAGACCGAATTGGTACTGTCCCTGGTACGATTGATAGGTGAATTGAGGTTGACTGGTGACAACCGTACTTAAACCAGGTTGTCCTACAGGCATCTGAACCATAGTTTGAATGGTGGATCCAGACGGTGGTAAAGATGTCTGAGGAGTAGATACAGAAATAGTAGAAACTGGAGTTGTCGATACTCCAGAAGTAGGTGGGGTAGATGGAACAGATGTTGCAGTAGTTGCAGCAGTCGTTTGAGATGGAGTACGAGGCGCAGTAGGCCCAGACTGTGAAACTACCGAAGGTACAGAAGTTTGAATGTTAGACTGGACTGGTTGCTGGGGTGAACCAGAAACTAAGGGTTGTCCAGTTTGAGATGACAACTGTACACCTGGCTGCAACACCTGTTGAGTATGCGATGGATCCCACACTATGTTCATTCTGGGGTATTGACCCATAATAGGTTGAGAATATTGAGGACCATAACCGGGTTGAGGGTAGGTTGGATAGTTGAAAGGTACATTTCCCGTCCCTTGAACATAAGATTGACCTTGGGGTGGTTGGAAACCTTGGTTCGAGTACTGACCTTGGGGTAGATATCCCTGAGGCACGTACTGATACTGGGGTTGACCTTGAGGTATAAATTGATACTGGGGTTGACCTTGGAGTACATATTGAGTCTGGGGTTGACCTTGAGGAACGTATTGTACCGTAGGCACGTACTGTCCTTGAGGTTGCCCCCCAGATGCAAATTGTGTACCTTGAGGTTGTCCCCCAGGTGTTAAATGAGGCTGCCCCCCAGGCGGTAACTGGCCACCTTGAGGTTGAGAATTGGGAATAGAACCTGACATCATAAGAATGTCTTCTACGCTCAACGGCTTTGCACCATTGCTTCCAGTGAATAACCCTTGTTCAATGGGTTGAGGAGATGCTCCCGAAAAAGTACCAGAAAGTGACTGATACCCAACGGGAACAGAAGGACTGCCGTAAAAAAAAGATTTAGGAGATTGAGTAAACATGGACAACTGACCTGACATATTTACGGGAGTATAAAAACCTCTAGGATGATAAGGAGTACGAGGTGGTGAAAAACTTAACACTGAATTTTCCAAATAATTAGTCAAAGAAAGATACCAAGTAGTACTTCTAGGTGGACTGTAAAAAATTGATTCACGCTCCCTTAGATCAATAACAGGTTGCTTTACAGGGATAGGGATGCCTACTTCTTCTTCCGGAGCAAGTTCTTCAATAGCTATCAAACCAGAAGGAAGATTTTCAGTGATTACTCTTTCTACCCTAGGTGAATTAGGACCACTAGAAGTTGGAGAGACAAACCCCAATGTCGGAGTAACAGGCTCAGATATCTCAGGTTCTTCACCTATATCACTAGTAGATGAAAAGCTACCAGCAAGTTCGGAAACTGAAATAGATTCAGGATTATAACCTGTTTCTAGAGTTTGGTAAACAGGATGTACAACCAATGAAGACTCTCCTTCTTCAGGTGAACCAACTTTACTGCCACTAGGAGTTACGAGGACTTTCAAGCCTTCAAGATGGCTCGGGACTTCTTCAGGAGGTTGGCCCCGAAGTCTACGGGACTTCCTCAGTAAATCAGCCACGGCTACAAACTCAGGAGACTGGCCCCGAAGTCTACGGGACTATCTTGGTAATTCAGCCACAGTTAAAAACTTTTTAACTACTTCACATGTAAACAAAGTAAAATCTCAATGAAAAATGCCTAAAGCCTCTAAAGAACCAAACAAATTTGAATCACACGCCTAAAGAATCTAGAGATCAAAACACACACAAACAGTAACTTTCCGGACCGAAAACACTAGTTGGTGATGAAATCCAACGTCGCAGAATTCAGTACAGAAATGGTGGTTGGAACAGTTACCCCAGCAACCTGCTTAATGAATAGACTGGACCAAGTTCCTCCACTTAACCGTCTCGAGTGAAGTGAACCCCCCAGAAAATCCAAGTGAGTCTAGCCGACGTCTGCTCTAGGTACAGTGGGATCTTCCCACCACTGTCACCTTAGGAAGAATCCTAAAGAATATGGCCACTAAGGTTACCAACTGAGACAAATACACCTGGGGGAACAGTCTACGATCCGATACGCACGCAAGGGCAGAGTAGCAAGCTCAATCCCCTTGAAGGCTCCTTGAAATAATCCAAGGTTTACCAACAAGTGACCCCAGGCTCCTCGACAATGGTTAATTCAAGGTTTACCATTTTTAATACGTGAATATCTGGTGTCGTTCCCAATGAGGAAGGATTGATTCCCACACTGGTTCAGACACGATCTCGTGCTTCTCCTTTAAGAGGAGCTTTCCCAGAGCATAAATGCAACAATTGGATTTCTTCCTACCACAAGATACAACTACTTGTTTGTTTTTACTGTCTTGGAGAGTTAATTACTCTCTTACTCCAAGACACTAGCCTAAGCTAAGTTGGTGTATCAGAGCCCTAGAAATAAAATGTTACTACGTGAATTTTACTTTAAGCGTTAATTTTAGTGGTTGTTGTTTAAGTCAAGAGGTGGCGGAGATGAAACTCGTAGTGTAAAGACTCGACTCGAAATCACTAAAAAGATGCACCTAGGATGATTTAAACAATCTTTTCTCTTCGATGAACTTCTAAACTAAGAAAGAGTTTGAGAAATGCAACTACTTTGTAAACACAAATCTTTCTCAATTAAACAAATTGAAAGAAGAGTTTTTCCTTTCCAAAGCACTCAAAACGAGACAACTAGCTATTTCACACAAATTTCCCTTTGCTTTTCAAAGCAAACAATCACTACAAAAGACAAACTTTTCCAAAAGAGATTTTGTTTTTTATATTTTGTAAAAAAGACACTCAAAACTAATGAAAATGACTAACTTTGAGAGCTACAAACTATAAAAAGCTACTTGAAGTTAAAGCCTACTAAAAGTCTTTTTGAGGATGTTTTACTTAGCTAAATGTGAGCTAAGGACTAATGTATGCAGAATCATAATTAGTCAAAAAACAACCAATCTTTCGTTTTCTTTTTGTAAAAATGAAAATTCCAAACTTTCAACTACAAGCTTTTCGAAATTTTGAAATGAGAAAACTCAAAGCGAATTCCTCAACAAGGGGAGATTTCATAAATGGTCAGACTCACAAGAAGACTAGTAGACACCAAGGTAATCTGAGGTCTCTAGGGCTTCTAAGCTCAGAGCCACTACACAACCAAAACGAAAAACAAACCCAACAAGCAAAATTCCTAGGAATTCCACCTAAAACCCTAATGCTAATGAAATTAAACCAAGGAAAGTTTTTGACAGGGAACAAGCAGGTCTGGGCAATGGCTAAAACTTATAAACAAATTCTAAACTGATAAAAAAGAGGAAAATTTGAAATTCTTCAAATTTTTGACAGGGTACGCAGGCAACCTGTTTACACAGGTGCGTCTACGCTCTGTGCACAAAGCAAAAGTGCGTACAAGTATGCACTGTGCTTAACTCAGAGGGTGCGTACCTCTCCCAAAACTATGAAAAATGGAAACTAACTCAAAATTAACTAAATACACCCAATCCCACAGTCATCAAGTCAAAAACAGAAACAGAAAATACAGTTTCTCAAGTCAAAGTATAGACAAAGAAAACAATCAAGTCCCCAGTATGGTCGCCATTCTGTCGCGCGGAATGGGTCGATCTTGCGGACAAGATAGACCTTCCTAGAATCTAAAGAAGACCTAACAACAAGCAAACCAACCAGACACTATCTTTCTCTAAATATGCTTCAATAAACAATAGCAAACAAAGGTTTCTAGGGCCTACCTTTGGTCCAATGCAAGCTTGTGGATGCCCTCGCTCTTTCGATCCAAATGAGCTCCTCTTCGCGAATCTGCAAACACAAACAAGGCAAACAAATTAAATAGCACCTGAAAAACCAATTGAAAAACTAATTGCATGAAACATATTTAACATGAAAGTCAAGGAGTCCATGAAACAAATAACATAAGATACTTGTTGAGAAAAATGAGTTTGATTGTATTAATTCAAAAGAAGAAGAACTTTACAACCTTTGCCTTGATGTTGTACAAGCTCCTCCCAGGGTCCAACAAGATGTCTCCTCTACTTTGACAAGCTTCACTCACTCTCCAATGGAACCAAGAGGTATGTGATCTTTCCTCTCAAGCTGAAGCAAAGAGTCTCAATTTCACCAACATTTACCCTCAAAATGTTCAGCTTCTAACCTCCCTAGTCCTCACCCCAATGCCTATATTTATAGTGCAATGGAGGGAAGTTACTAGGTCCTCCTTCAAAGGGATAAAGCCCTCCTTCGAAGGGATAGCTCCTTTAGTCAAGGGATTAGCTCCTTCTCTTTTGGGATGCATGAACCACCTCAAAGCGAACAATCCACGTCAAAATTCCTTCTAGAAAACTCTAGAATTAACCCAAAGTGAGTTTTTTAAGATAAAAATTGCACCTTTTGACTTTCACAGGGTTCCGCACCTGCACCATTAGGAACAGAGCGGGTAGGTACGCAGATTTTGTACACAGAAGGTGCGGGACCGCAGGTGACCATGGGAGAAAGTGCGGAACTAGAGTTACATTGATTTCTAATGTCTTTCTCCCACTTCCAAAGCTTGATTTGAAGAGCTGAGGTTCTAGACTTGCTTAGGAGGACAGTACAAGTGATGATAGACCCATACTGACTGCAAATAATCATGGTGACGATATTTTTGTGTAACAATAAGCCTTGGTTGTTTCATTCCATCGTCACCATCTCTTTGGCTAATCATATGCTTTCATTTGTTTTTTTTTCCTTTCCCGAGGAACCGCAAAAATGAGTGGTTTTGTTAGCCAGCATCTTAACCATTACATGTTTTGAGGAATTCCTCCATTGTTGGAACCGGTCTCTACCCTTTATACCACTCCTTCCTCCAGGATGAGTCACCTTTAAGATCTTTTTTGACTCGTAAAAGATGAAAATATTGCCGAATGTTTTTTCCCTTTTGACTCGTAAAAAAGAATAAAATGGGGGGTCCCCTTTCAACTCTTTTCCGAACCTTTAAAAGTGAAAGTATGGCCAAACCCTTATCGTTTGAAACTCGTTAACATATGCAAAATTTTGTGCTCCCAGTATAAGTTTATCCCTTTTTTCAGGCTGGAAGGCACTAGTTACGAAAAAGGTACTCCTTGACTGAAATGCTTAAGTGGTTCTCTCAAGTATTGTTTTCGACCTTTTCGGACCTGAGAGACACAAATGTACGAAGAGTGACCATATGGAGTTTTCTTTTATGTGTATTTTTCAAACTCTCTAAACATGAAAAATATATCGAGTTATACCTTTGTTAGACTTGTTAAACTATTAAACAACATTGGATTCGTCACCATGACGGACATGAGCTTCTCCTTCATAGGGCTCATTAAACTTAATGGGTCAGATTAATAAGAAGGATGAGCTTATAGTGCAAGCATATGCTATCCCCTTCAAGCTTGCAATTAAAAAATAATTGGAGTACTCACCAAAAATGGTGGGGGAAATTTTGGAAATCTATTAGTCATGTAGGTAGCTCACTCTTGAACATGACAATCCTTGCTTTGTGTCAGGTTGGGACATCCTCCTTTACGTCATTGACCTTCCTAGGTTTGGGCCATTCATTTTTTCCTTCCATCTGATCTCTGCTATGTCACCATGACCACCGATCCTGTGGATCCAAAAGTTGCCAAACTTCTAGTTGTGTCACCGATATGTTCAAGAGTTGTCCTTCTGCAGTTACACTTACCTCTGATTCTGTTGGGTCCCCATAATACTAGTGATTACCCCATTACTAGTGTAGTTATACCCCTTATTAATATTTTTGTGCCCCTATTTCCCCCATATTGTTATTATTGTGCCCCATAGAATCCCTCAATTGTTATTTTTGTGGTTTTATATTATTATTGTTAGGTCGACTGGATTATATTGTGACTCCTTAGACTCCTATATATAGAAAGGAGGGTTTTCATTTGAATCATCCAAGAATTTTTCATTTATGTAATGTAAAGGAGGTTTCCCCCTCGAAGAGGCTGAATTCTAAGGCGTTGATCTATCTTTTCTATCTTTTCTTGAGCTGGTTTCATAACATTTGGTATCAGAGCTTTGGATTCTAGGGTTTCGCTGTTCCAAACAGGTCATCGTGGCATTTTCGCTATAAATTTTTTTTTGCGACGTTTCAGAAGTTGAAAAAAACCCATTTGAGAAAAAATCGCGTTGAACCTCGGGTCCGAATTTCAGAGCTTTTCGCACTATATTTATGGAGATATGATCTGAGGAAGTTGGTCTTTTTGCAGACTCCTGAATTACATTCCAAGCAGGTGACCTGGGGAAAATCGTCATAAATTTCTTTCTGAGCATCGGATTGAAATTTCGCAAGAAGCTACAGAAAGAGGATGGACTATAGTTTTCTTTTATATATTTTTTAGAGTCAAATATCGAAACAGTGACACATGGCACTTCATACAAGTTCACTCTAGTGAACTAGTCTACAATCAGGTCACTGCGAGAGATTGTACATAACTCTTTCTTGAGAATCCAATTTGGATCAGACTAGTGGAATTGGAAAGAGGGCACAGAAGGCTACCATAGGTCACAATTTCAGAATTGGATGATTCGAAATGACAAAGATACATCAGATTCAATATCAGGCTTCTACAAAGTGAAAAAAGGTGTGTAGTTTTTTTAAATTTTTGCATAAGCTTGGTTTGAAGGAATTCAAAGGGCATAGTAAATCATTATTATCGGTAATTGATGCCCCGAGGAAAGAAAATGCAAACACATAGTAAGCAACCTGAAAGCTCTAGCATGACTTATGAAGAAGAGGAAGAAATGCAACATGATATAGCAAAATTACGAGACCAAGTGCAACAAGTGTCACTTGCACAAAAAGGAACAGAATCTATGATGGACGGTTTAAAGAAAGATGTACAAGCTAAGATGGATGGTTTAAAGAAAGGCGTAGAAGCTAATATGGATGATTTGAAGATAGATTTGAAGACAAACATGGAAGAATTAAAGACATTGCTACACGAAAGGGTCACTAATGGTGAAAGGGTAGTAAAGGAAACTCATGATGAGAACAAAAGAAATGTTAATCATGATTCCATAGACTCTAATGTTGGATCGAATACCCACCATATTCCAAAAATCGATATGAGGAAGTTTGATGGAAAGGATCCCGCAACATGGATATTACAGATGGAGCAATTCTTCGATCTCAATAATGTGCAAAACACACAAAAGGTACGTATGGCAACTTTATATTTGGAACCAAATCAGTTTGTATGGTATCAATGGCTTTGCTCTCGTAAACAATTTATCACTTGGGTAATTTTTACGGAAGAATTGATAGCACATTATGAGGATACAAAAAGCAACACTTTTTTTAGACAATTGATAAGTCTCAAACAAAAGGGTTCAATAATGGAGCACATTGAGGAGTTTCAAAAATTGAACATAAGGGTAAAAGATATTCCAGAGGAGCATAGGATTGATGTGTTCATAGGGTCTTTAAAGGATAATATCCAACATGATGTTCACCTTTGGGAACTTGATTCATTAGAGAAGGCATTTAGGTTAGAAAGAAAAATGGAAAGAAAAATTATGGCAACCATGAAGCATACCACTTACAACTATAAAGACGGAAGTGTTGTTGCCCCTAGTCTTCCACAACCTATAAGGTTGATGCCACAACAATTGGAAGAAAAAAGAGAAAAAGTGATTTGTTACAGTTGTGATAGCAAATACACTAAAGGTCATAAGTGTCCTGAGAAGAAATTATTCTACATAGATTGTGAAGAGGAAGAAGAAAAGGCGCAAGAAAGGTCAAAAGAAGAGGTATACTCCAGGAACAAAGCCTAGATGAAGAACAAATAAATCCGACCATATCTTGTAATGCATTGGCGGGAATTACCACTCCTCAAACCATCAAGATAGAAGGACAAATCAAGAAGAAAAAGGTAATAGTGTTGATTGATTCAGGAAGCACCGACAATTTTGTTCATTGTAAGGTAGCAAAAGAATTGAATTGCTTCCTATATCCAGCACCAGAGTGTCAAGTGATCATTGCAAATGGAGGAAAAATAAATTGCTCTGGAAAGTTCCATAATATCAAGCTATCCATGGGAGAATATGTATTGACTAGCCCAATGCTTTCCATTCCAATGGGAGGTGCTGATGTTGTACTAGGAGTCTAATGGCTACAATCCTTGGGTACAATAGCTTTTAATTTTCAAGAACTTTTCATAAAATTTTCTACGGAAGGAAAGGAAGTTGAATTAAGGGGTATTGCAGGGAAACCAGGAAAGATAATCAGCTCTAATGGTATGACAAAGCTTCTAAAAAAGGAGCTAAGAGGTGCAATTGCACAATTATGTTCGCTAGATGTTTCCACATCCGAATCATCTATTTCTCCAGATCTCCTAAAAGTCCTTGTTAGAAAATCATATATTATGGAGCAATGGAACACATAGAATATTGCAGAAATATAAACACAGAAAGCACATAAAACAAGAGAGACACAGATATACGTGGTTCACCTAGTTTGGGCTATGTCCACCCCGAATAGCCAATCCTTCCTTTCTATTATCCAGCAAAATGAAGAAACACAACCTACAACAGATCCGCTGTAATATCCTCTGTTTTCTCTCACAGTCTCACTCTCTATTTCCCGCTCACAGAATACACATCTATCACACAGCCTCAAATACAATGCCCTCATACAAAGAGAGGGGTTGCCTTCTAGGGCAAAAAACCCTAAACTAAACATAAGTTCTACCATCAGATCATCCACCTAATGAATGGCCCATATTGACTAGAAATTACTATACTTTTACAAGGCAATTTTATAGCCCCTGGACCCCCCCTGCAGCAAATATTTTATGAGCGGAAATTTGAACTGGGGTCCAATGTGGCGATACCTTTGAATATAGAAGATAATCAAGCTCCACACCCAACAATCTCCCACTTGGAGACTGATTGTAGCAACTCCACCGCTGCTCCATTTGCTGGACAATGACTCCTCTTTGGACCTGGCTGTTTCTCATCTTCATTGTCATCCTTGAAGACCAATTGAAACTGAGCATATTCTCAGTTTCTCCTTGGTTACAACTTTTGTTAGCATATTTGCAGGATTCTGGCTAGTGTGTATCTTTTCCAGCTTCAACTCTCCATCTTCCAACACTGATCGTATGAAATGGTACTTGAGCTGTATGTGTTTAGTCCTGGAATGAAATGCTGAGTTCTTTGCAAGATGAATGGCACTTTGGCTATCACTGTATAACGTGCCCATATCATTCTCCTTACCCAATTCACCCATAAACCTTTGTAACCAAATCATTTCTTTACTAGCCTCTGTAGCAGCAACATACTCTACTTCTGTTGTTGAAAGTGCAACAACACTTTGGATTTTTGAAATCCAACTGACAGCTGTTCCACCAATAGTAAATACATAACCTGTAGTGCTCCTCCTGTTATCACTGTCACCTACCATATCTGCATCAACATATCCCTGTAGAGAAATGTTTGCACCACCAAAGCATAATTCTTGATTTGTGGTACCTTTCAAATATCTGAGAATCCATTTCATTGCCATCCAATGTTCCTTTCCTGGATTGTTCATGTACCTGCTTACAATTCCCACTGCATGTGCAATATCAGGCCTTGTGCAGACCATTGCATACGTTAAGCTTCCAACTGCTGATGCATATGGAACTTTAGACATATAATCCATGTCTTCATGGGTCTTTGGGCACATTTCCTTACTAAGTTTGAAATGGCTAGCAAAAGGTGTACTAACTGGTTTTGCATTGTGCATATTAAATCTTTTCAACACCTTTTGTATGTACTCATTCTGAGACAATGTTAATTTGCGATTTTTCCTATCTCTAGTGATTCTCATACCAAGGATTTGTTTTGCAGCTCCCACATCCTTCATTGCAAATGAATTTGCCAATTTTCTTTTGAGTACATTTATTTCCTGCATGTTAGATCCTGCAACAAGCATGTCATCCACATAAAATAACAATATAATATAGCTGCCATCATTTTTCTTTTTCAGATAAACACAATGATCAGAGTGACATCTAGTATAACCTTGTTCAGACATAAACTTGTCAAATTTTAGATACCACTACCTTGGAGCCTGTTTTAAGCCATACAAGCTCTTCTTCAACCTTCACACTAGTTTCTCCTTCCCTTTCACCTCATATCCTTGTGGTTGCTGCATATATATCTCTTCCTCCAAATACCCATTGAGAAAGGTTGTTTTTACATCTAACTGCTCAAGATCCAAATCTTCAACTGCTACAAGACTTAAAATAGTTATGATTGAAGTCATTTTAACAACAGGAGAAAATATTTCATCAAAATCAATACCTTTCTTCTATGCAAACCCCTTCACCACAAGTCTAGCTTTGTACCTCTGTTTTCCTCCATCTTCTTCCTTCAACCTCTAAACCCATTTATTCTTCAATGTAGTTTTTCCTGCAGGCAACCTGACTAAATCCCAAGTCTGGTTATGCATTAAGGAGTCCATCTCTTCTTCCATGGCTACGCCCCACTTCTTCCTGCTTTCAACCTGCATTGCTTCTTCATAACATTCGGGTTCACCAGAATCAGTCAACAATAAATAATATAATGAAGGAGAGTATCGTTCAGGGGGTATACTTATCCTGGTAGATCTTCTAACACCACTTTCAGGTGTTTGGGGTGCCTGTTGCTATTTTGGTGGTTTCTGTTGTTGATTATTATTATTTTTAGGCACCTTTACATTTTCAGTGATTTCATCAAGAACTGCATATTCCTTGTTTTCTTTTTCCTGTTTCTTTTCCTGCAACTGATTCTTATACAAGACCTTTCCATTGAATATTACATCTCTACTCCTAATGATTTTGTGATTTTCGTAATCATATAAGAGATAACCAAAATCATTAACACCATATCCAATAAAGGTACATTTCTTTGACTTTGCCTCAAGCTTTGTTCTATTTTCTTTATCAATATGGACAAAGGCCTCACAACCAAAAGGCTTTAAAATAGAGTAGTTACCTTTTTACTTGTCCATGCTTCCTCTGGAACACCACCATCCAAGGAACTTGAAGGCCCTCTGTTTATTAGATAAATAGCAGTATCTACAGCATCTGCCCAAAATTGTAAAGGAAATCCTGCATGCAATCTCATGCACCTTGCACGCTCCATGATTGTTCTGTTCATCCTTTCTGACACGCCATTTTCTTGTGGTGTTCTTGGAATTGTCTTCTCTCTGCGAATTCCCTGCTCTGAACAGTACCTATCAAACTCTTTGCTGCAATATTCACCTCCATTGTCTGATCTAAGACACTTCAATTTCTTTCTTGTCTCAATCTCAACCAAAGCTTTCCATTTCTTGAAAGTATCAAATACATCAGATTTATTCTTAATACAATAAATCCAAGTTTTTCTAGTTGCATCATCAATAAAAGTAACATAATAACGAGAGCCACCAAGAGATGATACCTGAGCAGGTCCCCATACATCTGTATGCACAAACTCTAATTTTTCATTCTTCTTTTCTTTCCCAACTCCGAGAAATCTGAATCTCTTCTGTTTTCCGTAAATGCAATTCTCACAGAAGTCCAAATCAACATTCTTCAAACCCGGCAACAAATTCCTTGAGTGAAGAATCTTCATCCCCTTTTCACTCATGTGTCCGAGCCTATGATGCCATAATGCTGCATCTGCTCCTTTGGAAGTTAAAGCATTAACAGAGTTAGAAATACCATTGCATAAATACAATGTACCAACCTTTTCGCCTTTTGCTATTACCAAGGCTCCTTTGGTGACCTTCCAAGCTTTATCTGTGAAAGTTGTCACACAACCTTCACTGCCTAACTGCCCTGTTGAAATCAGATTTTTCTTTAGATCTGGAACATGCCTTACCTCCTTTAATAGCCATTGGTTTCCATTCTGCTGTTTTACAAGAACCTTACCCATTCCAATGATTTTACAGGGTTTATCATCACCCAGACGAACTTGTCCAAAATCTCCTTGAACATAGTCATGAAAATATTTCTTATCAGGTGTGGCATGGAATGAAGCCCCTGAATCTACCACCTAGGAATTAGTAATATTTTCGAAAGAAATAATCAAAGCATCTTGTAACACCTCAACTGTCACATTTGCTTCAAGATTGTTTTCTTGTTGTGCATCTCCTTCTTTTCCCTTCCAAGATCTACAGTCTTTCTTTAGGTGTCCTTTCTTTCCACATTTCCAGCACACTATCCCCGATCTGGACTTGGATCTGCCTTTCCTTGATTTACTGCGATATCCTGAGCTCCTTCCTCTTTCCATTTTTGTTCCTCTAGACTCTGCACTCAAAGCATTTCCCGATGTCTCACCAGAGCTTTTCCGTCGCATTTCCTCACTAAGGATAGCACCAACAACATCATCAAACTTTAAAGTAATAGATCCAGAAACGGAGTTACTAATGGCCATTACCAAACCATTCCAACTTTCTGGTAATGAGCACAAGAATAACAGAGCTCTAACTTCATCATCAAAGTTTACCCCTAAAGAACTTAACTGACTTGTAACTGTATTAAAATCATTTAAATGGTTTGCAACAGATCCACCTTCCGACATATTCATATTAAATAACCGTTTCATAAGAAATACCTTGTTTGAGGCCGAGGGTTTTTCATATAGTTTCGAAAACGTCTGCATCAAACCCTCTGTTGTGGTTTCCTTCGAAATGTTGAAGGCGACTGACGCAACAAGGCACAACCGTATTGTTCCGAGTGCCTTTCTATCAAGAAGGTTCCATTCTTTGTCTTTCATACTCATCGGCATATTTGTTTTTCTGCCCAATGGTAGGTATAGATCTTTCTGATACAAATAATCTTCCATCTGCATCTTCCACAGCGAGAAGTTTTGGCCGTTAAATTTTTCGACCCTAAACTTACCATCTTCCGCCATTGCTCCCACTCGAACCAGGAACCCTTCTTTCCTGCGAGTTTATCAGCCAAATAGACCTTCGGCTCTGATACCAGTTGTTAGAAAATTATATATTATGGAGCAATGGAACACATAGAATATTGCAGAAATATAAACACAGAAAGCGCATAAAACAAGAGAGACATAGATATACGTGGTTCACCCAGTTTGGACTACGTCCACCCCGAACAGCCAGTCCTTCCTTTCTATTATCTAGCAAAATGAAGAAACACAACCTACAGCAGATCCGTTGTAATTTTCAAGGTTTGATGAATTCAATTTTCAAACCATTCCTTAGAAAATTTGTGTTTGTATTTTTTGATGATATACTAATCTACAACAAGTCTTGGAAGGATCATGTTGAACATGTTGATAGGGTGCTACAACTCTTGGAGGAGAAACAATTATATGCAAAAAGATCCAAATGTTTCTTTGAAGTCCAGGAGGTGGAATATCTGGGTCATATTGTATGTCATGAAGGATTTAAGGTAGACCCTAGCAAAATTAAAGCCATTAAGCATCTGCGAGGTTTTCTCGGGTTGACATGGTATTATCGCAAGTTTGTTAAGAATTATGGGAGAATAGCAGCACCTCTAACAACATTATTGAAGAAAGATGCATTTTCATGGACTCTGGAAGCAACAAAGGCCTTTGAACATCTTAAAGAGGCAATGTGCCAAGCACTGGTCTTAGCTACACCGGACTTCACAAAAAACTTTATTGTGGAATGTGATGCTTCAGGAAATGGAATTGGTGTTGTTCTAATGCAAGATGAAAGACCCATTGCTTTTGAAAGTCGTCCAATCAAGGTAAAGTTTTTAAACAAAGCTATTTATGAGAAGGAAATGTTGGAAATACTCCATGCACTTAAGAAATGGCGACCCTACCTAATGGGAAGATACTTCAGGGTAAAAACAGATCATGATAGCCTTAAATACTTTTTAGAACAAAGATTGTCCTCTGAAGAGCAACAAGAGTGGGTCACAAAGATGTTGGGTTATGACTTTGAAATCATCTACAAAAAAGGGAAGCAAAATGTGGTGGCAGATGCGCTCTCAAAAAAGGATGAGGATGTGGAAGCATTGTTGTGCGCCATTTCTATTATCCAACCAGATTGGATAAATGAAGCAAGGGAGGAGTGGAAGAATGACGAAGAAGTGTGGGCACTTATTCGAAAGTTACAACAAGATTCCAGTACATCTGATACATTTAGCTGGCAAAATGATTCGTTATGGTACAAAGATCGCTTATACCTCTATAAGAATTCCCAGATAAAACAAAAGATTCTTATGGAATTGCACACTTCTCCCTTAGGAGGGCACTCAGGATTTTTAAAAACTTACCACAGGGTTAAGAAGGAGTTTTTTTGGGATGGCCTTAAATCAGATATTCAAAAGTTTGTGGTGGAATGTTTGGTTTGCCAACAAAATAAAGTTGAAACAATTAAGACACCAGGTCTATTACAACCTTTATCCATTCCAAGCCAATGTTGGGAGGAGGTTTCGATGGATTTTATCACGGGTTTACCCAAGTCTGAGGGAAAGAGTGTCATCATGGTGGTAGTTGACAGACTTACCAAGTATGCACACTTTTGTGCATTATCACATCCATTTAAAGCCAGTACAGTTTCTACTGCATTTATGGAAACAATTCGAAAGCTACATGGAAACCCAAAGATTATTGTAAGTGACAGAGATCCCATTTTCACTGGAAATTTTTGGACAAAATTATTTTCTTATCTTGGTACTTAGTTAGCTCATAGCTCATCTTATCATCCTCAATCTGATGGGAAAACTGAGATAGTAAACAAATGTTTGGAAGGATATCTTCGTTTCTTTGTATATGATAAATAGACACGATGGGTCAAATGGTTGCCTCTGACTGAATGGTGGTATAACACTTCCTTCCATACATCAACAAAAATGACCCCATTTATGGCACTTTATGGGTATCAACCACCATCCATCACATCATATTTAAGAGAATATTCTAAGGTTTAGGCAGTGGAACATCATGTTGAACATCAACAACAAGTCCTCCAACTCTTAAAGGATAACCTCGCGTTGGCACAGAATAGAATGAAACAACAGGCAGATCAACATCACAGTGAAAGAAGTTTTGATGTAGGTGATTGGGTATTCCTACGGCTACAACCATATAAGCAAATGTCCCTCAAGCAAGCTAAGAAGGATAATAAATTATCACCAAAGTATTATGGTCCGTACAAGGTGTTGCAAAAGATTGGTACTATGGCATACAAATTGGAGCTTCCTGCAACTTCTCGATTGCACCCAGTTTTCCATGTTTCATGTTTAAAGAAGGTTATAGGCGACAAGCTCCCAGTTCAAACAATATTGCCAGAACTTGACAAGGAAGGAAAAATTATATTGGAACCGGAAGCAGTCACAGAAACAAGAACTCGGCAGCTACGAAATTGATTAATTTTAGAGTATCTTATCAAGTGGAAGAACTTATCCGCTGAAGATTCCACATGGGAGGATGAGAATTTTATGCAGAAGTATCCAGAACTACTCAAGCGTTGAGGACAACACTTTTTTGAAGGAGAGGGGCATGTTGGGTCCCCATAATACTAGTGATTACCCCACTACTATTGTAGTTATACCCCTTATTAATATTGTTGTGCCCCTATTGCCCCCATATTGTTATTACTGTGCCCCATAGAATCCCTCTATTGTTATTTTTGTGGCTTTATATTATTATTGTTAGGTCGGCTGGATTATATTGTGACTCCTTAGACTCCTATATATAGAAAGGAGGTTTTGTCATTTGAATCAGCCAAGAATTTTTTATTTATGTAATGTAAAGGAGGTTACCCCCTCGAAGAGGCTGAATTCTAAGGCGTTGATCTATATTTTCTATCTTTTCTTGAGTTGGTTTCATAACAGATTCTCTGTATCATCCAAAATAATTTTACATCCTCTCATCTTGAGTTGATGATGTGGGATTCATTATGGCCCTCCTTCCACATGGTCTCCTTTCGTCGACTTGAACTCATTATCCGGGAAGTTGACCAAGAGACTCCCTTCCAGTACATTACAGCTTGCATGCCCTAATGGCAAGTTCTTCACACTTGATGACAAGTTAACATCATTGGCTTTCAATCGAGTGATCTCATGGGTGTTCAACTCTAGTTCCTGTATTCACATTCCATGAATTGTGCTAATAGTACCTTGATGACCATTGTCAGTATTGGTGGTTTCTCTCGCGCTTGTTAACAGTTCACATCATTAACTGGTAATGAAGTGACTTTCTAGCATGTTCGACGTCAACACATATTCACATGCTAGGATCTGTACTTTGATCGGGTTGTGTTGGAGTGCAAGACCCTGGATTCAGATCACAAAAGTCCAGGTTGTGAAGTGGTGTGACATGGTTATGATGATATTCGGGTCTCTTTCAGATGGCTGGCTGCAATGAGACCATGAGTTATCATATGTGTCCTTCTCATTATTGGATGGTTGCGACCATACCTTGGTTTTGTAATGCTCCTCTTCGATGGATGGTTGTGCCCATATCGAGATCCGTTTACATGATCATCCTCTAGATGATTATGACCATGCCACGATTCATGTATCATTTGACAGAGATCTTAGTTTATATATATGTATCTGTACTTGTTTGCAGGTTTTCTGATGACAAGCTGGTTCCCCACACTGATTTATAAAGTTTTTTGTCCCTCACTCCTGCATGACCTTCACGCTTTAGAGGGAGTCTGTTACGCAACATTTTGTAACTGTCCCTGTACTCCCCGTTCCTTGATCTTGGAGGACCTCTACAATGAACCCCACATGCTTTGACTTCATCGAGAAACTCCCATTATGTCCCTCTCCATGAGCAGATCATTTCCCTTTTACACCATTTTCTCTGAAACTTTTGTTTTTCCCAGTCTACAAGACTGTCGCTAATGAACTTTGTCTCCCCCATGCTGATGTGTAGAGATTAGCACTATTCCCCACATCGATCGGTGCAACTGAGTGGTGTTATAGTCGCGCCGGTCCTGTTATGGAAATTTTTTTAAATTAGAGCCAAAGCTTCCAACTCTAGAAGCTCCGTAACAAAAGTCTGGTAAATGGTTTGGCCGGATGGGGTCGAGGATGATAGTTTGGGCTCCTTTCACCTATAATGATGGAACTACCTCAAGGGATAAGTCCTTCTCCGATGAGAAGAGGATCCATCACCCATCCATATTTCCTATATCCCAAGCAAAAACTAGTGCTAGTTGCAGTTACAGTGTTGGTTGAGTGTGAGTATACTATTTGGATTTGACAAGCAAACTATTACTAGTTGTAGCCATCTAGCTGTGTGAGGGAGAAGTGTGTTTGGTTTGGAGTGAAGCCTAAAGGGAAGAGGCATTAAACTATTTTTGTTTTAAGCGATCATGAAGTGCTAGCAGAAGTGTGGGAAACTGGTCTTGTCAGAGGAATACTGCAACATCAAGATGAATGGTTGTAATCTCTCTTTGATATTAATATATGCAACTATCGATTGGTTTCCTACACATTTTGTAATATTACATATTTGTGTCTTGATTCTTCTTGACTCATTAAGTAGGTTGAATAGCAATTTGTCTATTGTTAATTTTGTGTGTTGTTGTTGTTTAGTTGTTTTTGGAACTTGAGAAAGGAAGTGAGAGATTGTTGGAGCGAGCAAGCAAGGACATCATCAAGTAGGAGAAGCAACCACGAAGTAGGCCTCTTGATTGATTCTAATCTAATGAAATCTTCCATAGAATGTATCTATTGTGGCTAGACCCATTATTGGGCTAGAGTAATTCTTTCATGTCTGCACTTATAATTTTACTTCACCACAGGTATGAAGAAGGAATGCACATGCTACAAGATTTACCTACAACTAGACAGACGAAAGAAGCAACAGCCGAAAGGAAAACATGCACGAAACCATCTTTGAAGACCAAGACCATCGAATACCCCACAAGATCAAGCCATGTGGAGGAGAAGACAAAGCACACCGGAGAGTAAATTCATCATTAATAAGTGTAATAGCTTGACATGGACACCACAACCAGCTAGTACATGTCAGTAGTGTCGTGTCAATTTCTGTCCCGAGTTTCTAAGGCCACTTCATTACTATGGACCATAAATGTTGTAACTGAATGTAATCTAAAGTAAAAGTCCAATGGACACAGACAAGAAGTTGAAGAGTCGTGTCATTTGAAAAGTCATAGGAAGTTCAAAGGTTATGAGGGTAGTCCAAGAGTCACAAGTGTCAAGCATCACCCTTGGCTATATATAACCTTCCCATTGTATGAGCAAGGGATTTTCACCTTGGCTCCTCCCGCATAGCCATGAGAGTAGCCAGTCAATTCTTTGAGGAGCAAGGATTGGCGCCAATGTCCCACTACTAGGACTAGTGATGTATGGTGTGCATGTGTCTTAGGACTTTTTCTTAATTAAGAAGCCTGTTAAGGCCAAAACATTTTCATGCATGTTTTGTAGATGTTTGTAAGAATATTCTTTTGATATTTGTAATGCATGTTTTTTTCCCCTGTACTAAGATAGTTGAACTACTTCGGTTGTTTTAGTACTTACATTATTGGGAATGTGTTGTATTTTTTTTCTCCGTTGTCTCATCCCTGTGGACTACTTCACAGGATACTAGACATATCACCTTTGTATACTGGTTATCACCGTTGTCACATACTTGTGGACTAATCATGGGATACACAAAAGACCATCTTTGTTTTTTGGTTATAATGACTGGAACATCCATGTGGACTACTCCATTGCGTGGTGTACATGTTTTCACCTTCACTTCATTTTAATGACTACCGCATCCGTTGTGGACTATTTCGTTGGGTGCTAGACATACCTTTCTGGTTCGTGTGTGTCTCTTCTTGTGTGGTACTATTACCTCTCACTTAGAGGCTCACTTTACTCTTCCCCTTTGTAGTAAGAGATTATAGAGAAGTGTTACATTATGCACTCACCAAGCACAGTGATATTGTTGTTTGAAGATACCAGCGTAACACTCTCATGTGTTGACATCCAAAGCCAAGGCATATCTCTAAGTATATGGAAGCCAAGCCTTTATATCGGATGAGAATCCTACACCGAACTATGTGAGGTCTAGTTTGGACTTCATATAAGGGAGATCCCCTTCATGACGTACCGTCAACATAACCATAACATCGAAAGACATGTACATAAACCGAATGCACATGATAATCCTTAACTTGCATATCTGCATGACATCATAAAATACCTGTATGAAGACTTGTTGTTACCCCAAAGTCTAATGTTACAATCTCATTATGATTATCTGAATCTCCTCTTCTATCTCAGCCAACACATTAGCATCGTAACATACCAATATCACCTTGAAGACCTAAATTGTATACCATGACTTCACAAGGCATGTCTGACATACTATTGAAGCATTATTATAAGCAAGACCATACGTGCATGACAACTGCATATAGAAATATAACACATGGGTACCAAACCATATTCACATTATTCTAGGTAGAGTCTAGTCATCAATGCATGACAATATAAACTACACAAACAATTACCTCATGCATGACAATAACCATTTATCCATTGTACACATTGCCACATGTAGCCATCAACATGCATAAGCAAGTCCTAATCAACTACACATAAGCATGAATGCATGTAGTCAAGCATGAGCAATCAATTCTTGTAGCCAACCTACAAGACTAATACATATAATCAAACATACAAGAATGAAACCTAACATACAACGTTGTAATCAAGCTTCATATAATCATATAACTAGTCATATACTTTTAACGATTCATTCCACAAAATCAACATCAAGTTCCTCATGATAACCTTACTATAATCATGATCCATCATTAGGGAATTCAATAAGCAATGCAAGTGTAAGAGTCACACATGCAATTGACATGCATGCATAACCAATACACACCACTCATCCAGTCCGACTGGTGAACCATGATCTAATACCAATCTGTAACACCCCCTCATCCCAGGTCCACCAACATAATTAACCGATCAGGAAAACATGTGATGAGAGAGGTTACTATTAGAGATTCAATCTCCTTAGTGGCCTTAAGGAAATGAAATCGATGGAAATCATCAAACAAACCCATCCACATCAATAATTAGAGCCCCAGGAGACATGTTAGCCACTCAGACATCCTGTTCCTGAGTACCACTAATTTTTTAAGCCTCTTAACCCAAAGTCACTCTAATTTTATAAGCAAGACATCGACCAACAACTCAAAGTCGTTCTTATAGGCCTCTGTGCCAGCGACTATGGAATTTTCTCATCAGACCTGTGCGAGCGACCCTGCGATTTGAGCCATTTTTATAGCTCAAAATATTGGCCTTTTCCCAAAACTTTCTACAACCTTCATAATCCATCAAGGAAATGATAACAATGCTAATAAATAAAAAATCAACCTCAGGGCTAGGCCCGAGCATCCCCAATCAGTGTAGAAATTTTGAATAATTTAACACATATTCAACAGAGATTATCCTGATCATGTACTATTGCGGAATACATACACAATACATAAGCTCCTCTACGTTGATCATCAATATAGCATCATCAATAACAATAAAACATCAAGAGCATTCACACATTAACACAGTATGTATCCCGGGGAAAGCATCTCGCTAAAAACCCCAACTATCTGTATATTAATGATTGAGTCATGTAACATTACACAGCATAATACTTCTCACACATATCTCCACCTCTGTTACACACAATACAGCTCAGATCTGATCTCCAAATCTCTTCCACTGCTTGCCTACCTCCACTGCTCAATACCTGCTCAAGGAATGATGAGAATGGCTCACCAAACTCATTTTTCACCTGCAAAATAGTCACTCACTCTTTGTTGGACGTTAGTACAAGCTATAATGTGGGCAAATACGTGAGCAAACTCATTGGCATACTCAATCCCTTGATTGTGCAAGATCTGGTGCACAACTATAGTCACAACTGATAGCAATCTGATTCTCTACCACCTGTCCCTGTTGAACTGAACATGCACTGACATGCAACTGAGTTAACTGATGTATTCATTAGTTGTATTATGAGTTAATAACTTGTGAATTAGTTAATAACTAATTCACCCAACTCATCTCTAGTCTATTTGCCAGTTAGACTAAATACAACCAGTTTAACAAAGCTAAACTGAACACAACTCCATCAACTCCACAATCAACTCCACCAAACTCAACTGATTGAGTTCTAACTGAAGTCATGCATGCAACAACTCAATTGACTCATAAGAAAAGCGTATTTCCTTCTGACAGCTGCATGTGCCACCTCTGTAGCTCAAACTGAAGTGCTCCAAGAGAATAAGATTAAGTTTATAGTCCAAATATTATTGTGAGATAATAATATTTGACTTTTCTATTTTTGACAGCCAGTCTAAAAATAGACTTTGATCACTCACACTGTGATCACTCACACTTTCATCAAAAATAGAAGTCCATCTATTTTTTCCAACTTGATCAATCATCCATAAACAACAACCTACAATCCATAGACATGATCCATATGTCTAAAAATAGACTTGCGCCAAAAATAGCCAGCGGGCCCACTTAGTGAAGGCGACTCTTTTCACTAAGCTCCATCATCTTGTTGCAATCTCAACACTCACTCTCGATAAGATACGGATTATCAGTAACCCCTATCGTGCCTCGGTGGTACTCGAATTTTCTCCTGGTGAGAGCCTTCGTCAGAATATCAGCATCCTGATCCTCCGTTGGAATGTACGAAAGTAACATGATCCTCCGCTGCACACAATCTCTGATATGATGGTACCTGATGTCAATATGTTTAGATCTATCATGAAATACAGGATTAGCTGAGAGTTTAATGCAACTCTGGTTATCACAGTAAATCACAGTAGGATCCAAATGAGAACCGAACAAACCAACTAGGATCTTCCTCATCCATATAGCCTCGCATGCAGCCAAACTTGCTGCCATATACTCGGCCTCCGCTGAACTGAGTGCCACGGATCTTTGTTTCCTGTTGTACCAAGAAACTGCTGTCGATCCAATACTGAAGACCCCACCTGATGTGCTCTTTCTGTCCGTTGGGCTCCCTTCCCAATCTGCATCTGTGAAGCCACATAGCTTCACCTCATCCTCCTATCTGTACCACAAACCATATCCCGATGTGCCTCTCAAGTAGCGCAATACATGCTTGCCCGCCTTCCAGAAGAGCTTGGTAGGCTTAACCATAGCTTGTGAAAGCTGGTTAACTGCATAGCATATATCAGGTCGTGTATTGACCAAATACATCAGCGACCCCACCAACTGTCGATAAACAGTGGCATCCACTTCTTCTCCCGAAGTGGCATCCTCCTTCCTCCAACCTCCAGGAAGAGGAGTATCAACAGGCTTGCATCCATGCATGTTGAACTTCTCCAGTATCTCCCGAGCATACTTGCCCTGAGAAACAAACAGTCCACCACTGCGCTGCCATATTTCCAATCCCAGGAAATAGTGAAGGAGGCCCAAGTCCTTCATCTCAAACTCTGTAGCAAGATCCTTCTTGCATGACAGTATCAACAGCTCATCACCTGTTAGAATCAAATCATCAACATACATTACAATGATAAGCAACTTACCCTCCACCACAATCTGCTATAGGTTAGGATCCGCCTCGCTCTTGGAGAATCCAAGTCCTGTGAAATAGTTGTCTATCCGTGTGTACCAAGCACGTGGTGCTTGCTTCAACCCATACAACGCTCTCTTGAGCCTGCACACATGCGACTCGCTGCTGAAGACCTCAAAGCCTTCGAGTTGCTCAATGTACACCTCCTCCTCAATGACTCCGTTGAGGAACGCAGTCTTCACATCCATCTGATGAATGTGCCATCCCATCTGCGCTGAGAGAGAAAGAATTGTCCGTATGGAAGAATACCTTACGACAGGTGCAAAGGTCTCCTCATAATCGATCCCCTCAATCTGTGAAAAGCCTCGGGCAACAAATCTTGCCTTGTACTTCTCCACACTCCCGTCAGCTGCCTGCTTAACTTTGTAGATCCATCTTGAACCCAACACTGATTTCCCTTCCGGTCTAGGAACAATCTCCCATGCACTGTTTCTGACAATAGAATCATACTCTTCCACCATGGCGTCTACCCATGCGGGATCCTCCACAACTTCCTCGAAAGAGGATGGATCAGTCACAACACACTTGCTCATAAGAGCCATGTATCCAGTGTACCGATCAGGTGACTGTCTCTGCCTGCGTTGGGTTGTAGGTGGTCCTACAACTTTCTCTGCATCTTGAACCAGTCGCTCAGCTTCTGTCAAGCGCTTTCGCCCTCTGATGGTTGGCGCTGCATGAGTGGTCTCTTCCACTCCATGAACCTCGTCCTGTGGCTGATCCACGTCCTGAAGCTCATCCTTAGGAACTAATAGCTCCTCATCTGCATGCAAGTGTAGCTCCCTCTCAAGCGAACACTTCATGGCTTTCTCCTCCTGAAATTTTATATCCTGTCGCACAACAGTTTTACCACTGTCTGGAAAATACACACGATAGTTGTGGGGCGATTCAGTGTACCCCACAAATATCCCAACCTCTGCGGTCGGCTCCAACTTCTTCCTGGCATCCTTTGTCACATGCATGTAAACGTTAGCACCAAAAATCCTCAAATGAGAAAGATCAGGCTTCTTACCAGAATAAGTCTCCTCAGGTGTACTCATGCCAAGCATCCTATGAGGACAATGGTTCTGCACATAAACTGCTGTATTGCATGCTTCCGCCCACAAGTGAAGGGGTAGGCCATGATCATGCAACATTGTCCGTGCAGCACCCACAATCGTTCTGTTCTTCCGCTCAGCTACCCCGTTCTGCTGTGGGTTATGGGGAACTATGAGCTCTCTACAAATCCCTTCTGTCTTGCAGAAATCCTTGAACTCGCCCGAGATGTATTCACCACCATTATCGCTCCTAAGAGCCTTCACCTTCTTCCCCGACTCCTTCTCGACCAGTGCTTTGAATTCACAGAACTTTGAATATGTCTCGCTCTTCTTCTGCATGAAGAAGATCCAACACTTACGAGATAAATCATCAACAAAAATCACATAATACCTGTGTTTTGCTGTCGAAGCAACTGAGAAAGGTCCACACACGTCTGTGTGAATTCTCTCAAGGATCGTTGTGGCGCGACTATCCTTCTCGTGAAAGGTGGCTTTCACAAACTTCCCCAAAGTACACCCCTTGCACTGATCTGACTGCGCAAGTGTGCCTTTAGGAAGCCCTGTAGTGATCTGCTGTAGTATCTTCAAGGCTCCGTGGTGAAGGTGACCCAATCTCTTGTGCCACAACTCGCCATCATCCCGGCTCACCAATCCTTCTGCCTTGCCTTCCATTGCTGCGCATCCATCTACATGCAACTGATAAAGGTTCCTCACTTGAACCCCTATCTTCCGGGTCTCACCAGTTGTCTTGCTGCGCAGGAAGGCCTTTCCCTCGCTGAAAACAACATCATACCCCTTGTCTTCTAACATCGCCACTGAGATGAGATTCTTCTTCAATCCTGGAACATGCATGACTTCCTTCAATACAAAGGGTTTACCAAACTCCCTCTCAAAGGAAATGGTACCGATACCGGTCGCACTGTATCTACCATCATCGCCCATCTCGATGTGCACTCCAAGATCTTTGTCCTCCAGATCAGAGAACAAATCTCTATCTCCCGTCATGTGAAAAGACACACCAATGTCCAAGAACCACACTGATCCCATCACACTTGAAACCAAGCATGAGATCAATGAAAAATCAAGCTCAAACTGTGAGGCTAGAGCCTCTCCTGCTGAAGATCCAGCACCCTGCTTGTTCTTCTTCTTCTGTGGACAATTAGTGGCATAGTGTCCGTGCTGGTGACAGTGAAAACAATTCACCTTGGACATGTCCTGCTTCTTGCCTTTCACACTGGAATGAGAAGCTTTCTTGTTCTTCCCCTTCTTTGCTTTGGCAGCCAAAGCGCAATTCTCTTCATCAGATACCTTTGATGAAGATCCATTCTCACCTTTATTGTTTCTGAGTTTATCCCTGAGCGCCAGGTCGCTCTTGCTTTGGAATAACATTTTCAATCTGTTGAAAGACATTTCAACAACACTACTGCAAATTCGATTTCCACCAGCTCAAACTCAACCGCTTCCGATCTAAGATTCGTGAGAACACAATATTTCTCATACAAAGATTGACTGTATGGGCATTCACCGGATATCTCACCTTCCAAAGGAAGGATGAATCCAGAGGCTACCTGGCCCGATTATAGACTCTGCCTGAAGAAATAGAATGTAAACACTTCCTGAATAGTAGATCTGATGAGCAACAACTCTGATACCATGTAGAAACTTTTTCTACAATTATCTGGCTCCGATACCATGTAGAAATTTTGAATAATTTAACACATATTCAACAGAGATTATCCTGATCATGTACTATTGCGGAATACATAAACAATACATGAGCTCCTCTACATTGATCATCAATATAGCATCATCAATAACAATAAAACATCAAGATCATTCACACATTAACACAATATGTATCCCAGGGAAAGCATCTCGCTAAAAACCCCAACTATCTGTATATTAATGATTGAGTCATGTAACATTACACAACATAATACTTCTCACAAGTATCTCCACCTCTGTTACACGCAATACAGCTCAGATCTGATCTCCAAATCTCTTCCACTGCTTGCCTGCCTCCACTGCTCAATACCTGCTCAAGAACTGATGAGAATGGCTCACCAAACTCGTTTTTCACCTGCAAAATAGTCACTCACTCTTTGTTGGACGTGAGCACAAGCTATAATGTGGGAAAATACATGATAAAACTCATTGGCATACTCAATCCCTTGATTGTGCAAGATCTGGTGCACAACTATAGTCACAACTGATAGCAATCTGATTCTCTACCACCTGTCCCTGTTGAACTGAACATGCACTGACATGCAACTGAGTTAACTGATGTATTCATTAGTTGTATTATGAGTTAATAACTTGTGAATTAATTAATAACTAATTCACCCAACTCATCTCTAGTCTATTTTCCAGTTAGACTAAATACAACCAGTTTAACAAAGCTAAACTGAACACAACTCCATCAACTCCACAATCAACTCCACCAAACTCAACTGATTGAGTTCTAACTGAAGTCATGCATGCAACAACTCAACTGACTCATAAGAAAAGCGTATTTCCTTCTGAAAGCTGCATGTGCCACCTCTGTAGCTCAAACTGAAGTGCTCCAAGAGAATAAGATTAAGTTTATAGTCCAAATATTATTGTGAGATAATAATATTTGACTTTTCTATTTTTGACAGCCAGTCTAAAAATAGACTTTTATCACTCACACTATGATCACTCACACTTTCATCAAAAATAGAAGTCCATCTATTTTTTCCAACTTGATCAATCATCCATAAACAGCAACCTGCAATCCATAGACATGATCCATATATCTAAAAATAGACTTGTGCCAAAAATAGCCTGCGGGCCCACTTAGTGAAGGCGACTCTTTTCACTAAGCTCCATCATCTTGTTGCAATCTCAACAATCAGGACTAACATTTTGTCAAACACTTGGCATCAATGCAACCTACAGGTCTAGGATACAAGACAAAGCATAAATGACTGAAAGAACTTATGAAACATACCAAAAATATCACCTCCTTCCCCTTTTAGCTATTATATCATCAATTAGGTCTTGCATCCATCCATTTTACAATTACAAGTAAATGCATGAAATAACCATGACATGAAAAATTCACATAACTATGCTTATAACCGGTGTTAAACCATATAAATATCATAGATATGACAACCATTAAATCCACATATAAACAAGTATAAAACCAAGAGAACTTAACTTTTATTAATCATGGTAAAATCTGACAAAGTTCACGAGTTCCACGTACCACCCGACCATAAATATGGCTGAACCAAATCTCTCTTTTCGCCAGTCACACCCGTGTCATATTCCAAGCATGAATGTGGGATCTCACAGAACAACCAAGGGAATCTAGAGGTTAAACCACCTCCACCCTCATCAAACCATGGTCACACCAAAACCGGTTCTCCGATCACAACCGAAATGAACTTGGAATGCCATCGAGAATCCATCACTATCATTGAGGAATTTTCAGTCTCCTTGTCTCTGAGGCTTTACCCCAATCAAATCTAGATCACTAGGTCCTAAATGGAGACTAGTCTCTCACACTTTACCACAATCTAAAATCAGATCAATATGCCTTAAAATGAGACTTCTCCCTTAGTCTTTACCATTTATCTCACTGAAATCAGTCAAGGGATTCCTAAGCCCTTGGGAATGAACCTTGAGACCACCTCTACCATGAATTCTGAAATCCATCTAGAAAACTAAAGATCAAAACCGAAATAAACATCCCAACACCATGGCATATAGAAAAAGACAAGGCTAGCCTGAAAACCATTATCATAACCTGGAAAATCCATGCCACCAACAACATGAGAACCATACACCAACATACAAAGCCATTCATGTCTAGACTAGCTAGGAAATCAAACATGCAAAAGGTTACTTGGAAGTATTCCTAATGAGTTTTCTTGATTATGCTTTTCTTTCCTTGATCCTTGATTTCCTTCCTTTCCCTTTGCTTGCTTTCCCTTCCTTGATCCAAAGCTAGAGTGCTCCAAGAAACGCTAAGTGACCAAAAGTGGGAGAGGGAGAGAATAATGTGAGAGCTCCATTATTTTCCTTCATTTTACTCCTCACATGCAACATGTAACCTTTCACCTTACTTTTCTTCTACTTTCCTTTATTTTGATAAATAAAGTGCCTATAAATGCCTCATGCCTTTCCAAAGCCTTGGCCATTGCCTTTTCCAATTTCCTTATCCAAAAACACACATCCATTGATGCCCACTAGGAGATGTTTGCCCAACATTCAGCTTCAAACATGTCCCTTACCCATCGTTTTATTTTGCATTTATTTACTTTTGTTACATGAAATTTTCACGAAGGCTATTACAATTTCATTCTTTCTCCTCGTTAGTTTTAATTCTCTCCAAAAATTCTTAATTCTCCTTTTGTGACCCATAATTTTATTTTCCTTACCTCTCTTATACCAACTTAAATAAATAAAAACAAATACATATTACAAGCGCACCACTTTATCTTTTATCACTAAACCATATCTCAAATAAATACCAATGGCAAAATACCAAAGAATCCCATATCCACACACCAAATATCCAAATCTCTTTTCTGAAAAAATATATAGTATAACAAATACTTTTTTAAATATATATTTTTACGAAACACAACTTCCCCAAACTCCTCATCTCTTTTAAGAAATCACCAAAAATGTCCTTTTAAAAAGTACCATTTCAAAGAAATATAATAATATCTCCATATTAATATTAACTTAATTATTCCAAAAAAATGAAGAAACTAATCATGGATTAAAAAAAAGAAACTTGTGTTCAAAACAATCCACATAGCCTTCCAAATTAATTACAAGTGGTGTTGGTTGTCATCCACATTCCAAAAAAAAATTATCGCAAAGAGGATGACTCATTCATTTCCCCGATGATGGAGGCATGGCTCTCCTTATTTGGCGATGAATTTTGTGGTTCTGCTCACCTACTTCATAACATTTCAACCAGTAATAAAGGAGTTTGTAGTTTCTAGCGAGCCTGCAAAACGCATGGCTTTTTCTCCCAAAGTCTAGAAGTAATAGCTTCCACCTTTACCACAAAGCTTGCAGTTCACAAATAGTACACCAAAAGAACCAGGTAGAAATGACTACCAATTTATCCAGTAAATCTCATATAAAAAATAATTCTTCAAAAAAGTTTACACACCACAGCTTGCGTTAATTATTGAAGCACGAAATCCTCCATTGTTGTTGCCAAATTCAATGTCAATATCAACATAACTCTATATATTGCAAGAGGAGATCATTAAATGGTTCCTTCCTTCAACAATGGTTGTTCCAACGATAATGAAAAAGTGGGGTTTTGTAGTGGTACAAGCAAAGAGTTTAAAATGATTTCACTTCAACCTTACTTCCACTGGTGATTTGTGGCTTATAGCATCACGCTCCAAAATATTTTCAAGCGACTGATACTTCAAAAAATTTAGACCCAATAAGATCACATCACATTGGGTCCTTTATTCTCGACTGATTTGACTCCAGTTGTTTCTCCAAAATGCCACTGTACTAAGAGCCTGAAGATCCTAGAAAAATTATGTAACATTCACTCACGAATCCCAACAACAAATATCATGAATCACACTGATCCTATGGGAATACAACGATAAAGCACCCAAACACTATGACAACTATGACAATGATATGCCATACCAGAATTTAGCTCCTTCTCAATGATCAAAGAGAATAAAAGAATATAAGATTTGCCCACTACTTGACAAATCTAACAAAAAAATCTATTTCAATTCATGTAGCATTGTGAAAAATATTGTGGTGGCTAAAATATTCACTTTCACATGAATTATAATGCACACCCTCCAATAAGATGGATTACACACTACAACTGCTTGTTTGGTTTAAATCTTTTGCATCACCTCCACCTCAGATGTCTATGGCGGTTTCTAACAATGATGCAGCAAATTAACTCATTTGATACTTTCACACCCGAAAAATCCTCAGCCTGCACTGATGGCTCACCCCAAAAGCTGAGGTGGATGCCTTCATGGCAACTAGCCCACGTGATCCCCTCCCATGCTTGTATGAACCTGGGGTTTTTGGTGAGGTTTTAATGGAGCATTAACTCTGCCACCTTCTCGAGGTTTTCTTGGTCTCCGAGTTATGGTTCTATGATGCGGGTTTTGGCTGTAGCTTGGGTTATTGATGTTTTTGGTTTTGATCTGCTCCTCCATGCCCTTACCTGGTCTTTCTTCCTGATGGTAATGACTCTCTGCCTCCCACTATTTGCTGGTTCCGACCTCGGCTCTCGTTCTATGTTATTGGGTAATGTTAAGATGTCGTACCAACATGTTTGGTGGCTGCTTCTTGTATGGTTTCATGAAACAATGCTGGGCTTCGTGGTTGTCTTGGGTATGTGGTGATTTCTCTGTAGTTTTAATCGGTTTGCTACACTTCTGGTTTGTTTCTATTGCATTTGACTGTAACTATGGTGCACATTCTTATCAGGTCCTCAACCTGACTCCCCTGGCGACCATTCAGCTCTAGCATAAGGTAACCTCTCTGTTCTGATTTCAGGCTCCCGCTTTGCTTTTCTTCTGCTAACAATTCAACTCCTTGTGAGCAGCTAGGGTTTCATGGCTCGAATGTTGTTGGTATTAGGTTTGGCTATGGAACCGGCTCTCCACTTTAGGTAACCTTCAAGGTACTCATCTTTACCCTTCTCTTAGTTTATTCTTCATATATCTGGTTATGCTACCTCTCTAATCGTTGTTTCTTCACTGTGCAGGTGATTCACTTTTCTATGATGGTGGCAAGGGTTTGGTCCTTGACGGTTTTTGTTCCTTCTCTCTTCCATTCAAGTCTCCACTTGAACTAGGTAGGGTCCTTCCTGCTTACCTTATACAGTTCCTGTAGGTTGGTTTTTATAGAGACGAAGTCTCAGTTCTTTTTTTGGTCCTTATTTCTGTTTGTCCGTCGAAAATTCTGAGTCATTAGTTGGTCATTGGTGTCCGTGGCTCTGCTGAGATTTTGGTTGAGAACTTGAACATGATTTTGTGCAATTCGGCTCTGGTTGTTGAACGTGGTCTCGTCTCTATTTGTTTAGTTGGTCCTCGGTCACAAAAACCCTTCTTGGTTTGCAATGAAATATCTAAGAACTGTTTGGCAATTGTATATTTTTTTTTGGAAGGTACTATGCCTTATGCTCTGAACCTGTGTTGGCTTACAGGATGTTGTCTCTGGCTATAAAAGATGTTTATGCAATATATGTGTATATATTTATAGAAATGATAAATATTCTACTTGTAAAAATTTCAATGATTTGCTTTCGTAATGTATGAGAATGAATTCACTTGCAGTGTTTAGTTGCTTGATGTGAGGCTCAATCTCGTTAATAGTCCCTCAATCATGTAATTAATTTCGTACATAGTGCTAGTCATTCATAATAACAATTGTTGGATACCTGAAATGCTTCTCTTTACTGTTTTAAAATATTCTGTCAAAGTTTACATTCTCTGGTGTCTATTCTCCTTTTTGGCAGCAACCCTTGGTTCATCTTTTGATTGTGTATTTAAGCTGCTGGTAGCCTCATTCAGTTGAGGAACTACCTACAGTTGCAATTTGTAGTTACATTCCCTTTCATTGTTATTCAAGTATTAATCTATTTAAGACTATTCCCTAATCTATTTACTTTCAAAAATAAAAAGTAACGACATTCCCTGTGACAACCTTCTTGAAAGGAAATAACCATAAAAGTAAATTGAAAAGAAAATTTTAAAAGAATTCTTAAAACGCCATGTCCAACTGTCGCCTCCCTAACTGGATGCTTCTACATCAGGCTCCCGAGGTAAATGAAACTCATGGCCCCTATCCATGAGCTCTTCAATCAAATACCCAGAACGTTGAATCTGTCCAGCATCCAACCAGGAACTGTCCTCAATTGGATGGTCCTTCCACTTGACCAAGTACTGCAAGTACTCCTTTGGGCGTGTCCACCTAGCTACCTGAGCGTCCGGTATTTGGTCAATCTACAAAGGCTTGGCTGGGTGTTATAGACATTTTTGTGCCTTACAGCTATAAGCATGAAATGTCCATAATCTAAGGGATCCAAAGTCCCTAAACATGTTGTTCTTACCCGTAGAGGAACAAGGCTAACAAACCACAGCAATTCAAATAAGTTCTCCACCAGAAACTGCTCAAAAACAAGTCAATTCAGGATCAATTCAGTGGCTCCACTAGCTGTCTACGCTGAATGTCAAAGCCAACACTGGCTACCTGCACTGCAACGCAGGTAGAAGCACTATCAGGGTGCGTTGAGCGAGATTTGCCAAATGGCAAGTTCATTCCAAGAGGTGTCAAGACCCAGGAAGCTTCCAGAATCTTCCTCAATGACACTTGCCTCAGTGAATTCGACTGGTGATGAGTAAGAGGTTCCTAATCTCCAAGTGGAAGAAAGAAACTCCAAGTGGAATCAAGAACTTACAGAGGGAGAGGACACTAGTCAGATCTCAAGCTGACTCATCCTCTCTCCAAACATCTATATATGGATCTCTCGTCCATGAGATCTAGAGGCTGGAATTTTGTTATTGCAAAGAATTGCTGTTGGTTTGAGATTGGAATCATTGGGTGCTTAATGCTTTGAAGGGGGTGAAGGTAGGAATTCCATTTGCTGGGAAGGAGATGCTGGATTGGAGCCCTCTGGGTTGTATCTCTTCCTGAACCTTGTTATTCATCAATAAAGCTATCTTGGTTTCTCCTATATACTGATGTATCTTTGATGTATGATTGCATTAGTATGTTTAGTTTATTTCTAATCCTGAACTAGTTATGAATATGAATCTATGTCTTTGTGTAGTGCTCTCTTCTTGTGATCTTGCAGAAACCTCTTGAAGCTGGGCGAGCGAGAAGGCAAGTAGCTGGGAACTCCCAAAGAGAAGAGAAACCGGATCGAGGGACAAACAGAAGACACCGGTTAGTCCATCCATCTCTCTTCATTCTTAATTCATAAAGGTAGAACATTAGAATAGTTGTTTCTGTTTGTTGCTAAGGCATTGTCACACCTTAGGTGGATAGGATGGTCCTGCATAGGCATTTTTCCCCACAAAAAATTGGCGACTCCACTGGGGAGATCTGTTTAGTCATTTTATTTGTGTTTCCATCATTTTTTGTTTCATAGACTCAACAGCAACAATCGAACTGCATCTGCTATTCTTAGATGCAAAGTAGACAGTTGCTGCTTTGATCCAATCACTGGATTTGTCTATGATCTGAACAAAGGACTCACAAATTATTTGATGATCCTTTGTGATAGATCTTAGTACCCCCTCAAAGCATCCCTTTGGTTTCACCTTGCTTGTTGCTTTTATTTGGCCTGAAACAGTAGATTAATTAGCAATCTGTGACCCAGAACCCAGTGAGAAACTCTCGTTTCTCCTTCAGCGCGACCCCTGTGAAGAGGTTCTGCATTTCAACGCAGGTCCCGTGAAGGCTACCTGTTCTGAATGTCAAAACCCCTGTGTTGAGGTTGCGCTGATCCAGTTAGGCCTTGTGCAGCTGGGGTTCTCTGCTCTGTTTTGCCTTGTTTTGATCTCTGATTTTTGCAGCCTGTAACCAGCATAGGTACCAGTCTGATAACTCCTTTTCTCTTCTTAAATTCCGCCTCCTTTTGTACAAAAAGACTGTGAGTGTTTTTATGTGTTTGTGGCGTCATTTACAGTTTTCCTTTGCATGAGTGAAATAATCATCCTGTAGCCCTTGATTCAGATCTGTTGATTGTGATCTTAGGAGAGAGTTCATTGGCTGTTTGCAGTTGATTATACATTTACTTTTGCTTTTGGTTTGAGTTTGTCTCTTTTAAGTGTCAAAACAAGTATTCATTTCGGAAATCGTTAAGTGTTGTAATCTCTTCTACCCTCTCTGATTTCGAAAAAGTAAACTTGTTTGTATTTGTCATTTAAAAGCAAATTCAAAGTTGTACAAAAAGCTTTCTTTGTAGGCATCAATACTAAGAAAGCGGAAAACAAACACCTGCATTGTGCATTTGCATCTTGATAGTTTGCATGTTTGATTTAGGGAAAGTGCATTAGAGTGTGCTGATTGCTCTTTGAGAAAAGATGGTGTCTTTCTTTTCCCTTTGTAGCTAGGATTTTCAATGTTGAAAAGATATAAAGCTTGCTTATCATCTTTAGACTGCATTTAGGAATTGTATCATATATCTCGTGGTGAACCTCAAAAGGCAAACTTCTAAAAAGATCAACCTAAAATAAATTGAATGAACTTAACAATGCTTTGCAACATAACGCACAACATAGAGGTCTAGGCTAGAGACGTGTTCCGGCATCGTAAAGCCTGGTGACTGTCGATCTCGTTGATGGTGGGTGATTCCTCCTGAGGGACGATAGCGCCAGTATGGATTGTGCTCCCACATACCGTCGCGTATATATTGGGAGACCCCTATAGGAATAAGACCTTTATCCTTAGGAAGCCATGTCGACCGCCCTACTGATCGCAATGCACTGAACACAGCATTCAGGAAGATCGACCGCCCGTACCTTAAAACGTATTCTGCGGTTTTGCGAAAAGTTTGGCACACCCTCTACCTAGAACTCCAGAGTAGTTCCTTTTGGCCTTTTTCAGACTCTATAACGGAAAAAGTCCATCCGAGCATTTGTCACTTCGGGCTCGTTAAAACATCGAAGGAGACTAGAGTCATCTTTAGCTTTTTCTCGACTCTTTAAAAGTGAAAAAGCAAGTTGTGTCTAAAGTGTCGTTAAAATTTATTTTAAATGGAACAATCACCCCTATTCCTGCGTTGATCTTTAGGTTGAGAAAATGGAGCACACCAACCAAGGAATTCCCCATGGTGGAAATCCTAGTCCCTTCTCCTCTTGGGGAGATGTTGGTGCGCCTCATATGGCCACATTGTCGCTTCCAGGACTGACAATTGGCTTGCCGGTCTGGCTCTTCTCAACCAATGTCGTTCAGACCACCACTATCCCTGAACAGTCGAATCAACAGTCAGACCAGACCAGAGTTACCCACCAGCCTTCTACTTCATCTAATTCTCCCTCTCCTCCTTCCTCTTCGCTTGACGGAACTGGTAAAACAAAAAACCAAGTTCGTAAGGACAAGAACGAAAAGGAGAAGAAAGAGAAGAAGAAGAAGGAGCTGAAAGCGACTGGGGGCAAACAAGTGGCGTCTGACAAAAATCCACACACAACACTGACTAGGCCTAAATCGCCATGTGTCATATGCAAGGGAGACCACTTCCACAGAGATTGTCCCTACATCCCTCAGATACTAAGGGACTGGTCTCCCCGTTTTCACAATTCGGTGGCATCAACCTCTGATAGCCATGTTGACAACTCACCGTCAACTAGTGAAAGTGAAGTCACAGGACAGAGAGGGAAGCTAGATTTCCCTACAAACTGTGTGAAGGCGACCATGCCATCCACCATTGTCCCTTCTTAGATGAGGCTAAAAGAGTTTTGGAAGATTG
This sequence comes from Pinus tabuliformis, assembly GCA_031772625.1. Lineage (NCBI taxonomy): Eukaryota > Viridiplantae > Streptophyta > Pinopsida > Pinales > Pinaceae > Pinus > Pinus tabuliformis. The sequence goes on along the minus strand of CM062811.1, from coordinate 1,183,721,556 downwards.
CCTGATCTTACGAGCGCAACTTCCTCCTGGATATCAAAAACTCCTGCCAAGTCCTTCACCAGTTGAGAACTCGGCTGGCCCGCTCAGGTGGTCAGCCGAAGCACCTATCATTGGAGATGAACCGTCTGAATCCATACCTGACAAAAGTCAAAATGTTGAGGGGGCAGTTGACCCAGTTTTGCCTTCAGAGGCTCTATCTTCGAATGATACCATCATAGAAGAGAATAAAGACGACACCGTCCAAATTCTCTTCATCAACACAGACTCCGACGAACAAGGGGGCAATTTGCCCATTCCTTCATCGCAGGAAGGAACTTCGTCAGAGTCATACCCGGCCGTCTATTCGGTCCCACCACCAAGCAACCTAGTTGTCTCGTTCGACTGGGACCAACTAGGCAGACCCCGGTTGCCAGCAAGCATACCATTCAGGTTTATCATTCAAATATACAGAATGGTAATGGCTGGCACTATCATTGATGAGGGGGCATCTGTGAGTATCCTTTCCTCTATTGCTTGGAAAGCGCTTGGTTCGCCAGCGCTTTTGCCTGAAATGAGAAATCTATCAGGCTTTGATAAAGGAACCAGTCGACCTTTAGGGATCCTCCCCAATGTGCCCATAACATTGAAAGGGAAGACCGTTCAAATGAACGTGATGGTCGTTCAAGGACCCTTGGATTATAACCTACTCCTTGGACGAGACTATATATATTGCATGGGAGCCATCGTCTCCTCACTCTTTAGAGTAATGTGTTTTCCGCGTGAAGGAAGAGTGGTCAAGCTCGTCGACCAACTTTCATTCCCCGGATCACGCATTGCAAATAGTCATATACCATCCCTAAATGGTCTCTTCACACAAGAAATGTCTCAACCCACGGTCCGTCCTCCTGATGAGCGCGAGTAATCCGGGAGGATATGACTGGAACCCAGGGGGCATGCGTCCTGGTCTGCTTCGGCAGGAAAACTTTGGGTATAGGGTAGGTTTCCGCGGGAGAATATGACTAGTCTGTACCCCGCCCATGCTGGAAGAGGGTTATTCTAGAATAAGATTCTTTTGTTAAAGTTATGTGAGTTGACAAACGAAGTCTCTCACCTTTGTCTATTTCGGTAGATATCGCCGAAGAAGTGTTTTGTTTGAAAGATTAATGAAACAATCTTTGGGTAACCTGAAAGAGGTAGGCCTCTCTCGATAAAACAATTGTTTTGCCGGACTAAAGTAGGGGTAACTTTGAAAATCTGTTTTATACCTGGGGGCATGCAAACCTTTCGGAGTGAAAGCAAGGGGCGGCTATTTATTTTTTAAATTTTTAGGTCCTTCCCTTTAAACCTGTAGGTCTAACCCTTTAAACTCGTAGGATTAGTCGCTTCCGAACTTGCATAATGAAAGGATGCGGGGCATAGCTTTGTAAGATGAATCTACATAAAAAATAGAATCTTAATGAGACATTCTTATCATATGACTGGGTAATCGAGCAGTTTTAGCACACAGTTCATGCTCGTTAAAAAATAAACGCAAGATCCGAGCAGTTTTAGCACATAGTTCATGCTCGTTAAAAAATAAACATAAGATCGAGCAAATGTTTCCACCCGCGTTTAAGCTCGTTAAAAAATGAACTATCCTGGTAAATAGCCACTGTGAATGTAATATCATCAGCCATTAAAGCCTTGGTCGTGTTTGCACCGTCACCTCCACTTTTCCATTGGCCGATTGTTCACCTCCATATGTTTGTTTACCCATTTTGAGGAACAGCTGCGAAGAGTGATTTCACTAGCCATCCTTGTGACACTGCCGTGATTGGAAAATTCCAACCTGTACCTGGAATCAGCTGCTAACCTGTTTCATCACTCGTTCCTCAAAAGACGAGTCTTCTTTAAGCTCTTTTCATCTGACTCGTAAAATATGAAAAGATTGCCGAGTCCTTGGCCTTCCAGCTTGTTAAAGGGACAGGAAGTGCTATCGCTCCTCTAGATTTTAATCTTTTTGGACCTGAGGGATTATTGCACAAAAAGATCGAGCGCTTGTTTTATTCGGCTCGTTAAAACTATCGAAAGCTCATCCCTTCTGTATTGTTTTATACTTTTTCGGACTTAAGGGATTAGATGGCGAAAAAGGACTTTTGGAGTTAACTTTATGTATCTTTTCAGACTCTCTAAAAATGAAAAGAATCGAGTTATCTTTGTCGTTAGACTCGTTAAAATCATTAATAGCGACAAACTTGTCTTTAGACGAGAACGAGTTTCACTATCGCTAGGCTCATTAAAACATAGCAATGGGCTTGCTCGAAGGGCAGGTTATAGAACAAGCATATTTTATCCTCCTCAAGCTTGACAAAAATAAAGAGGTACTGGTCAGCAATGACTGGGGAAAAATTGGGAGAAACTCAAGAAAACTTTGATGGTAGCAAGTCGCTCTTGAACATGACACTTTTCCTCCGTACCACAATCGGGTTGGGTTGTTTCATTCATTGGTCACATCCATGGTCTCGCCATACCATCCATATTTGGGGTAATGCTACCGATCCATCACATCAGTGTCGCCATATGTTCAAGAGAAGTCGTTCAGAAAAGTCAACCGTGTCCCATCCACTGCCGTACATTATCCTTCATCCTTTCATGACCACCACCCTGAATCATATGTCACAGATCATTTTCACCTCCATCAAAATCATTAGCTCCGTTCCGTGTCATTGATGTGGGATTCATTAAGGCCCTCCTTTGACGGATCGCTTCTTGTCGACATCAGCTCATTATCCAAGAAGTTGATCTAGGAACAACCCCTTCAGTACTTTGAAGCTTGCATGCCTCAATGGCAAGTTTCTCACTTCCGGCGACAGGTATACATCAATGACCTTCGACCGAAAGATTTTGCGTGGTGTTCGATGCCAAGTCCTCTATTCACACCACGTGAATTGTACTGCAGTACCTTGAGGGTGATTATCATTATCGGTGATTCCTCTCGCGCTTGTTAACGATTTACCTCATTGACTGGTAATCAAGCGATGTCTTTCTATGTTCGACTTCAGAACATTTCTCACATGGATCGACTTGTACTTAGAGTGAAGATCGAACGAGTTTGAAGACCCCGGATCTAGTTTCATCCATCCGGGATGCGATATATATTCAGAAAAGATAAAGACATTGACATGTACATCATTACAGCAGATAATCATCCTACCCAAAGGATGATAATTTCATCAAAATTATCAGTCTACCATCAGACGATTGTCTGTTCTATGTACAGAAAAATGAATTTATAAAGCTGAGCATGGGAATGCCCGCCTCAGCTAGATCATGAAAGCAGTATGAAAAATAATGTATTGTATTGTATCTTATTATAGGTCTCCTCCCAGCATTGGATGAACTTCGGATCCTCCTGATAAAGCATTTCACCTGATAAACGGCCTCATACTTTAGGGGGCAACTGTTATCGACATTTTTGTGCCTTACAGCTATAAGCATGAAATGTCCATAATCTAAGGGATCCAAATTCCCTTAACATGTTGTTCCTACCCCTAGAGGAATATGGCTAACAAACCACAACAATTCACAGAAGTTCTCCACCAGAAACTGCTCAAAAACAAGTCAATTCAGGATCAATTCAGTGGCTCCACTAGCTGTCTGCGCTGAATGTCAAAGCCAACACTGGCTACCTGCACTGCAACGCAGGTAGAAGCACTACCAGGGTGCGTTGAGCGAGATTTGCCAAATGGCAAGTTCATTCCAAGAGGTGTCAAGACCCAGGAAGCTTCCAGAGTCTTCCTCAATGACACTTGCCTCAGTGAATTCGACTGGTGATGAGTAAGAGGTTCCTAATCTCCAAGTGGAAGCAAGAACCTCCAAGTGGAATCAAGAACTGACAAAGGGAGAGGACACTAGTCAGATCTCAAGTTGAGTCATCCTCTCTCCAAACATCTATATATGGATCTCTCCTCCATGAGATCTAGAGGCTGGAATTTTGTTATTGCAAAGAATTATTGTTGGTTTGAGATTGGAATCATTAGGTGCTTAATGCTTTGAAGGGGGTGAAGATAGGAATTCCATTTGCTGGGAAGGAGATGCTGGATTGGAGCCCTCTGGGTTGTATCTCTTCCTGAACCTTGTTATTCATCAATAAAGCTATCTTGGTTTCTCCTATATACTGATGTATCTTTGATGTATGATTGCATTAGTATGTTTAGTTTATTTCTAATCATGAACTAGTTATGAATATGAATCTATGTCTTTGTGTAGTGTTCTCTTCTTGTGATCTTGCAGAAACCTCTTGAAGCTAGGCGAGCGAGAAGGCAAGTAGATGGGAACTCCCAAAGAGAAGAGAAACCGGATCGAGGGACAAACGGAAGACACCGGTTAGTCCATCCATCTCTCTTCATTGTTAATTCATAAAGGAAGAATATTAGAATAGCTGTTTCTGTTTGTTGCTAAGGCACTGTCACACCTTAGGTGGATAGGATCGTCCTGCATAGGCATTTTTCCCCACAACACTGGGGCATCTATCTAATCCATGTCCCTGTCTGTTCATCTCCCTGGGTGTCCTGTGTGTGTCCTACTGAACTGTTCTCTGTGTCAGCAGAAATATAAGGGTATAGGTCTGCTACATTTAAAATGGGTGAGATCCCAATACCCGGGGGTAATTGCAGTTCATATGCATTGGCAGAGAATTTCCGTAGTATCCGGGAAGGCCCTACCTTTTTCAATTTAAGCTTGTTATATTCTTGTTTAGGAAACCTCTCCTTTCATAGGTGTGCCAGTCCCAGGTCTTCTACATTAAATTACACTTCCCGACGTTTTAAATCTGCCTTCTGCTTATATATTTGGCTGTTGTTCTGGAATTTAGCTTTCACTTGTTCGTGAAGATCATTAATCATTTTGGTGATATCTTCTCCATCAGCACTCCTCCATTCCAACCGACCCAAATCTCATAACTCGTTCACTCCACAGGGGTGCATGCCATATAGGATCTGGGAAGGGCTTCTTCCTGTACACCTGTTGGGTGAATCGTTATAACCAAACTCCACTTGTGCGAGTATGCAATCCCACTGTCGTGAATTCTCTCCAACTAGACTACGTAGCAGATTTCCAGAACTTCGGTTTACTACCTTAGTTTTCCCGTCGGTCTGTGGATGATAAGTTGAACTGAAGTTCAATTTAGTATCTAATTTCTTCCACAAAGCCTGCCAGAAATGGCCCGTAAACTTCACGTCCCTATCCGCAATAATAGACTTTGGTAAGCCATGCAGTCTGACAATTTCTATGATGAATAAATGGGCTACATTCGTGGCATCGCTGGTATTTTTACAAGGAATAAAATGTGCCATCTTAGTAAAGTGATCCACTACTACCATGATTGAATCATACCCTTTCTGTGTCATCAGCAAACCTAAGACAAAGTCTAAACTGACTGAGTCCCATGGCCTATCCAGAATAGGTAGGGGCGTATACAGTCTTGTATTTTGACTGTGTCCCTTTTCCAGCTGACACATCTTACATCTAGCTACATACCATTGTACGTCTCACCGCATCTTTGGCCAATAATAGAAATGACTTACCTAGTCCAAAGTCTTGTATATGCCAAAATGTCCAGCTAGACCACGACTATGTTTCTCTGAATTAAGTTCTCCTCATTGAGCATTCTGGAATACACAATTGTCCTCCCTTGAACATCAATCCTTCCTATATGTTATAATCTAACCACAAACTATTTTCTCTCAACCGCGGATTCTGGCAAGCTTCATATGCTTCCCAAAAATCTGCATCTGTCTCATATAAATATTTGAGATGTTCAAAGCCTAACACCTGCACTCTGCCTTCCTGTAAAATCAACCTTCTTCTGCTTAACATGTTTGCCACTTTGTTGGATTGTCCACTGATGTGTTTCAACACAAACGTGAAACTCTAGAGATATTCCACCTACTTTGCATGTTTATGATTCCGCTTATGTTGTCGCATGACATGCAAAGCAGAATTGTCTGAAAGAAGAACAAATTCATTTCCCAGCAAGTAGTGTCTCCAACGTTTCAGTGCTTGCACCACTGCATAAAATTGCTTGTCATAGGATGTATATTTCCGTCTACTCTAATTTAATTTCTCACTGAAATAGGCCACCATTTTATCCTCTTGACTCAGTACCACTCCAATGGTTGTCCCACTCACATCGCAACGAACTTGAAAAAGTTTGTTGAAATCTGGTAACCTCAATATGGGTCTTTCATTGATCTTCTTTTTTAGCCACTAAAAGCTCTTTTCAGTCGACTCAGTCCAATGAAAAGGTTGATTCATTTTTTTGACGGTGTCCACCATGGGTGCACAAATCCCACTAAAATATTTTATAAACTTTTGGTAAAAGCTTGCTAGCCCATGAAAACTTTGTACTTCAAATAAACTTTTTGCGATGGCCAACTAACTATGGCTACAACTTTTTCCGGATCCATATTTAACTCATTCTCTGAAATCATGAATCCAAAATAAATCAAATCCTTCTTACAAAATGTACATTTCTTCAAATTCAACAACAATTTATTCTACTGTAATTTTTCCAAGACACACCTGACGTGTCGGAAATGCTCTTCCCTAGTCTTACTGAAAATAAGGATATCATCCAAATACACAATAACAAACTTCCCGATATATTCTTTCAGCATCTTGTTCATTAAGCTCATGAATGTGTTGGGTGCATTTCTCAATCCAAATGGCATGACCAGCCATTCATACAAGCCCTCATTGGTTTTGAAAGCAGTCTTCCACTCATCTCCTTCTCGAATCTGTATCTCATGATAACTGCTTTTTAAATCAATCTTTGAAAAACTACACTGTTCCACTAAAGAAGTCCATCATATCATCCATTCGTGGTAAAGGAAACCGGTATCTAATGGTAATCTTATTGATTTCTCGAGAGTCGGTACAAATCCACCACTCTCCTCCTTTCTTGGGAGCTAAGACTGTTGGAACTGCACACAGACTTAAACTTTCCTGAATCAGGTCCCTGTCCACCAACTCCTGTACCTGTTTCCTAATCTCCTCATTATCCTTTGGACTCATTTGGTAAGTAGCTTTGTTGGGTAAACTAGCTCCTCGAATGAAATCAATATGGTGGCTAATACTCCGTTTTGGGGGTAACTTATCTCGCAAATCATCTATTACTATATCGTTGAATTCCTGTAACATGTCTTGAATTTCCTCTGGAAAATCCTTAATTTCAGTATGAATTAACACTGTCCTCGGCCTCCACACAATTCCAAACTTTATTTCATCATCTCCAATCTGTTGTAGGAACTCTTTTCCTCTTAATAATAATCCCTTTGTCCCACTACTCTCTGTTTTATCCTCTTCCTTCATGGGTACCAATGTATGCTTGATCCCATCTTTCACAAACTTATAATAGTTTGTCTTCCCATCATGCACTACCTTTCTGCCATACTGTCATGGTCTACCTAGCAATATATGGCACACATCCATCGGCATAATGTCACATGTCACCTTATCCTTATACTTTCCAATATGAAATTCCACTTCACATTGCTCATCAACAAGAAGTTGATGCCCTTTTTGTAACCAAGACACCCGGTATGGGGTTGGGTGTTTCTATTTTCTTTTAATATTTTCTCTACCATCTCTGTGGCTACTAGGTTATTAGTGCTTCCACAGTCAATGATCCATTTACAACACTTCCCATGTGACTTACACATAGTTCGGAACAGGGCTTTCCACTGTGTTTGGTCAGCTAACTCTTTAGCTCACTTCCACAAGACTTTGTTCAACACCAAGGCCCCTCCTGTTTGAGGCATGTTCTCCACTTCTTGAGGTGGGGCCTTAGCTTCCTCTCATTGAGCAACATATGCTCCTCTTTGTCCTGCTTGATTAGTTTCAGGACATTCAAAAAACCGGTGTCCCCATTTGTGACACTTGTAACACTGATAGGCATTCCCCCTGCCTCTTCTGTTACCTCTCCCTCACTTGTAAGGCCTTCCCCCTCTAGTGTTACCTTCTCTATCAGTTGACCCTGTAGTTTTTGAACTGCTGCTGGCAGTTCTGCCTCTGCCAAAGTACTGTCCCCTTCCTCGGCTGGATCCACATCCTCTCCTAGCATTTTGTCTCCTAGTGATCTCCTCCTATACTTTAAAAGCATTTTCATATGCTTCTTCTATAGGTTTAGGAGAGAGAATACTGATCTCATCTAGTATCTCCATCCGTAATCCATTCACGAACCTTTCTCTATTTTCTGGGGTATCTTCGACATAACCCGCTCACATATTGACTCTATAAAATTATTCCATGTATTCCTTCACAGTCATTGCTCTTTCTTTCAGGTTCTATACTTGTTTATATAGAGAAATCTGATAGTATTTAGGTGAAAACTTACCTTTCATCTTGGCGATCATTCTGGTCCACTTTTTAATTGATGGCTTATTTGATCTCGTTTGCTCTGCTTGCACACTGTCCCACCACAGTACTGCATGTCCCTTTAGTTTTGTATCTACAAATCTGACCCTCCCATCCTCACTAATTTCCTCACATTCAAAGTACTTATCCAACTCGCTAATCCAATCCAACAATACTTCAGCGGATAAACTACCATCATAGGTTGACAATTTAGGCTTCGGTTTACTGCTTGCTAACAGAATAGATTTCAACAACCTTATCTCTGGCCTGTCCTCATCGGACCCATCTGTCATAGCTGTAGCTTCTTCTTCACCATTGTCACCACCTTCTAGATCCATGTGCCTCCCTGCTTCTACTTCTACTAATTTAGCACTTAGGATCTTGATTTCCTCACTCAGTCCTTCGTCGGCTACCCTTCGAGTAGCTCTACCTCTACTCCTTCTTCCTACCTCCATAATTTTTCCTTTCTTCCCTAAGGAAAGAACTTCTCTGATACAAAAATTTGATGACTCGCCCCAAAAGCTGAGGTGGATGCCTTCATGGCAATTGGCCCACGTGATCCCTTCCTGCGCTCATATTCACTTGGGGTTTTTGGTGAGGTTTTAATGGAGCATTAACTCCGCCACCTTCTCAAGGTTGTCTTGGTCTCCGTGTTATGGTTCTATGGCGCAGGTTTTGGCTGTAGCTTGGGTTATTGTTGTTGTTGGTTTTTCTTTGCTCCTTCGTGCCCTTACCTGGTTCCTTCCGCCTGATGGTAATGACTCTCTGCCTCCGACTATTTGTTGGTTCCGGTCTTGGTTCTAGTTCTATCCTACTAGGTAGTGTTAAGTTGTTGTACCGACGAGTTTGGTGGCTGCTTCTTGCATGGTTTCATGAGACAATGCTGGGCTTCATGGCCATCATGCTTATGCATTGATTTCTCTATAGTTTTAATTGGTTTGCTGCACTTCTGGTTTGTTTTTGTTACATTTGACTGTAACTATGGTGTGCATTCTTATCAGGTCCTCAGCCCGACTTCCCTGGTGACCATTTGGCTCTAGCACAAGGTAACCTCTCTGTTCCGATTTCAGGCTCCCTCTTTGCTTTTCTTCTGCTAACAATTCCGCTCCTTGTGAGCAGCTGGGGTTTTGTGGCTCTGTGGCTATGGCTCGAATGTTGTTGGTCTTAGGTTCGGCTATGGAACTGACTCTCCACTTCATGTAACCTTCATGGTACTCATCTTTACCGTTCTCCATATAATTGGTTATGCTACCTCTCTAATCGTTGTTTCTTGACTATCCAGGTGATTTGCTCCTCTGTGGTGGCGACAAGGGTTTGGTCCTTGATGGCTTCTGTTCCTTCACTCTTCCATTCCAGTCTCCACTTGAACCGAGCAGGGTCCTTCCTGTTTATGTTATACAGTTATTGTAGGTTGGTTTTTATAGAGACGAAGTCTCGGTTTTTTTTTTTGGTCCTCAGTTCTGTCTATTTGTCAAAAATTCTAGGTCGTTAGTTGGTCGTTGTTGTCCGTGGTTATGCTGAGATTTTGGTTGAGAACTTGAACGTGATTTTGTGCAGTTCAGCTCTTATTGTTTAGCATGTCCCGTCTCTGTTTGTTTAGTTGGTCTTGGGTCATAGAATGATGCGGGAGCATTCAGCCCAAAGGGAAATTATTGTAAATAATAGACATAGGGGTCATGCAATTGTGGAATTAGTTTCCTAAATTCCAAGTCACTTTAATATTTAGGCTTTTAATTAGATATTCTCAAAATAAATAAATAAAACTAGGAGAGCTTTTAGGCATAAAAGGAATGGATGTGGACCATTAAGTGATAAGGAAAGCTTTTCTATTTTAGAACAGGGAAAAAGATGGAATAAAGCTGAGGAGATGCTTTTTGCCATATGTATGCATTGCATGTAGAGTCTTAGAGCTTTTAGTTGAGTGATTTTAGGATTTTTAGATCATGCTAAATTTAATAAATTATGAAGCCTCAAAGGCATTGAAGAAGGGAGAGAGAAGGAGAGTAAGCTTAGACAGCAAGGCTGTAAGCCTTCAACAAATTGTAAGGCCACGACTGTTGAATATTTGGCCACGAAGAAATGTTGTAAGTATTTAATTGCATTTATTAATGTAAAAACAATGTGTTTTCAGAATTGTGGGGCTCGATTCATTAAGTGGTGGAATATTTTTGTAACTAGATTTTAAGTTGAATACACGTTTCATAGAATTTGGTTGTGAAGACATCAATGTGAATGACTGTTTGTTTATATGAAATTGTGTGAAATTATGGAGTTATCAAATTAGCCTGCGCCTTAATTGAAATCATGGAGTTAACAAATCAATCTCAATGGATCGATTCCAAGAGACAGAATTCGGTATAAGTAAATTGCCAGTGAATGTTTGAAAGATCTGTGTATTAATACAGTTGGGTGACAGTGCAGTATAAGTTCGAACCTCAGGCGCAATTTCCAGTGAAAGAATTACCAAACCTTACACGCTGCATTTGAGAATTCTGCCACTTCCACATGGTACAGCTGTTTGTATTTGATATATATAAACTTATGTATTAATACCGCCCTGCAAGCATGGATATATATAACCATGTGTATTAAATACTTTGGAAACGAACTCTCCAGCGTTTGGCTCGAAGGCGGTATTATATGTATGGAAAGGGCAGCGCGTTCCTAACATATTGACTGTTAGTTATATAACTGTGCGCGTGGAGAGGGTTGCCGATGATATATATATAAACTGTATATTAATACCTGCAAGCGTGGGCGCAGTTGGGTTTATGTGACATTTTCTTGAATTGAATCACAATTTGCCTGAAGTACGTGTAATGGCATTTAAATTATAAGTGGAGCGAAGCTTCCTACCTGAGGCAGCGAGGAAGCTTTCGAATCCAAGCGGAGGGCCTTGAGACCGTTTATACGAGTTGTTCTAACAATGAAGGTTATTCTGTTATACGATTAGTCCAGTGATTTGATTATCTGCCTTATTTCAATATAATATTCTGACCTCTCCATGAAAGATGATTAGAAGGACAGATCGATTGATGGTGTTGGCGCTAGAACCTTTATAACAGGTAAAAGGCGATCGGTAGGCGTTGGAAATGCAACAAATTTTTACATGAATGATTTAGAATTAGCCATTGGGGTGTTTGATTGGCATCAACTGAGGTGTATGCTGAAATTGAAGAGAGGAAATCCTGGGTATTGCAGGCCAGGCTTGCATCATAGAAACCCTTCTTGGTCTGCAAAGGAATATCTGAGGATTGTTTGGCGATTGTATAGTTTTTTTTGGAAGGCACTATGCCTTATGCTTTGAACCTGTGTTGGGTACAAGATGCTGTCTTTGGCTATAACAAATGTTTATGCAATATATGTGTATATATGTATAGAAACGATAAATCTTCTACTCGTAACAATTTTAATGATTTGCTTTCGTAAAGTACCTGAATGAGTTTGCTTGCAGTGTTTAGTTGCTTGATGTGATGCTCAATCTCGTTAGCAGTCCCTCAATCATGTAATTAATTTCAGACATAGTACCAGTCATTGATAATAACAACTGTTGGATACCTGAAATGCTTCTCTTTACTGTTTTAAAATATTCTATCAGAGTTTACATTCTCTGGTGTTTATTCTCCTTTTTGGTAGCAACCCTTGGTTCATCTTTTGATTGTGTATTTAAGTTGTTGGTAGCCTCTTTCAGTTGAGGAACTACCTGCAGTTGCTATTTGCAGTTACATTCCCTTTTGCTGTTATTCAAGTTTTAATATTTTTAAGACGATTCCCTAGCCTATTTACTTTCAAAAATAAAAAGTAACGACATTGGCTGTGACAGCCTTCTTGAAAAGAAATAACCATAAAAGTAAACTAAAAAGTAAATCTTAAATGAATTCTTAAAACGACATGTCCTGTTGCCTCCTTAATTGGATGCTCCTGCATCATGCACAAAATAGAACAACCCTTCTGCCTTAGGTCTGCAACTCTTCAACAAATATTAATTAGAAACAATGCAACAAATCTCCACCATGTGGTCAGACTGGTGCGCATGTGCGCTTCTTCCAACTCAACCAACGAGATAGTAAATTCAGCCACACTCTTTAACCTAGATATAGATCTGTCTTTTGATATTTTTGTTTAATACGAAAATAGAAAACATAATGTTTCACACGGGGGAATTATTTTATAATTCTGATATCAAAATAGAGAATTCTTTTATTTATTCTGATACCAAAATAGAAAACATAACTTTTAACATAGAGGATAATTCTTTTATTAATTCCATCTTAAGCCTATTTATGAAATACATTATCATGTGGAATGATGGGATCACTAGACTTGATGAATATAATAACATGAAAGATAGATATCGTGAGCTACAACTTACTTACACTGGAAAAAAATTGAATTCTAGAAAAACACCTTGTGACTCATGTAGATCTAGAACATTTCATAACAGCTAGGAAGACAACTCAACAACCTATCACATTACTAGATTCTTCCATTATACATTATTCAAATATTTTATTTACAATATTCTCATCGATGTTGCATTTTATAGAACATTATAATAAACTATATCAAATTCAAGAAATTTTTAAAAGTCAACTATGTTTATTGCAAGTGTTGATTGAAAATTTATTTCAATACTCCCTTTTGTTGCATAGACTAGTAACATAATTTTATATCAACTAAATTGAAAGGAATAAACTTTATGTATAAAAATAAATCCTTTATTTTTACTTTCCAATATAATGAATATTTGTAATTCCTTAACAATTTAAAAATATTTGAATGAGAATCATAAATAAAATATTTAAATGGTCACATTAACTAATATATTTTAAAATCAAATTCATATATAATATAGATATTTTAAAAATATTTCAATGTTCACTTTCAATAAAATAATTTATATCAATATATGCGTGTATAACATACAATAAAAAAATTCAATTATTTCTTTAATAAAGGGATGCATAATTCTTCTATTTTTTAATATGAAATTGATATTTCAACCTAGATCCATCTGAAATCTGGTTATATCAAGGGCCTAAAGGAATCAAATTTATTGAGGTGAAAACCTTTTGTTAACTATTGCACTCAAAAAGAGGTTTTCACCTCGAGAGATTTGATCGTGTGGGTGCTTGGTAGGTCCAAGTTTAAGATAGTTTTAGGGTAGTTTAAATTATCTAAACTATTGTAACTTTGTTTTACATTTAAATTATTTTACATTTGTTTTCTTCTTTTCTTATCGTAGACTATGATTTGCAAATGTGAATAGTTTGAGATCAATTAACATATACATCCATATTTTGCATTCATATTTCTAATAATAATCTAAATATAAATCATGATGAAATAATCATGTAAGAATTAAAGTTTTCTATATTAAGATTATTACTTTCATAAAATTTACGGCACACAAACACATTTTAATTATGATATTGATTTTGTTAATTTATTATAGCATTATTTTTCATTTAAAATATTATTAACATTAAACTTCTGTCTTTACCTTAAACAAAAACATTTTGATTATATAAATATACAAATTTTCCCTATTGTTAGTATACCTGTATGTGTGTGTGTTTATCCTTATATATTTGAAATACTTATTAAATATTATTTGAATAAAGTTTTAGTTGCACATAAGTGTTTCAACTATCATATCCACTTTTATAATTTATACACAAGAAATATTTATTATTTGGTACTTGGATAAAATTTACTTTACACAATTTCTTTTAATTATGGTATCCATTTACATAATAAACATAGTTATCAATCAAATGGGAAAATGACTTAGTAACCAATTTTTTGAGGTAGCAAAAAATCACTCGATTTTGAAAATGGTGATTCCAAAATACACCTATTTTTTTTAGCATATTTTTGGCACTTTAAATTTTTTTATGTATCAGGTATGACCAATTTCCTTAAATGTTAGAGATTTTCATGCCGATTTTGAAAATTGCTGATGCAACATCAACACATTTTTTTAGAAGACTTATTTTTTACAGTTTAAATTATTTTATATATCAAGTGTGAACATTTTTTTTTTTGTTAGTGATTTTGATCTTTATTTTGAAAAGTGCTCATGAGTATCAACCCTTTTTGTATAGAGGGCTTATTTTTACACTTTAAATTCTCTAATGAATTAAATGTAGATAAATTTTTTTAACTGTTGGTGATTCTCATGTTGCTAATAAAACATAAAAATAAAAATAAAAGAACATGACAAAAAAAAAAACAAATACAAAAAAACATATATTAAAAAAAAACAAAAAACATATAAAAATGTAAAAAAAAAAAAATACAAAATTAAGTTGTAAAAATAGAAAAGTGAAATAAAACATTAACGGAAAAAAACAAATAAGCAAATATCGAAAAATAAATTGGAAAAAAATGAATCTATATATATATATATATATATATATATATATATATATATATATATATAGATATAGATATATATCATTTAAAGAAAAATACATAAACTTAAAAAAATAAATAAAAATCTATAACCATTTTTTTAAGTTAAAAAAATAAATAAAAGATAAAAGACCTCATTAGAAAAAAAAAAAAAAATTAAAATTAAAAAGAAATAGAAAAAAAAATCAATTAAGATAAAAAATAAAAAATATATATAAATTAAATAATTTAAATGAACAAAATAAAAAATAAAAAAAAAATAAAAAAAAAATTTAAAAATTAATTCTTTTCTCAATCAAAATTAAAAGAAAATATAAAAACTAAATTATAAATGTTTAAAAACAAAATTTAAAAAAATAACGTTAACAAAAGTTCAAAACAATTAAAATTAAAATTTAAAGAACAAATTAAAAAAAGGAAGAAGAAGAAGAAAAAGTAAAAAAAAATGAAAATTAAAACAAAAATCAATATTGAAAAAAAAAAATTGAAATAAAAAAAAAAATATACTTTAAATTTTAAATTATATAAAAAAAAATTAAAACATATTTAAATTATTACAAAAAAAAAATTATATTATAAAATTTAAGTTATAAAAAAAAAAAAATTAAAATTGAAATTAAAAAAAGAGCGGAAGGGGTGAGGGAGGCTGGCGAGTTGGGGTGGCAAGGGCAGGGGAGGTGTAATGCCCACGAGTTGCAGTGCGTTTGGCAGTGGGCGTGCAATGGGTCAGCAGGCGATGAGTTGGGGAAATCGACAAGTTGGGGCACGCCCGCACGGTGTGATGAGCTGGCCGAATGGAGGAGACAAGCCAACGTGCAACACGAAGAGTCATCGTGAAAATGACTAAGTGTCGAACGGTGGAAATTTTATATGTGGGGGCGGTCCTGCACATGGGCGCCCACACCATGGGCCAACGCAACGGAGGGGCAAGTTGGACGAAATGGTGGGTCAGCTTGGTGAGTCGATGCCCCAACCGATGGGCCAACCACCATATAAGTAAAGGTTTGGAATGGTGGCAAAAATTATTCAAGCAATGCTTCCAAGTGTTTATGTAAGCTAGGAGGGCAAGGGCATGCGAGGGAACTCGCCCAAACGACTGAATGGGAAAGGGCATCTACCCAAATGGCTGAACAATGTGCTAAAAAGTTCAACAGTGAATGAGTTGTGACAGACGATAGAACCGGTGGGCACTCCGAACGGTGGTTTAGGTAGTCTGAATAGTGTAGGCTGGATTGCACAATTTTGACATATATTATACCAAGGAAACTTAGGGTTTCCTACAAAGGCTATAAAACTGTATATTTTATGTAAAATTGTAATTATGATCGGGCAAACTCATATTTTAGGGAGTTTCCCCTCTCATTAAAATATTTGTTGTGCATATGTGTAAATGGTATTAACGATGAATATGAATAATTTAATGTTCTCATGTAGTTAGAACAGTACCGTCAGGGTAGGGGTGTGACAGGTGATATCAGAGCCCTCATTCATATAATGGGATTTGTAGAAAAGCCGATACCAATGCACTTCATGACAGTTGGTTTTAGAGCTCCATATTCTGCAGGCTTTGGTGATTCAGAATTACAAATTGAAGTGCTACAGTTCATGACAGGATTATTAGAGGTGAATCTTCGTGCTTGGGCAAAGCTAAACGACAAGACATGGCAGGTTTGGAAGAATGTCAAGGGAGGCTCTTGCTTACCTTATTCAGGTTGAAGCTAATGAAAGAGGAGAACCCACGGATTTGAGGTGAACTTGAAGTCTTCAAAAGGAATATTGAAGATGAACTTCTTCAGCTCGTTTGGGCAATGGAGCAAGTTGCAGCTACAAATTGCGATGACAAAGAAGAGGAAGCCGCGATGTTTGAAGATGTTGCAGACATGACAATGAAGGATGATGAACCTGAAATTGATCAAGATGGACTAGGATCATGCAGTTTGTAAACACTAGTGGATGAGGATAATCACATCGAGGAGCCTCATGATGAAGTATGTACTATTGATACTTGTGTTTCATTTGAGCTTTTTGTAGATGGACCATATGCGGAAGAGGGCAAAGTCAGTTTTTCGATGCAATGGTGGATCTTACCATGGATGTCTATGATGAGACCTTGTATGTAGAAGCAAGGACCATTAACTATTGCAGAGCTTGTTGGGGTTGTTTGTGACCTTATGGCAGAAGGTACAAATGCCCATGACAAGGGAGGAATGTGATGATCATTGCAGAGGAAAGGGTCATGCTTTAGCCATATGGAGAAATTGGCGAAGTAACCAGCATGAATCATGGACATATTGGAGAAGGGCACACACTTGAGCTATGATGATACTTGGGTGAACTTCTCATGGCCGAGACAAAGAGGAAGTGTTGGTGGAAACTTTAGTGGGGGAGCTATGATGGAAGAGACTCATGACATGATGATGATATGGTTTGGGTGATCGAGTTCACTAGACCAGATTGCAGACTTGGATGGGGATGGCCAATTGTTGTGATGGGTCTACTTAGTTGGACAACATGGGAAACTTGAGTGATGGACATCGAGTTAGAGACATGTAGCATGGCACTCTTATGCAGGGACATTATGCAGGAGCACTTGTAGAGGTGTCACTTATGGGCATCTAATGAGAAGTTCCAAGGTAGGGATGTTATGTGACATGGAGATGTTTGATTTGTGAGCCAAGGGGGTTGTTGTGCACTCTTGTACAACAAAGCCATGGGCTTGGTTGGATTCGTGAAAAAACTATGAAGCATTCCTACTACAAGAGGATCTGAGGCATCTTGCAGAGACCTTTGGGTTGAGACATGTATGCTTGCTGTGATGTTGGTTGGAGATGACTCATGGAGCTCATGATGACATGAGGTTGTGACTTTTTGGGACTTCATATTATGGGTGACTTAGAGGATCTGATGCATTGAGGAGCTAAGGTCAGGGACTCTGATGCAGTATTGGGTGCATACTTTTGAGTACATGTATGGGTGTGCTTGAGAGAGTGACTTGATGTGGAGGATCGATATGAGACACTTTGGAGTGATGGAGTTGCAGCGATGATGATGCCTTGGTGGCAACACTTGGGCATGGGTTGAGCCGAGACTTAACCACTTTTGATACATGGGAGTTGATTGGTCTATGATCATGGGAAACACATGGATGATGAGACAAGTGTATACTTGTTTCCTTGGTAGACTTGAGGGATGGCACATTGCAGATATGATGATGGTTGCTTCATGGACCTGGATGTGGCACATCGAGAGTCGGTCTGATGAGAGGATCTCTTCATTTTGAGGAGATGGATTTTACACATATGGATGATGATGTTGGGATAGATGTGGCTAAGTTCATGCAACACATTGACACCAAACATCATGGGCAGCATGTTGCAGACGAGATGGAGTTTACTATATAGACCTAGGCATGGCTTACATTTTGATAGAGATGGAGATGAATTCTTGATCGAGTTGATCTTGTGACAGGAGGCTAGGAAAAACAACTGATGATGGCATGAGGATGTGCATTCTCATGGTTTGAGAATGAAAGTTAGACTGGTCACCTGACTAGTTCTAGTCATGGGGGACGCCAATGTACAGAGATGTGTTAGCATTGCATTGGAGTATCATGGCAGTAATTCAGACGATGATGATACATGATGAGGTCGAAACAATATGCTGCATTGAGCATGTAGCTTGAATTGGAGGGAACAACCTTGCATGGTGCGGCAGCATGTGGGGATTGCAACGGATGTGGTTAATGATCATGGATTGTAGAGACTTTCTGATTCATGGAGACATAAGCCTTTATAGTTTATGTGCTAGCAGAGCAGAGGCAGGCAGCATGAACATTTTGATGTTAGAGCTAGTGACACTTTGCAATGTCATATGATGGTGTTGTCGAGGACGCAAACCATTTAGAGTGGGGGAGAATGTAATTCCCACGAGTTGCAGTGCGTTTGGTGGT
Source organism: Pinus tabuliformis (assembly GCA_031772625.1). Classification (NCBI taxonomy): domain Eukaryota; kingdom Viridiplantae; phylum Streptophyta; class Pinopsida; order Pinales; family Pinaceae; genus Pinus; species Pinus tabuliformis. The sequence goes on along the minus strand of CM062811.1, from coordinate 1,183,702,817 downwards.
GGGTGAGCGGGCGACAAGCTGGGGCGACCGGTGAGTTGGGGTACACCTGCACAGTGCGACGAGCTGGCCGAGTGGAGGAGACGAGCCAACATGCGACATGAAGAGTCATCGCGAAAATGAATAAGCGTTGGATGGTGGAAATTTTATATGTGGGGGTAGTCCCGCACATGGGCACCCACGGCATGGGCCGACACAATAGAGGGGTGAGTTGGACGAAATCGTGGGTCGGCTAGGTGAGTCGACGCCCCATCCAATGGGCCAACTGTCATATAAGTAAAGCATTGGAATGGTGGAAACATCATTCAAGCAAAGCTTCCAAGTGCTTATGCAAGCTAAGAGGGCGAGCTACTTGGGAAGACTGAAATTTGGCGAAGTTCAGGCAGACTCTTGGGCCGTAGCACGGAGCCACAAAAAATGCAGAAAATGGAAACACAAGTCATGTGAAGTCGTTTGGGTGAGGGCGTTGGGCCAAATGACCGAACAGGTGAGGGCGTCCGAGGGTGTTTGTCTAAGTGATTGTTTGAAGGCGTTCAGGCGAGCGCGTGTGAGGACGTCTGTCTGAACGACCGAGTAGGTGAAGTAGTTTGAAGGCGTTCAAATTTTTGCAAAGCCATTTGGTCAAGGGCGTGCGAGGGCATCAGCCTGAATGACCGAATGGGCGAAGTTGTTCGAAGGTGTTCGGGCAAGGGCGTGCAAGGAAACCGGGCCGACGGACGGTAGAACCTGTGGGCACTCTAAATGGTGGTTCGGGTAGTCTGAACAATGCATGTCGGGTTGCATGGTTGTGACAACAAAATTTGCCAAGGAAACATGGGGTTTCCTCCAAATGCTGTAAAACTGTATATTTTATGTAAAACTATTATTATCATCAGGCATACTCATATTTCAGGGAGTTCCCTCCAATTAAAATATCTGTCGTGCATATGTGTAAATGGTAATAATGATTAATATGAATTTTGAATGTTTCCACTGTGTATGTGAATGTTATTCTTAGGAAAGTTGAAAAATAAGTATAAAAAGTAGGCATAGACCGCATTGACAAGTATTGTTGAAAAGAAAGCGGTGGTGGTGCTGCACCCCCTATCGTGCGATTGGCAGAGTATCGCCAGGGTAGGGGCATGACAGGAGGGGAGGGGAGGGAGGATCCGGGAGAGTGTAGGGTTACAAGATTTGATTTTTTTGAGGTGCGGATGGGAGTTCAGGTAGGTTGGCGAACAGAGGAATTTAAGATATGGATAGGATGCATTATACTAGGTTTTTTTAATTTTTTTTTTTTTCAATTTAAATATTTTTAATTTTTTTATTTTATATATATATCTATATATATATATATTTATATATATATATATATATATATATATATATATATATAATTTATTTGGTTTATAAATTAAAATTTATAATATAATATTTTTAATCCGAATATTTTTTTTTTTTTTTTAATTTTTAAATTCAAATATTTTTTAATTTATTTTTTTAGGATTATTTTGTTTATATATATATATATATATATAGATAATTAATTTTAATTAAAAAAATAATTCTAAAATTTTTATTTTATTTTATTTTTTATTTTTTATTTCGTTTATTTACATTATTTAATTTAAATATTTTTTAATTCTTTATTTTAATTGTTTTTTTTCTTAACTTTTTTTTAATTTTTTTTTTTTTTTTTTTTAATTATTTTAATTTTTTGTAATGAGGTTTCACATTTTGTATGTTTTTTAACTTACAAAAATGGGTTTAGATTTTTTTGGTTTGTTATAATTTTTTCTTTATATTATGTATTTTTTTTTATAAATTTTTCATTTATTTATTTATTTACTGTTTATTTTTTAATTCTTTTATTCAAATTCTTTTATTTTTACACATTAATTTTGGTTTTGTTTTTACATTTCTATAGGTTTTTGGTTTTTTTTTTAAATGTTGTTTTCCCTTTTCCTTCCTTTTTTTAAATTTAAACTTATTTTTATTTTTGTTTTTAGAATTAAATATTTAAAAAAAAATTTTTTATAATCTAAATTTTATAATATAAATTAAAAATAAAATTATATATTTTTAATTTTCTTTCGTTTAATTTTTTTTTAATTTATAATATAATTTTTATAATTTGAATATTTATAATTTTTTTAGTTTAATTTTTTTTTTTCATTTTTTTAATTTTATTTATTTTTTGTCATGAACCATCTCCTTACCACCTTTGGACAGTTGGGCTTTGGGGTGGCAGAGGGATTTTTTATTTTTTTTTTCTTTTTTTTTTAAGTTTTTTTTTTTTTAATGTTGTATTTTATTTTTGTAATTTTATTTTTCTTATTTTTGTAATTTTTAATTTTTACTTTTTTATTTGGTTTTTATTTTATTTTACTCGTTTATTTTACTCTTTTTTTTTTATATGGTATGGTTAATTTTTTTATACATTTTATAGGTTTTTTTATGTCATTTCCATGTATTTTTTATATTTGATTTCTATTTTCTTGTTTTCTTATGTTTTATTACTTGTTATTTTTTTTTCAATATTTGAATTTTTGTTTTCTTATGTATCTTTCATATATATATATATATATATATATATATATATATATATATATATATATATATATATAGGGCCCATGTCGATGTTTGTCTAGCAACTCGATCCCATTATGTGTAATTTGATAGTTGATTTTAAATTTTTTGTTATAATAAATAGAATCTGCCCCACAATGTATTAAGTTCACGGTTGGTCTTCAAGTTTTTATTACAATGGGTTGAGCTCACCTACACTGCATGTCAATTTGATAGTTGATTTTTAGATTTGTTTTGCAATGTATCAAGTTGCCTTAGGCTAATATTTTAAAATTGTTATACATTTAGAATTTAAAATAAATTACTATTAATATAATAACTCTTTCATTTAGGTGTTCATTTTTTAAGTTTTTTTAGTCATAAAAATTTTCCATAATGTCATGCTGGAAAATTTTTGAAAACTTAAGATTGTTTTATAGTCATAACCTTTGGTTTTAATTCCATGATTGAAAAATTGTCAAGATTTTAATGTTTTTCTCGATCATGATATTTTATCTTTAATGCTATGGTTGAAAATAGTTGTAAGTATTTTTTCTTAGCACCATGCTTGAAAATTGTTACAATTTTAAAGTTTTTCAAAGAAGCGATATTTTAAATCAAATTCCATGGTTAAAAATCGTTGGAATTTTAAGGCTTTTCAAAGACGTGATATTTTAACTTTAATATCATTCTTAAAAATCATTTGAAATTTAAAGTTTGTGAGAGTCATGATATTTTATTTTTAACATCATTACTAAAAAATGTTGAAAATGTACTTGGAAAAAAAACGTTATTCTGGCATTAAAACTTTTCGATTTCAAGGTCTCTTTTGCACCAAACAAAATGACTATTTTTAAAAAATATTGAAAATTTATTCTAAAACAAAAAATTGTTGATGCAGAATCAACACTTTTTATTTTTTGGTTGCTATTTCACGTTTTTTTGGGCTCTAGTACTCCTTTTGAGATAATAGTTCCCATTTGATCTGTAACTAAGTTAATATTGATTATTTTATAGTTTAAAAAATTTACTTCATACGAAAACATTTTAACTATGATATCAATTTACATAAGATATATATATGAAATACTTTTTAATTTTTACTTGGATAAATTTTATCTCACACAAAGAATTTTAACTATCATATCAATTTAGGTGAATTGTATCTCAGACATATTGTTTTTTATTTTAAGAAAATGTAACCCACACAAACACATTTGTGTTGTATAATTTATATATAAGAAATGTATATTATTTTTTAATTGGATATATAATTCATGCCTTAGTTCCTTTTCTTATTTACTTTATTTATTAGTTTGTACTTTGATTTATATTCCATGCCTTATTGCTTTTTGTGATCGATAATATTATTTTGTATATATAAAAATTATTTTGTTAAAATATTTAAATGAACCAACATATTCAATATTTTTATTTATTATTTGTTAATTAGCGGACATGTATTCTTTATTTTTATTAATGCAATATTAAGTGATAGCATTTCTAATATAAAAAAAAGGTATTTCTATATGGACCATGGTTAGATACTTTAAGATATTGCTTAAGTAAAATAGTTTAAGTCAATTGTTTTGATATAAAATCTATAGATAGATGAAGCACTAAGAGATACTTCACCTGAAAAAAAGAGTGATATTTAAAATCATATTAATGGAAAAAACATTGTTTAATATAGATAATTTGATTCTAAAGTAAAATATGTATTTTCATGTTAAAAATAAAATAAAAAATAATGGTGAAAACATTTTATTGATGTTAAGGAAAAAATAAAGGAGTTGTGCAATTTCTTTCATCTTTAACATGAAATTGATTCATGGCATATGTATATATATGTTGATCTTAACTCTTTCATTGATGAAGAGCTTACTGTGATAAAATCTTTTGAGGAACAAATTTCTTCTAAAATTCAAAATATGAAAGAATATATATATGAGAGATTTAATCCCTTTCAATATGTCATAGATTGAAAATTAAAATAAATATACTCTCATTTATATATCAATATTACCAATAATATATATATGACTAATTTATAATATAAAAAATAGTTAAAATTCTAAAATTTCTATTTAAATTTATGTACAACATACTTACTAATTTGAAAAATATGTGATGGAAACAAAATTTAGATTTTAATTTATTGCACCATAAACCATGTTTATGTGTATTGAGAGTATTTTTATATAATATTGTTTTTTTTGTAAGCTCGGTAGTACTTTCTCTTTTAATATTTTTCAGATCATAATAATGTCTTCAACAAAAATTGCAAGTGGCCTCAACCTGCCCGTAGGAAACTAGGTTGGTCACCTGTTTGAATTAAATGTTGTCCAAAACTTAAATAAAGTTTTCAACACCATCCAGGCAACATTGGTTGTTCTATCTACTATTAATTTCAACTTAGAAAAGTAATGGCTAACTGACATATAACAAAATTCTGATTAGAGACTTGTTTCACTCGTTGGATGAGTCCACCGGGGCTGGGGCTTCCGTACTGGACCTTGAGATTTTGCTCGTGTTCATGTCCTATATGCTTTGCTTGATCCTGTTTAGTGCAAGGTTGTTTCTATACACCTGTATCTGGACTGCAACAATTTCTCTATGAAGATCCTTCATGCTGGGCTTTGTTGTTCAGGCATCCTCTTGTACCTCTTGTTCCTTGTATAGTGTCATTGCCCAGGCTACTATGTTCTTCATAACCCAGTATTGTTGGATTGTTTGTTTAAACATTGTGTGTCAACCTCTAGTGTTCCCCAGATATTTCACCATATTTTCCCATTCTTCTGTCTCTATATCCTGATTGGTTATGTTGTCATTAAGCTCCCTCTCCCACTCTAAATTTGCGCTCTTACCTTTGGCAGTTTTCCAACCATATACGTGTTTACGAGGGTCTGCATGTGATCCTTCCGAGTCCTTCTGCCCCTTTTATCTGGATGTATATTGGAGGTTTCTTCCCACCCCTTTGTCATTTTTCCTGCCTTCCCTATTCCTCTTGTTCCTGTTTTAACCACCTCCTTCCCCTCTTTTCCCATATTGTCTTTGTTCCTGTGTTCTTTTTATTTACTTAAGTAGTTCACCAATACTAGCTTGCTTGATGGAGCATGATATAGGTTCCAGACCTCCAAACGATGTTGTACCCTAGTATTTTTAATACCTAAAACATTAACAAAAGAAATTTCTTTATGAGACAGAATTCATTTACACAAACTGGTCTTCATTTTCTCTGCCCCAGGATTGTCCCCTCGCTTTGGACTTGGAGACTTGGGGTTTCCTTCCTTTTCCCCCTATTTCCCCCTACCTTCTCTGAGACTAACAGGCTTTGGCCTCCCAATTTCTCTCCTCTTTGCTTATCCTCTGCCCAGCAAATAGTAACATGCAGGTTAGCATTTACAGTTCTGGAGGAGTCCCAATTTTGGGTTTCCTTATCAGCATTCATGGTCCCGTTTAAGGTTCTAGTCCAGACTCTCTCTTCTCAGGTGCCCTTGCATGGATTTTACCCCTGGTTATCTGTTGTTGGGAAAAGTATCCAATTCGGAATGCCCCTATCCCACTCTAAGGTGTGATAGTGCCTTAGCAACAAACAAGGAAAACTATCTTCGTATTCTTCTTTATGAAATGTAAATGGAGAAGAAGGATGTAACTAACCGGTGTCTTCCGCTAGTTTGTCGATCCAATCGCTCTCTCCTTTGCTCGCTTCCCACTGCTTGCTCCTTCACTGGTCCAGCTTACACCAATTTCCTGCAAGATCACAAGAGAGGAAAACTACACAAAAGACATAGATTTACATTCATAACTAGTTTAGGATCAGATATAAACTAAATGTGCAAATATAACAAAGCATCATTGATATACAAGCACATAGGAGAAACTCAAATAGTTTTATTGATACGATAAGAAAGTCCAAGAGGAGATACAACCAAGTGAGTCCTGATCCAGCATCTACCTCCCAGCAAAGGAATCCCTTCCTTTCCTCCAACAAAGTATAAATCACCCAATGTACTAATCTCAATCTCAAACCAATAGCAATTCTCTGCAAAGTACAAAATTCCAGCCTCTTGGACCTCTGGGTGAGAGATCCATATATAGATGTAAGATGAGTCAGCTTATGTTTTGACTTGTGGCTTCTCTCTGTTAGTTCTTGCTTCCACTTGGAGGTTGAGAGCCTCTTACTCATCACTAGTCGAATTCATTGAGGCAAGTGTCATTGAGGAAGATTCTGGAAGCTTCCAATGTCTGTACACCTTGCAGAATGACATTGCCATTTGGCATTTCTCGCTCAGCGCACCCTGGTAGTGCTTTTAGGTGCGTTGCAACACACCTAGCTAGTGTACTGGGGTGCATTGCAACGCAGGCAGCTAGTAGAGCATCTGAATTGATCCTGAATTGACTGTTTCTGAGTGGTTTTTGGTGGAGAACTTCTGGGAGAAGCTGTCATTGGTTGACCTTGTTCCTTTAAACTCTTTTAGGGACTTTTGATCCCTTGGATTATGGACATTTCATGCTCAATGCCGTAAGGCACAAAAATGTCTATAACAGTTGCCCCCTAAAGTATGAGGTCGTTTATCGGGTGAAATGCTTTATTAGGAGGATCCGAAGTTCTTTCCAATGCTGGGAGGAGACCTGTAATAAAATACAATACAATACATTATTTTTCATACTGTTTTCATGATCTAGCTGAGGTGGGCACTCAACTTTATAAATTCATTTTTCTGTACATAGAACAGACAATCGTCTGATGGTAGACTAATGATTTTGATGAAATCATCATCCTTTTGGTAGGATGATTATCTGTGCTGCAACACTGTACATGTCAATGTCTTTATTTTTTCTGAATATATATCGCAGCCCGGATGGATGAAACTAGATCCGGGGTCTTCAATCTCGTCCGATCTTCACTCTAAGTACAAGTCGATCCATGTGAGAAATGTTCTGAAGTCGAACATGGAAAGACATCGCTTGATTACCAGTCAATGATGTAAACTGTTAACAAGCGCGAGAGGAATCACCGATAATGATAATGACCCTCAAGGTACTGCAGTACAATTCACGTGGTGTGAATAAAGGACTTGGCGTCGAACACCAAGCAAAATCTTTCGGTCGAAGGTCATTGACGTATACCTGTCGCTGGAAGTGAGAAACTTGCCATTGAGGCATGCAAGCTTCAAAGTACTGAAGGGGGTGTTCCTAGATCAACTTCTTGGATAATGAGATGATGTCGACAAGAAGCGATCCGTCAAAGGAGGGCCTTAATGTATCCCACATCAGTGACACGGAACGGAACAAATGATTTTTATGGAGGTGAAAACGATTTGATGATATATGGTTCAGGGTGGCGGTCATGAAAGAATGAAGGATAATGTATGGTAGTGGATGGGACACGGTTGACTTCTCTGGATGACTTCTCTTGAACATATCGGCGACACTTATGTGATGGATTGGTAGCATTTACCCCAAAGATGGATGGTATGGTGAGACCATGGTGATGTGACCGGTGAATGAAACAACCCAACCCGACTCAGGCACGGAGTGGAAGTGTCATGTTCAAGAGCGACTTGCTACCAATAAAAGTTCTTTGAGTTTCTTCCCAATTTTTCCCCAGTCATTTCTGACCAGTACCTCTTTATTTTTGTCAAGCTTGAGGAGGATAACATATGCTTGTTTTATAATTTACCCTTTGGGCAAACCCATCGCTATGTTTTAACGAGCCTAGCGATAGTGAAACTCGTTCTCGTCTAAAGACAAGTTTGTCGCTATTGATCTTTTTAACGAGTCTAACGACAAAGATAACTCGGTCCTTTTCATTTTTAGAGAGTCTGAAAAGGTACGTAAAGATAACTCCAAAGTTCCTTTTCGTCATCTAATCCCTTAAGTCCGAAAAAGTATAAAACAATACAGAAGGGATGAATTTTCGATAGTTTTAACGAGCTGAACAAAACAAGCGCTCGATCGTTTTGTGCAATAATCCCTCAGGTCCAAAAACATTAAAATCTAGAGGAGGGATAGCACTTCTGGTCGCTTTAACGAGCTGGAAGGCCAAAACTCGGCAATCTTTTCATATTTTACGAGTCAGATGAAAAGAGCTTAAAGAAGACTCGTCTTTTGAGGAACGAGTGATAAACGGGTAGCAGCTGATTCCAGGTAAGGGTTGGAATTTTCCAATCACGGCAGTGTCACAAGGATGGCTAGTGAAATCACTCTTCGCAGCTGTTCCTCAAAATGGGTAAACAATCAAATGGAGGTGAATGATCGGCCAATGGAAAAGTGGAGGTGACGGTGCAAACACGACCAAGGCTTTAATGGCTGATAATGTTACATTCACGGTGGTTATTTATCGGAGGGTAGTTCATTTTTTAACGAGCTTAAACGCGGAAAAACATTGCTCGGTCTTATGTTTATTTTTTAACGAGCATGAACTATGTGCTAAAACTGCTTGATTAATCTAGTCATATGATAAGAATGTCTCATGTAAGATCCCATTTTTTATGGAGCTTGTGCCTTACAAAGTTTTTCTCCTGCAATCCTTTCTTTATGCAAGTTCGAAAACGACTAATCCTACGAGTTTAAAGGGTTAGACCTACGGGTTTAAAGGGAGGACCTAAAAATTTAAAAAATAAATAGTCGCCCCTTGCTTGCACTCCAAAAGGTTTGCATGCCCCTAGGTATAAAGTATGGTTTCAAGGTTACCTCTTCTTTAGTCCGTTAAAACATTTGTTTTAATGAGAGAGGCCTACCTCTTACAGGTCACCCAAAGATTGTTCCATTAATCTTTCAAACAAAACACTTCTTCAGCAATGTCTACCGAGATAGACAAAGGTGAATGACGACGCCCACCGATTCACATAACTTTGACAAAAGAATCTTATTCTAGAACAACCCCTCTTCCAATCACGGACGGGGTACGGACTAGTCATATTCTCCCACGGAAACCTACCCTATACCCAAAGTTTTCCTGCCGAAGCAGACCAGGACGCATGCCCCCTGGGTTCCAGTCATATCCTTCCGAATCACTTGCGCTCATCGGGAAGACGGACCGTGGGTTGAGACATTTCTTGCGTGAAGAGACCGTTTAGGGATGGTATATGACTATTTGCGATGCGTGATCCGGGAAATGAAAGCTGGTCCACGAGCTTTACCACTCTTCCTTCGTGCGGAAAACACATTACTCTAAAGAGTGAGGAGACGATGGCTCCCATGCAATATATATAGTCTCGTCCAAGGAGTAGGTTATAATCCAAGGGTCCTTGAACGACCATCACGTTCATTTGAACGGTCTTCCCTTTCAATGTTATGGGCACATTGGGGAGGATCCCTAAAGGTCGACTGGTTCCTTTATCAAAGCCTGACAGATTTCTCATTTCAGGAAAACGCGTTGGAGAACCAAGCGCTTTCCAAGCAATAGAGGAAAGGATACTCACAGATGCCCCCTCATCAATGATGGTGCCCACCATGACCATTCTGTATATTTGGATGATAATTCGGAATGGTATGCTTTCTGGCAACCGAGGTCTGCCTAGTTGATTATAGTCGAAGGATACAACGAGGTTGCTTGGTGGTGGGACCGAGTAGACACCCGGATATTGCTCTGACGAACTTCCTTCCTGCGATAAAGGAATGGGTGGATTTCCCCCGTGTTCGTCAGAGTCTGTGTTGATGAAAAGAATCTGGATGGTGTCATCCTTATCCTCTTCAGTGACTGTATCATTCGAAGATAATACCTCTAAAGGCAAGACTAGGTCAACTGCCGCCTCGACCTTTTGACTTTCATCTGGTATGGATTCAGTAGGTTTATCCTCAATGATAGATGCTTCAGCTGACCACTTGAGCGGGCCAGCTGGATTCTCAACTAACGAAGGACTCGGCAAGAGTTTTTTATATCCAGGAGGAAGTCGTAACGGTGAAACCAGACGATCTTCCAAGACTCTTTTAGCCTCATCTAAGAAGGGACAACGGTGGAGGGCATGGTTGCCTTCGCACAGTCTACAGGGAGGTCTAGTTCTCCCTTTTTGTCCTAGAACTTCACTTTCGCTAGTTGACGGTGTACTTTCAACATGGCTATCAGAGGTTGATGACACCGGATTGTGCAAACGGGGAGACCAGTCCCTTAGTATCCGAGGGATGCAAGGACAATCTCTGTGAAAGTGGTCTCCCTTGCAGATGACACATGGCGATTTAGGCTTGGTCAGTGCTGTGTGTGGATTTTCATCAGATGACACTTATTTCCCCTTATTTGCCTTTGGATCCTTCTTCTTTTTCTCTTTCTTCTTCTTTTCCTTCTTCTCCTTGGGAGCTTGGTTTTTAGTTTTACCAGTCCCGTCACACGAAGAGGAAGGAAGAGAGGAGGAATGAGAGGAAGTAGAAGGTTGGTGGGAAATTCTGGACTCGTCTAATTGTTGATTCGACTGTTCAGGAATAGTGGTGTTCTGAACGACATTGGTTGAGAAGAGCCAGACCGGCAGGCCAATTGTCAGTCTTGGAAGCGACAATGTGGCCATATGGGGCGCACCAACATCTCCCCAAGAGGAGAAGGGACTAGGATTTCCACCAAGGGGAATTCCTTGGTTGGTAGGCTCCATTTTCTCAACCTAAAGATCAACGCAGGAAAGAGGGTGATTATTCCGTTTAAAATAAATTTTAACGACGCTTAGACACAACTTGTTTTTTCAATTTTAAAGAGTCGAGAAAAAGCAAAAGATGACTCTAGTCTCCTTCGATGTTTTAACGAACCCGAAGTGACATATGCTCGGATGGAATTTTTCCATTATAGAGTCTGAAAAAGGCCAAAAGGAACTGCTTTGGAGTTCTAGGTAGAGGGTGTGCCAAACTTTTCGCCAAACCGCAGAATACTTTTTAAGGTACGGGCGGTCAATCTTCTCGAATGCTGTGTTCAGTGCATTGCGATCAGTAGGGCGGCCGACACGGCTTCCTATGGATAAAGGTTTTATGCCTATAGGGGTCTCCCAATATATACTCGATGGTACGTGGGAGCACAATCCGTACTGGCACTTATCATCTCTCAGGAGGAATCACCCAACCATTAGTGAGGCGACCAGTGACCAGGTTTTACGACGTCGGAACACGTCTCTAGCCTAGACCTCTATGTTGTGCGTTAAGTTACAAAGCGTTGTTAAGTTCATTCAATTTATTTTAGGTTCATCTTTCTTAGAAGTTTGCCTTTTTGGATCACCACGAGATGTATGATACAATTCCTAAATGCAGTCTAAAGATGATAAGCAAGCTTTTATATCTTTTCAACAATGAAAATCCTAGCTACAAGGGGAAAAGAAAGACACAATCTTTCCTCAAAGAGCATAGAGCACACTGTAAATGCACTTTTCCTAAATAAACACATACAAACTGTCAAAATGCAAATGCACATATGCATGTATTTTTTTTCACTTTCTTAATATTGATGCCTAAAAAGAAAGTTGTTGTACAAATTTGAATTCGATTTCAAGTGAAAAACACAATCAAAAAGACGATTACGACACTTTATGATTTACTTGTTTCGACACTGGAAATGCATAAATTCAAACCAAAAGACAAAAGTAAAAGTGTAATCAACTGTGAACAGCAAACAAACTCACTCCTAAGATCAAAACGACACTTACGACAGGTCTAGATCTAAGGGCGACAGTATGACTAGTTTACTTTTGTGATGGGAAACTGCAAATGATGTAACAAATACACAAAGAACAAATACAGTTTCTTTATACAACTGAGGCAGAATTGAGGCAAAGAAAAGGGGTTTCAGATAGGTACACACACTGATAACAGGCTGCAAAAAACATAGATAAAACTGAGCAAAAGGAAGCAGGGAACCACAGCTACACAAGGCAAAGGCTGATCAGCGCACCCCCAGCACATAGAAACTGAACTTCAGCGCAGGTAGCCTTCATGGGACCTGCGTTGAAATGCAGAACCTCTTCACAGAGTCTGCGCTGAAGTAGAAACGAGAGTTGTTTCTGGGTTCTGGGTCACGGTTTGCAGTTTAATCTACAGTTTTTGGCCGGATAAAAGCTATCAATTAGGTACAATTAGAGGGATGATTTAAAGGAGGACTAAGATCTATCACAAAGGGCTGTTAGAGAACTTGTGGATCAGCTGTTCAGATCATAAACAGGCCCAACGAATGGACTAGAGTAGCAGATCTCTACTTTGCATTTGAAAATGGCAAATGCAGTTCGATTCGGCACTCCTGAGTTTATGAGAAGAACAACAATAGAAACACAAATAAACTAACAAGATACGATCCCCAGCGGAGTCGCCAATTTGTTGTTGGGAAAAGTATCCAATTCGGAATGCCCCTATCCCACTCTAAGGTGTGATAGTGCCTTAGCAACAAACAAGGAAAACTATCTTCGTATTCTTCTTTATGAAATGTAAATGGAGAAGAAGGATGTAACTAACCAGTGTCTTCCGCTAGTTTGTCGATCCAATCGCTCTCTCCTTTGCTCGCTTCCCGCTGCTTGCTCCTTCACTGGTCCAGCTTACACCAAGTTCCTGCAAGATCACAAGAGAGGAAAACTACACAAAAGACGTAGATTTACATTCATAACTAGTTTAGGATCATATATAAACTAAATGTGCAAATATAACAAAGCATCATTGATATACAAGCACATAAGAGAAACTCAAATAGTTTTATTGATATGATAAGAAAGTCCAAGAGGAGATACAACCAAGTGAGTCCCGATCCAGCATCTACCTCCCAGCAAAGGAATCCCTTCCTTTCCTCCAACAAAGTATAAATCACCCAATGTACTAATCTCAATCTCAAACCAACAGCAATTCTCTACAAAGTACAAAATTCCAGCCTCCTGGACCTCTGGGTGAGAGATCCATATATAGATGTAAGATGAGTCAGCTTATGTTTTGACTTGTGGCTTCTCTCTGTCAGTTCTTGCTTCCACTTGGAGGTTGAGAGCCTCTTACTCATTACTAGTCGAATTCATTGAGGCAAGTGTCATTGAGGAAGATTCTGGAAGCTTCCAGTGTCTGTACACCTTGCGGAATGACATTGCCATTTGGCATTTCTCGCTCAGCGCACCCTGGTAGTGCTTTTAGGTGCGTTGCAACGCACCTAGCTAGTGTACTGGGGTGCATTACAACGCAGGCATCTAGTAGAGCATTTGAATTGATCCTAAATTTACTGTTTCTGAGTGGTTTTTGGTGGAGAACTTCTGGGAGAAGCTGTCATTGGTTGACCTTGTTCCTTTAGGGGCAAGAACAACTCTTTTAGGGACTTTGGATCCCTTGGATTATTGACATTTCATGCTCAATGCCGTAAGGCACAAAAATGTCTATAACATTATCCCATGGGGCTAGCAGCCGTCAGCCGAGTTTGGGCTCAGATCGCACTGGGCTAACCACATCCTTGTTACTTTGTCCATGATGGTTCTGGGCTCCATGCCTATGATAATTATTTCATCCTTCCCATGCCTCAGGTATGATCTACCCAGAGTGGCAGGCTTTCTACACTCCCCATTGTAGAATTCCCAATGGGCATCCCATCGGGCCTCATTCCCTCAATTCCTATCTACCCAAAGATACAATATAGCTTTCCCGAGCCCCTCACTCCAGCAACATTCCAGGCATAGACTCTCCATTTGGCAAGGTTAGAATCGCAAACAACCTAGGTCTCGACTCATTCTGAGTCTTCAATTCCCTCAGCCCTCACCCTGAATTCCTCTGTAAAATTCTTTTTTACAATGCAAGCGAGAAAGGAAATTGGAGTAATATACCAATGCTTTATGACGAAGCCTGTTAACCCTTGACGTCCTCTAGTTCGCATCCACCACCTTCCGCTGCATGTTCCTTCTTCTTCACCCTTTTCATGCAACTACCTTCTCTCCCATCCGACTTTACCTCTTGTGTCTTCGTCTAGATGCCCCACCTAGCTTCCATATGTGCCCCCATGTGCCCTCTTCCTCTTCTCGCTGCCCAATCCTTCATTTGCTTTCTTCTGAATGATGTTCCCTGAACCCTTCCATCATTACCTTCCATTACTTCACTCGTGCACCGACTACTCCTGCTGTGGGTTTCCATCTGTCACCGTGCCACTTGCCGTCATTGGTCTACATGTCCTCTCGCTTGACCGCAGACCTCTATTGCTCTCTTCCCTCCTTGGCCACACTTGTATTAGCTCGGTGCCATCCTCTGCTCTACCATGTCGTACATGCTGCCCCACCTACCTCTGTGTCCACCAGCATCCCAATACCCCATCTATCTCTGGGCTCAGATGGTTGGGTTCTAGCACCGCTACCTCCCATCCCCTCTGGCCCACCTCGTCTATTGTCTCCACTTCTCCCCTGCCACACCCCGATCAGGCATTTTATCCCTTCTCCTTGTCTTTTTCTAGAATATCCTCTAGCCTTGTCATCCCTTCCATTTGTCTTAACTCTTCTCCCCTTATATCTAGGTTTCTACCTACCTGCCTGCACCCCTAGTTGGCGAGATTATCTACTACCATGTTACCCATCCTGCAGACATGTGTCGAGATAATGTAGCCAATTTGTCAAATTAGATTTTCAACCTCTTGGATGAGCCTTGTCATCCTCTAGGTTTGGCTGATTTTCTCCCATGATGTTCCTTGCTGGAGTTTTTTCACCATGTATATTGCTAGTTTTGACTCTCCTTCCACCTACAGCCTCTAAATCCTTTCCCTTTCTACAATTTCCAATCCCCACTTCAATTCCTAGAGCTCTACATCATTGTTCCTCGCAATTCCACAATCCATGGAAAATAGGCGAATCGTATTACCTTTGTCATCTATGAACACTCCTCCAATCCCTGGTGCCCCTAAATTCACTTTCGTAACTCCATCGAGGTTGAGTTTAATGAAATATTTTTGAGGTCGTGTGAATCTGTTGGCAGTCTCACAATGGGGAGGATGTTGTTTCCACGCAGTGGGGCTCAGCATGCTTGGTTTCAAGCTGAGTCCCATAATTATTCATTCTTCCTGTGGATTTATTTCCCCGTCCTCTGCATACCATTTCTCGATAAGGATCATTTCTCTTATGTTCTGGAGTATCATTTTCCATCGTTCTACTTCTGATAATTTTTTTCTTTGAACATCCTTCTATTTCTTTCCTTCCATATTGCCCATAATATGAAACCTAATGATATTCTCGAGGCACAATTCAGAATGGGTTTTGGTAAGGCTTTCTTTACCAATTGTCCATTGTTGTATTCATACTAAATTGGTTCCTATCATTGACTCCAAAGAGTTGTTCATAGTTTCTTCATAGGCTTTCACTCTATCTACATCCATTTGTTAGGTGTTCCATTGTTTGGGCTTGTTTTGCACAGATACTGTAGATCAAGGGTCCCTCCAAACCTTTTTCCTAAAGTTGGTCCCAAGTGCTCACCCATGTTGGAATATCCACATGAAGAATCGATTTTTGGCCATGACTTTTCTTGCCATATTCTATCCCATATTTGTGTCCCCTGTTGCAGGTGACGTGCTTCTTGCAACTGATAGCCTTCTTTAATTGTAAACATCCCTTCGATTTTATACCCCCATCTTATTGTGCCTGGCCCTTCCACTATTACAATTTTCCAGGTTTCCATCTCTTTCTCATAGGCCTCCCATTGGGTGTTTTTGGAGCATCTCGTCAATCTTGTTTCTATTTCCATTTTCTCCAGTATTCTCCTGGGTCCAAGCTCCAAAAGTTTTTTATTGTTGGTCTATAGGGTTATTAGTAAATTGACATACTACTCCTAGCTCAGGTTTGTTGTGGAGTTTTTCTCTCTGTTGCCACGCCTCTTCCCAGAATTTTTCTTTGTCTTCTCCCCTTATTTCCCAGAAGCTATGGGTTCTTACCAGATCTCTATTTTCTAAGGCTAAGTTCCATATGGCTGATCCTTTCATATTTTCCTGGACTCTCAGCCTTCCTTCAATTGGGTTCAACATTCCATATTTTCTCCCCCATATTTCCTTCCATTGATCTTCTCCTCCTTGGATCCATCTCCACCAGATCACTGTGCCCATGACCTGATTGAGAATGTACGGGTATCTGAGACCTAACCCACATTATTTTAGGGGTTTGCGAGACAATTCCATGTTAGTAGGGCCCATTTCTTTCTGTTCCACGTCCTTGCCACAAGAACATTTTGAATCAATCATCCTTTGGAAAACTATTTTAGGCATCTATTGGCTAGATAATTTGTAAATCGGGATCGATTGGAGCACTGCTCTCAGTAGTATAACATGAGTTAGCATATTCAGTTATCTGAATGTCCAATCCTGAATTCTCCCTTAGATATTTTCCAGCAAGGGCTTCCAGTTTCTCACTCTAATTTGTTGATCACTTAGTTGTATGCCTAGGAATTTCGAAGGGAGATTACCAATGTGGAATCCCATTATTCTTGCTAGAATGGCTTTTAATGGGGTTGATGTATTAAAGAAAAAGATATCTGACTTTTCCTTATTTATAATCATCCCTGAAGAACTCGTAAAGTCAATTAGGATCTCGATCAACCCTCTAGGTTCACTGATGGTTGCTTGTCCAAACATCATTATCTCGTCAAAGAACTAATAGTGAGTCAAAGGTAAATCATTCCCCCACATTCTGTGGCTTGTATATTGTTCCCTTTGTACTTTCACTTTTACATACCTTCCTAGTCCATCCGCAGCTAGTATGAACAGGAATGGGGATATAGGGTCTCCTTGGCTGAGCCCACGGGTTGCATTGAACACCCCTATGGGCGTCCCATTGAGGAGGATTTAAAAAACTGGGCTCGATATCATCAACATTATCCAAATTATCCATCTTTCATCAAAGCCAAACACCTTCAAAATTCCTTCTAGCTACTTCCAGCTTAAGGTCATAGGCTTTTGATAAGTCTAATTTTACCAGCATCCCTTTGGTTTTTTTTGTCTTTAATAAGTGTACTACCTCTTGTGCCGTCACAACCCCATCCACTATTTGTCTCCATTTAACAAAACCTATCCATTCGTGAGAGATTAGACTAGGTAGGATAGGTTTGAGGCGATTCACCATGATTATAGCCATGATTTTGTAAATTACATTATAGAGTGCTATAGGTCTGAAACCTTGCGATTCTTCTGAGTGGTCCTTTTTGGGATTGAGGGACAAAAATATGGCATGCAGGGCCAGATGCATTCTATTATTGCATTATGACACATCCACTAGTTTCACAATATCATACACCATGAATGACCACGTAGCCTAAAATAATTCAGTTGTGAACCGTCTGGGCCTGGTGCTTTTTCTTCGCTAGACCTTTGACGACTTCTTCAACCTTTGACTTAGATATTTCCCTTAGAAGGGCCATGTTCTGATCCCTACTCACCAGGTGAAGAATTTCCGGAGTCATTTTGTTTATATTCTCCACTCGGTCTAGATTGGGTTCCGTTAGTAGCCTTTGAAAATGTTGAACTAACAGGTTCTCCATGTCTTCCTTTTGAGTAAGGTAGTTGCCTTGTTGATCGACTCGGGAGAATATCCTATTTTTTTGCCTATGTTGGATCATGGATTTATGAAAATACCTAGAATTCCTTTCCCCTTCCTTTAACCATTGGATTCTTGATTTCTGTTTCCATAGTATTTCTTCTTGTTGCCTCCTTTCCTCCAATCTATTTATCAACTATCCTTCTTCCTGCACTAGAGAATTAGTTCTACCTTCATTTATGATCTAATGTTGTACTTTCCTCATCTTAGCATGGATCAATTCTGCTCCTCTTGAATTTTTTTGAACTCTTCCTTGTTCCATTTTTTAATTTTACCCTTGAGAGATTTGAGCTGGATTTGGAATGTATGCATTATATTTCTACCTTCTTTCTCACTCCCATTCCACCATTCTTTCATTTTCTCAATCAAGGTCGGTTCTCTTAGCCAAAAGGCTTCAAACCTGAAGGATCTATTTGAATGTCCTTGTTTCATTTCGACTTCTAGTTTAATAGGCTAGTGATCTGAACCCAGGCAAGGTAGGATAGATGCATCATAGCAAACATCTTTTCTTATGAGGTTTTCTATTGCCAAGAATCTGTCAAGACGAGATTCTATTTTCCTGTTTCCTCCCCGTCTGTTGTTCCATGTAAATTTACCATTAATTGTTGGGATATCCAATAGGTGCAATTCTTCTTGGATATCCCTAAATTTCTCCATTTTTGGCTCCTCCCTTTGCATTCCTCCATTTTTACTCCAATGATGTTATCAGGTTGAAGTCACCTGCTAATAACATCATTGTTGGAGTAAAAATGGTCCTTCCTTAAGAGGATAAGTTATGGTCTTAAGTCAACTTTATATGGTTTTATTTTATTTGCAAAGTTATATATTTTAAAGAGTTGATTCTTTTAAAAATGAGAAAAGATCATATAAATTTTGCAATATTAATCAAAGATCACTAAAATCACAATGTAAAAAATAATTAAATTTTAAAAAATATATGATGAAAGAGACCTTTAGCTTTCATTCCCTTGCTCGATAAACCATTTTTTATGTTCAGTAAAATGATTCTCAAGATAAAAGCTTTCTATATGTAGTGCCCCTATCCAACTGATTGACCTTGATATGACATAACATTAACAGTGATTTACCCTCAAAGCTCACACATTATTCTTTGGGGACCTCAGGTTGAGGATCCAAACACTTAACTCTACTATTAGTGGATGTGATGGATGTGTTTAGTTCCTATTCGGTATTATGATGATGATATCTTTGATGTAGATGCATTATTTCTACTTATGTTATGTTGATGATACCTATGATGGGCGTGATCCTTATATTGGCTACTTATGTTAGTCTTATTTCATGATGAACAATGATGTGGATGACTATGTCATGTTGATGATGATATTATGTCAATGAATAACACTGTGAAACATTGTTACTAATAGTTATCGAGTATGATAGGAAACACTAGATGCACTCGCATGTGAAGAGTTGACAACATTTGGTTTGATGGAAATGAATATTTTGTTTTTAAAATTTTAAAGTTCAGTTTGAATGTTGCTATAAATTCTAATGACATTTTAGTCATTGCAGGCACAGGTTATCTGCTTGGTCAAATGACTCACACATGGGTGATGGGGTTGTACAATTGGATGGAATTACATGGGAGGGGTGGGGCAGTGTCCCTGATCTCACTCATTAGCACTCTTATCGTGACTTGGGTTGGAAAGGTTGAAACACCTTCACCTTGAAGATCAAGATGTCATGAGGGCAAGTCCCAAAGTTGGGTCGGTCATGCATCAAGGTAGATTCCTTGATCCCCGACACCATTAGTCTCACTATAGCAGGCAACATAAGAAATGATAGTGGTGTTTGTCGTTTCACCTATACTTTCCCCTCGTAGCCACTGAATGCTTGAAGGGAAAGTGGCATGGCACCCTTGGAACTTCAAGTGAATTTCTTGAAGGGCATGAACAACTTGGCACCTTTGGAATCACAAATAAACTATTAGGCATGGCACCCTTGGAGCTTCAAGGGAAGTTCTTGAAGGGCACGACCAAACTTGGCACCCTTGGAATTATTAAAAATAAATAAATTAATAAATATAATCAAGAAATGAAAACTAGGTAAATGATGTTAGAAATCGAGGTAATTAAATCAAGAATAAAACTTGGGTTAAGAGGATCATAGAAAGAAATAAAATATTTTATCTTAAAAATTGTACCCTTCCCATGTTGGACAATCTTAGGTAGATTATGTATAATTAGGTAAAAAGGAGGAAGAGGGACATATGTAAGGATAAATATTAATCCTAAAATAGTTAAACCTAATTAAGAGAAGAGGATGGTGAATTAAAATAAGATTAATAAATTAAATTTTAGAGAAATATAGAGAACCTTCATGTGGCAACAAACAACATAAGGATATCCATCTAAGAGATAACTTGAGTTAAATTAGGGAGTAGATATGGGATCAAATCTTGACTCACTAATTAAATTTAGTAATGAGCACAAATTAAGGAGTAAAAAGGGGGATCAAGAGATAACTAGGAGAAGAAATTGGAATCTTGTTGAGGTGATGAAAAATATTAGTTTTAAATTAAAATTTAAGTAAATAATTTTGGAGACCCTTGATGAGAGAGTGACACATGGGTGGGTGAATAATCAAACTATTGAATTATAAAAAATAATTAATTATTCATGAAATGCCAAGTGTCACCTATGAGGACTCCTATAAAAGAAGGGGCAGGCCATGGGAGAAAGGATTTTTCTTTACCCTATTGTTGGATGGATGAGACTATGTCAGAGTAGTGACTATGAGCTATAGTGAGTTTGGTGAGGTAGAGGACTTTAGAGAGGGGACTCTTGAGCCAAAGAGTGCTCTCCTCTACCATCTAATACATTCCTCCATTGTACAACCCCATTGCAGTTCGGGGGTTCGCGGGGAGGAAGAGTACCCAAGGAGTAGACTGGGAGTTCAACCAGTGGTTCACTGAATTTGGATCAAGCATGTCGACATTCACACTCATAGGATACCGACAACAAAGGAAGACAAGTAGCGGCAAGTCAAGTTTGAATCTCGTCTTCTGGTGAACGGTACCTATGTTGTTATAATATTCTTTTATATGAATTATTTATAGTTTTAGTTAAATATATGTAAATTAGATGATATGTTCAATGAAGTGAAGTTTGAGGGATGTGTTAATCATTTCTTAATAAATTTGAATTCCCAATGCTTTTCTCTTCTGGTTGTACTTTTATTTTGATTATAAAAAAAAGTATAGGGTTGGTCCCTACACTTGGTATCAGAGCCCTAGGTTCACACACTAGGCCTAAGAACAATTATTATATGATAACAAAAAAAAAAGGCATGCTATTTATTTTGAAGGATTCTAGATAGTTGTTTTATGATTAAGATTGCATAGTGTACTATCAGGTTAGGAGCTAACAATTTACAAAAGTTTGAATAAGAATAAATTTCGAGACTCAAGCATGTCTTTATAAAACCCACTGCTAATTGCTAGTTATCTACACAATTAGTAAAATAACCCAACATACACATACCTCCAGAAATTTACAAAAAAGAAAAAAGAAAAACTATTGATGACTATAAATGAGATGTGTGATCCCAAATATTTCTCACATATCAGCTAAGTAGTAACTAACACTTTCCTACAACTTTCCCGATTTATCAGTATTCCCTTTTCTCCATTATCTTTTTCTTTACTTATTACTAAAATGAAGGAGTCTATCGAAACTCTGTCACTCTTTCAACCTGACTAAAAGAGCCACAACAAACTCCCCTCATATCATTCCTTCACTCGTGGTTCCATAAGAAGAGCTAGTAATACCACTTCTAAACTTGATTATATACTTTACCTACTAGGGAAAACTTGTTTTAACTTCCCAAATTTGAGGGTCTCTTTGCCCATCTCCTCCTCCAATCCTACTCTTTTTACAAGAATAAGCGTGCTAGTGAGTATATCAAGTTTCTAAATCATGCAGGAATTTCATCCTATTAACAGAGAGGGGAGATGAGCTTTCTCGACATTTGATAAAAGTTAAATAAGCTCACTATTTTCTCACTAGAAAACACCTATGGTTGTATCCACTACTGATTTAATCACCTACAGATACACAACCTGGCCAAATCAACTCATCCCTAAGGCTTAGTGTTTCAATATATTTATTATCAGACTTCCTCTTCTTGGTTGAAAACACTCATGATAAGCAATCGAACGTAGTGAGATGAGAAATGGCGACAAAGTACCATTGCTCCTGCAACATGATAAAGTCTACCTATAAACTAAAGACAATGTTAGATCAATGCCTTACAAACTACTAGTGTCTCATGAATATATGGATGGGTTCTCGGGTTTGGAATAAAGAACATTTTTGTAAAAAAATTGAGGAGGATACATAGAGTTGAACCTTCGACTTTGAAAACAAATAACTTTCTATAATTCGAACCATATCTAGGTCTTAGCTCAAGTACAAGATTGTGTTAAGTTACAAGGAATTTATTTACTAAGTAACTAACCGTTATTAGAACTCGTTGACTTGACTGATTTGATAATTGATCCTCTGCGATTATAACGTAGATCCATTGCCATGTTTCGATAGGTAAAAATAATAACAAATAGTGGAAGTCTTCAACTCCAGATTTCACAACTTGCGCACTGCAGGATAACACCGAATGGCTTAATTAGTGAATATTAGTGAGTGTCTATAATGAAATGTATATGTGTTACACTGAATGTGATATCTTACAATTGGAAACAATTGTAGATGCATGGAATCCTCCACAATATTTGCTAATTAAGAATGCAACGTTCCCATGAAAACTACAAAGTAGTAGAATAACAACGTGTAAAATAACCAAGGTCTGGCATTAACCCATGGGACATGCACCATCCCTATCTCCTCCTCTGAGATAGTCTTAGTCCAAGTGGTACTCTTACTCTCTGGCTTTACTAATTTCTGCATAACCTTTCCAGATTTGAAACTCGTCATTGTTGTCATTTTATTCCTTTTATACCATCTGCAAAAAGGTAGTGTACATCCTAAATAGTAATGGGGTTCACCCAAAGATGGCTAGATTATGTGAAAATGGATGCGTTACTCATGTAAAAAAATCACACTTCTTCCCTAGAAATTTTTAAAGTTTTGCTTTAGTCAAAAATATATTTTGTATGATATGAAATAAATCCAATATCTACTCACCGTACACGATTGTTATTTTATTTTCAAAACAAAGCCTCAATTACCCTCACTGGCCTTTCACCTAGACAATTCAATAATGATACAACCTCTATTAAAATCCATAAATTCTCCTCTTCAATCTATTGCATAGGTGAAAGGCAGCCGAAAAAATGGACTTCAAACATTTAGTCAAATGTGATTTAACATGAAAAAATTCAACTAGAAATGTAAAATGATTGAATGTCGATAACATCACTAAGTAAAGGCAATACGAAGTGAGAGTTCACGGGAGAGTCGAGGTTTAGGGTTCATGCTGAATAGCGTTTGATACAGTGCTGGAACAACACAGATTCAGATTGGCAGCACTGTTTCGAAAGGGGCAAGCGCTGTCGGACTGGATGGGAGCAGAGGGGTCCAGTGGGACCCCAACTTATAAGCAGATTGTTATGCAGAAGCAGCGACAGAACCTGAAAGAGGGAGTTAGAATAGGTGGAATGGACAGCAAGATGCAGAATAGCAGAAAAAACAAGGAGAAGAAACCAATGATACCTGACAAGACAGACAACACCTCAGAAGTCAGGAATAAAGAGAAGCAGAACAGAGCAAACACTAAAGACAAAATAGCCGCAAAGCTCAAACCCTCAGGAAACGAGGAGGAACAACCAGAAGAAGACAAAGAGCCAAAAAGCAACAACGAGGGTCAACCGGAGAAGGAGGGGGAGACCAGCGCGAACCCCAACAAGACCTCAACGAATAATAATGCCTACAAGCCCAAAAAAATAGACAACCTTAGGGTAACAATCAATGACCCTGAAATCCAGGCTTACAGAGAGCATATGGCGGAACATGCCATCATTTGTAAATTCATGGGAGTCTGGCCATCTGAAAGGACTCTGTGCCAATGGATAAGACAACAGTGGAAGCCGAAAGGGGATGTGCAGCTTCATCTGGGGGCTAAAGGATTTTTTACGGTAGTCTTTTCAAATCTAGAAGATAAAGACAGAGTTTTCGAAGGTGGTCCCTACTTTCTAGCATTTGCGGGCTTGTACATGAAACCTTGGAAGCCAAACTTCGTCCCAAAAAAAGAATCGTTTACTCAAGTCCCGGTATGGATCAGACTGTTCTCTCTCCCAATAGACTATTGGGGCTTGAACGCCTTAAAACAAATTGGTGATAAGCTGGGCACCTTTGTTAAAGCTTCGGAGGCTACTATGCAGAAAAGATACACATCATACGCTAGAATTTGTGTGGAACTGGATGTCTCTGGCGCATTGCATGAAGGCTTATGGCTCGAGTACAGGGATGAGGAATACTTTCAGGCCTTAGACTATGAGCAAATACCCTTTAGGTGTCGTAAATGCCATGAGCATGGGCATCTGATAAGGGACTGTCCACTGAATAGAAAGGAGGTAGAAGATGAAACAATACAGAACAACAAAGACAAGAACAATTTCATTAAACCAAAGAACAGGCAGAGAGCCAACAGAAGAAGAGCTAACAAAGGCAATACAGAAAGAAATCACTTCAGCAACCCCTTTGAGATCCTAGATCTTGAGACTGACTCGGAGGACAAGCAGAATATACCTAATGTGGAGGCAGAGCAAGAAGGACAGGAAGAACCAACTAGGAAAGGGACTGAGGAAGGAGACTTTAACAATGAAGTCCAAATGCAGGAAAGAACAGTAGAAACGGAAGAAGAAACAGAAATGCTAACCAGTGAAGGGGGGAGTGAGGATCTGGAGCTGGAAGAAACCCTAGCTATGGAAGGAATAGACTTACCAGTGATTGTTGAGAGCTGGAGAGCTAGAGGAATCGAGGCAACACCGGAGGAAGAAATCAAGAAGGTCAATGAGTTATTCATAGCACGGCAGAAAGCCGAACTAGAAAAACAAAACAGAAAGTTAGGTATAGTCAAAGGCAGCAGCCTACATTATAAAGAACTCCTGGGAAAAACTTTCGGCTCGAGGTGGAAACGACGTAGAGGCCGCAAAACAAGCGGAGAGGTTCTGCAGGAGCTAGGTGAGATGCTCTTTAACTCAGGTAAGATAAAGATGCTAAGTGCTTTCCCGTCCTTCCAACCAATTGT